>OX465290.1:33562758-33897758 GCA_949987695.1 Merzomyia westermanni
TTTGCATATTTATGCCTATGTGAAAAGTGTTGATAAAGGTGCGAGTGGGAGTGCAAGTGCAACGGCTGGACAACGTAAGCGTACCGTACGTATTTTGCGTTTTCGTTCATACGACACATACGAAGAGAATTTGAAGGTTGCCGAACATTGGCATCATGCCATACATTTTAATCAAGCCAAATACAAGAATCAATTACGTGAGAAAGAGTTATTGATATTTTTAAATCCGAAATCTGGTTCGGGTAAGGGACGTGATATGTTTCATAAACAGGTGGCGCCCGTGCTGAAAGAGGCCGATATGCCATATGAATTGCATGTCACCGCACATTCTAATTATGCGCGCGAATATGTACGCAAGCATAAAGATCTTTTAAACAGTTATAGTGGCATTGTGGTTGCATCGGGAGATGGTCTCTTCTATGAGGTGCTCAATGGCATAATGGAACGCGTGGATTGGCGCGCTATAACACGTCGTTTACCTATGGGCATTATACCATGTGGTTCGGGTAATGGTCTGGCGCGTAGCATTGCACATTTATATAATGAATCTTACGAGCCGAAACCTATACTATATGCAACATTGACGTGCATCACTGGTAGAGTGGTACCGATGGATGTTGTGCGCGTGGATACGGGCAGAGAAGGTAGATCTGCTGAAATGTATTCATTTCTCTCGGTCGGTTGGGGTCTAATCGCTGATGTTGATATTGAAAGTGAATCTTTACGTTCGATTGGCGCTTCACGGTTCACTTTCTGGGCTATACGTCGACTAATTTCATTGCGTACCTATCAAGGTAAACTCTCATATATACGTTGTGCGCATAAAGCTGGACGCAAACATTTTGGCGGTGCGCGTATTTCAAGCGCATCCAATGAGGAACGTCGCTTGCCGCCTGAAGTGCAAGAATTCCATGATATACCCAATCCACCAGCTGGCGCTAAAGATGATGCTTTTGTGGCAGTTGATAATTCTGTGAAGAATGATGAATACGCCGATGCCATGTCGTTGGATCGTGCTAGTTTTCGTTCGCATGGTGACAGTTGGCATTCTGCAAGCTCCAAGCGCTCCGCTTACTTTTCAATCGCTGATCAAAGTATACGTTCACGTCTCAGTGTGCTAAATCGTTTGGAATCGATTAATTTGGAATATGAAAGTCAACGTCCACCCTCTACAATACCATCACTCGATCAAATACTTCCTACAGATGAGTGGTACACCGAAGTGGGTGAATATGTTATGGTGCATGCTGCCTATACCACACATCTGTCAACGGATTGTTTATTTGCTCCCGATTCACGTCTCAACGATGGTGTTATATATTTAGTGATCATACGGGCTGGTGTAAGTCGTCCGCAGTTGTTGCAGTTTTTAATGGGCATGAGTTCTGGCACACATTTGCCGCAAGCACAGAATCGTTATATTGAAGTGGTGCCGGTGCGTGCATTCCGCATTGAACCTAGTCCCGATAGAGAGGGTATTATGACGGTGGACGGTGAACGTGTGGACTATGGACCAATACAAGGTGAAGTGCTGGCGGGTCTAATAAATGTTATGGTGCCAAACGGAAGCGCAATTGAATAGCGTGAACCCAATAATATAACAATATATTCAATGCTGAACTTGCTGGAGCGCGTTTGTATGTAACAACCTCTTTCTCTTTTGCATTACATAGTTTTTAAATATTCTAAGTATCCACTTAATCTCTTGTAAATATTTTTAAAATATTTTTAATACAAATATATGAATGTAAATATTTAAAAAAAGTAATATTCTTCTTCTTCCTTGCCGTTAAAATCTGCTCGAAACGACTAATTAGGCAATTTTGAAGTCAAATCGCACCAAGAGAATATACGGGTATCATACCCTCACTTCAACTCCTAGATGAGGTAATAACCCTAAAAAAGAATAGAATGGGCATCTAATGCCGATGCAATTTCCGAGCGAATTGTAGTTTAAAAGTTAGAGTTAGATATACTATGTACAGTGGTGGCAAAAATAATAGACCCAAAATTTAAAACAGTTTTATTAGTAAAATATATTTATTTAGGTGTTTTTTTTTTCTATAATTTTATTATTCATTAAAATATAGCGAAATCCATTACAGAACTACATAAAAAAAGGTAAAAGTTGACACAAAGTCCCGGAAAGCTAATCAAAGTTTGAAAAATGGACATCAAACGTTTAAACTTTTTGAGGAGAATTAGAACATTTTCAAGTACGGAGTTTTGTAGCTCATTCAATTTTAGCATAATAATGTGCGAGTTAGAAATAGATCAAAATTTCCACTGAATTTTAAGAATTTTTTGTGGCGAGGGTGTTTAGTATGAGCAAAATTCAAATTTTCCGTAAAAATGCACCATTAATTTTTCGGTCAAAATCGCCCAGGCGGTTAGATGACCATTTAAAGAAGAATTTTTGAATATTGATTTTCTTTTCCTGTTGAATATAAACATTTGTTAGTATCTTTTTAAGGTAGCGGTACGTAGTGAAATATGTTTGCGCAAAATTGCATTCCATACAATTTTCCTCCAAATGATTAACATTACTGAACGACCCATGAAATGCTCTCAAAAAGCCCTGAAATGATCCCGAAAACATTTTGAAATGGCCCCGAAAAAGTCCTAAAATAATTTGAAAACAATCCCCAAATGACCCCGAAAAAGTTCCAAAATTATCCCGAAAGCAATACCGAAAAATCCCCGAAATGATCCGAAAACAATCCCAAATGGTCTCGAAAAATACCTAAAATAATCCGGAAAAGGACCCGAAATGATCCGAAAACAATCCCAAAATTAACCCGAAAAAGTTCCTGAATGATCTCGAAAAAGTCCCAAAATGATCCCGTAATGATCATGAACGGATCGCAATAATAAATATATATTCCCGAAAAATCCAACAAGTCCCGGTAAAAGACAGTTTTGGGTTCACATGTCGGTCGGTTTACCACGGTTTAAATTATTTTATCAACAATTATTTGCCTTGGGAAACTAGAAGTTCACAGATTACAATTTTTCGGACAGGAGAATGTCTGACGGGTCTGCTAGTTATTGATCAAGGAGGGCGGTCTTCATTCTAAAAGTTAATGAAACAGGTCATGAAAAGCCCATGATCCCTAGCCCTATAAGGCCTTCGTCTATTATGCTTAAAACATTCAAAAGACTAAAAAAAGTGGATATTAGCAGAAAGCTGAATATTTCGGGTTTTGCCGACAGCTTCATACTTAATCGACTTCGTGAACAAGAATGGAGGTACAAGGCGTGGTACATGCGGATGACTTAGGAGTGCTAATTTCAGAAAATGTGAAATAGCCTTGAGTTCTTTCTATTTGAACCTGGAGGCGGAAGAAATAGCACGCGTGAAAAGGATGTTAGGGGAAAGGTGTGGTATACAGCTAGATTGAAACGAGTCACAAGGATACATGTAAAAAGTCTCAATTTCAAACATGTACAGGGTGTTTTTTTTACAGGTTTGTTTTTCGAATAGAGATAAAACTGGCATTTTGTGGTCAAATCTGGCAACTCTAATGTCATTTATGTTCAGTTTGGTTTGCCATTTCATCATGAACAGGTTGACAAAAGAACAACGCTTGCAAATCGTGCAAATTTATTTATTTGGTTCAGTTCGCGAAGTTTACCGTGAGCTCCGTCCATTTTATGGTCGACATAATCGTCCATCAGAGCAATTAATTCGGTTAACCATGGATCGTTTTCGCACTACGTTTACTCTATGTGATAATACGCATCCGCAGAGACGTCGAACAGTGCGCACCGAAGAAACAATTGCCGCTGTAGAGCAAAGTGTTGAAGAGGACCCGAATGAATCGATTCGCCACCGTGCACAGTAATTGGAGCTTTGTCCATCAACTTTATGGAAGATTTTGCGCAAAGATCTTGGCTTGCGACCTTACAAGATCCAGCTTGTGCAAGAATTAAAGCCGCGAGACCATGCAATGCGTCGTGATTTTGGTGTATGGGCCGAAAATGAGATTGATTTCGATGCTGATTTTCATCGCAAAATTTTGTTCAGTGATGAGGCTCATTTTTGGTTGAATGGCTACGTCAACAAGCAAAATTGCCGCATTTGGAGTGAAGAGAATCCACATGAGACCCATCCACAAAAACTGACTGTTTGGTGTGCTCTATGGGCTGGTGGAGTCATTGGGCCATACTTCTTCCGCAATAATGCTGGAGAGGCAGCTACCGTTAATGGAGACCGGTATAGAGCCATGATAACCGACTATTTTGTTCCCGAATTGGATGGCATGAATGTGGATGAGTTGTGGTTCCAACAAGACGGCGCTACATGCCACACAGCGCACGTCACAATCGATTTATTGAAGGAAACATTCGATGAGCGCATAATTTCGCGGAATGGACCTGTCAATTGGCCACCAAGGTCGTGTGATTTGACACCATTGGATTATTTTCTTTGGGGATATGTGAAGTCGCTCGTCTACACCAACAAACCAGAAACGTTAGGGGAATTGGAAGCCAACATTCGTGGCGTTATTGCCGACATACGGCCCCATATGCTCGAAAAAGTGGTTGAAAATTGGACCTGTAGAATTGGCTTTATTCGAGCCAGCCGCGGCGGCCACATGCCCGCAATCATATTTAAACATTAATGGCATAAAATTATCCTTCCAATAAAGCCAAATTGATGGACCTTAAAACGATTTTCTTGTGTTTTATTTCAATTCGAAGTTCTATACCCCTAAAAAAACACCCTTTACAATCCCTGGAAGTGCAAGACTTTACACTGCTGGTCTGTAGAACGATTTAATCGAGCCTGCTTAAGCGATGGATGCTATAGGACTATAACATCCATTGAAAGGTAATAGCCGATACGCTGGCCCTTCTTTAAATGTCGCAGAATTGGTATGTGGTATTAAATTATGATTGAGATTGCATGTCTCCTAGTTGTCTGACTTCTCCTCAGACTCCTTTGGCATTCCATCGCAGTGCCCGAATAGGTGTCTAAAGAGAAGTTTGTAACTTTAAAAGATGTAATCTCAACCATAGTTGTACAAAGTATTGTGATTCTCTAGCTATAACAAGAGTCTAAATAAAGAACCTTAAGGCCGTCTATGGCTATATACTTGGATACAGGTTCAAAAGGCAAATATATAGACCTACTTTGTAATACGTTTGTTCAATCGATTGCTTCATTACCAACTGATAAAAGCAAACAAATATACGACCAGCTGGTACTGTTTTTCATCGGAGTCAGTAAGATTAGATTAAAAAAGCCCTTTTCACTCAAATATCTTTGGAACCATACGTACGTATTTAATACCCCAGGGCAGCAGCTTGTCTATAGTATTTTATTTATCAGAACTTGCTTCTGAATAAATAATCTTGAGTTTATATGTATGTATGTGACGGGCGAAACAAGTCGCCTAAATGTATGCTACAAGTTCTAAGCTTACACGATTTGCAGATACTGCACAGTGGGACAGGACCACAAGATTTTGAGCGTATTTAATATTTCCTAGGATACCAGAAACGTTTAGCTTGCTCTTATCCAATATTTTTGGATGAGCTACAACGAATCTAAAATCAAATTTTAAGAATTCAAAATGGTTAACCCAATATGTCAGAACCAAAAGGTAAGAAGTTAATGGATTGTATAATACTGATTTTCAAATAAATTTTCGTGTTCTAGCTCAGTTTTCTTTAACTGACACTAGGTGGTAAAACGACACGGAGTTCAAGTTTTTCTCCACCTGTTTCCCCATTTCACAAGTGGCTCCCTGCCTCTGCTGCCAAGTGTCGAAAGGGAAACCTTCTAGCAGAAGCCGTTGGCTCGTAAATAGTTAAATTTCTTTCGCTACTATCCGTCGGTATCACAGTAAGTTCCATAAATCTACCGCAGAACTTTTCCCTCGAATATTCCGAGAACAGAACATATATGGTGAGCGACTTTTAGAGCGTAATTTTTTTGTTCGTTGAGAGCAGACTATTTTTGAATTGCCACCTACTCAGTACAAAACGACACTTGAATTTTTAGTTATTCAAAATCGAAAAAACTAAAGATCGCTATTAAATTATGGACTCAAATTATATTTGTATTATACATCTAAAGATATCCTGAAATTTTCAGAAGATTGCTTTTGGCTTTTTTTAAATTTTTTTTTTTAATGAATTTTGGTCGAAAATTTTTTTTAGCAAAATTGAGTAATTTTGTGTTTGAAAAATCAAAAAAATTCCAAAAGTTATAAATTTTAAATTTTTACAAAATCTTTTTTTTTACACCTATAAGTACCCCCTTTGAAATTACTATTTTCTATATACACTAGTTTGTGAAATATTCGAAAAATTAACTTTAATAAAAGGGGGAAAAGGGAACAAAAGAACCATTTTAAATTTTGAATAAATTTTGAATTTTTTTTTTTTTTTTTGCAGAGCTTCGTTTTATTATAATTAGAAACTCATTACCAAATTTCATTCAAATCGGAATCGGAATCGGTTCCAACTATCTAACGATTTGATATGGCAAGACTCATAGGAAATTAAAACATATGAAGTTGAGAAAATAGTTCGGTTTCCCACGTAAATTGCATGGGGAAAATAACCAGTTTGCTTCAATAAGTTTTTTTGCATATTAAATTTTTTAATAAAAGGCACATAAAAACATAAAACAGGATCACATGTATAGTAATTTGCATGATGGACATGTCTCTTTCCAGATTTTTTTGTTTTTCTACATGAAATCAGATTTTCAAAAAATTCAACTGAAAATTAAACACCCTAATGTGCACATACAAAAAAGTTTGATATGACTAGATATGTATGAATATCAGCAGACTGTTTGGCGAGCAAATAAAGACATGGAAAAGAAAACTATGAAATTAATAGATGCATGAGCAGTAGCGGGTAAAAAAATAGCAGCAACATTTTTTATTATTGTCCAAATTATAAATTAAAATTTTGGGATTCATTTTTGAATGATTCATTGATTTGCCAATTTTTCCAATTTTTTTAAGTAAATTCCAAACTTTTCGATTAACTAATATGACTTTTAGTATCTTACTCTAATACGAAGCGTGTCGATTTGAAACCCGCGAACTGGCACAATTTTTTAAATTTTTTTTTAATTAGTAAGACATATATAGTTTACAATTGAGATATTTTCATAACACTAATTTTTTCGACAACTGGACTAGTTTAAATTTTAAATCAAATATGGTTTGATGGTATATGTAGTCAAAAATGTTTCAAATTTAGGCTCAAACTTTTAGCCGTGTGAAGACGTTTCGCAACCCTTCCCATATATACGAGCAAAACATTCTACATCCTACATTTTCTCAAGATTTCAAAATTTTTCCGAAATTTTAATAATTTCTTGAAGCTTGATACTTTGTTTTCAGCTTTGTGTATGCCTTGCAATTTTATTAATACACCAATTAAGCAAACACAATTTTCGAACACAGCTATTTGCCTGCTATTTTTTTTAGCCAGCCAATTGTAGCAGTTTGACTAAAATATACATAGCAAAATAGCTGAAATAAACTTAAAGAAATGTTAGACCTATTTGATTAGCTCAGCAACGGAAAAAGAGATCGTTCGCGCTGGTTCGTTGTTGTTGTTTCAATAGAAGCGCTAGCAAACGCACTACTGTTGGCGTACATTTCCAGTCTGATTCATTCATAAATATGAAAAATGCAGACAAGAGGCGGTGCTGATTGGTTGATTTCTTTATTTTGTTGTATGGCTATTAGGGATGTCAATGATTCCTTATTTACGGGATTAGTAATTTCGTGATAATCATGTGAAATACGGGATAGTGAAAGGGTTTCAGCCAATTTATAATATAACCGATTTAGATTAAATTTGCAATGTAGATAGTGTACTTCATTCTAAGAATGTCTACCTAGAAATGCTTTTATAGGGTTGCCAGCTATCTGATTTTTTTATAATGAAATAGGATGACAATATCGGTATCTAAAGGAAGGTATTTTAAGTCGTATTTTAAAAACAAAATATTTCTTGGTAGGCTTACAACCTAGGGTTGCCACGTAATTACATTATATTTATTTCACAGTTGTGTTTAATATAATAGCAGTGAAATTAAATTGGATATCGTTGGACAAAATAAGAAGAAGCTGTGGTTTTAATAATTTTCATTTAAGATATAGCCAATTCCATAACAGAAATCACATAAAAAGAAATTTCAAAGTTTACACATAGCTCAGGAAAATTAATTACACTTTTAAAAATTTACTTCAAAATTCTGAGGACGCAGTTTTTTAGCTCTTTCAATTTTAGCATTACAATGTGCACGTCAGAATTATCTCAAAATTTCTCCTTAATTTTTAGAATTTTTTTTGTCAAGGATGTTGGATATTTTTTTCCATACAAATTTAATTTTTCTTCCTGCGTTGTGTTGAAATCACTCAAAAGGAAATTTTGAGCGAGTTCTAACTTGCACAATGTTATACTAAAATTGATTGGTCTACAAAACTGTGTACTCAAAAATTTTCTAGAAATTCTGCCAAAAAATTTTAAGATTTTGATGACCATTTGTAAAGTTTAATTAAATTTGCTGAACTTTGTGTAAACTTTAAAATTTCTTTTTATATGATTTCTGTTATGGAATTCGCTATATTTCAAATGAAACTTATAAAAATCAGAGCTTCTTGTTGAGCTTCGACTTAGTCTTATGCATATGATTTTTTTCTATCTATTCATTATCTGGAAAACTAATTGAACGAATTAGTTAATACATACACAGGTTTTGAGAAGTGTCTGCGAAATGACAGTAAATTGCTGTTAGTCGGAATTAATTGATTGATTTAAGACAAATTTCCTACAAATAACCCACTGTGCGCTGTATGGTGGTAGCGTACATCTTGTCACGCCAATGGAATGCAACTCCCTGAGCAATTTGGCTTGATTGGAAAAAAAATATTGCAAATTTCAAAAACTATTTAAAACGTAAAAGGAGAAGCAAGCAAGCAAAAATATAAACTTACTTGCATACATATAGATATGTAAGTACGATCATGCACTGAAAATTCAAAATGTTTTGTATTCAAACAAACAAACGATTAGTCACAAACCGGATACTTTTTTGTGTGCAGACAATGGTGAACAGAAATTCCAGAAACATCATTATCATCAACTTATTGTGCGATGTACTGGGCTTAATAGCTAGCTTCGTTGCGGGTCAATCTGTGACAGGTAACAGCGTAAAAAGGTCCACCAAGCTGTCTTTGTGTCTACGGAACAAAAAATGTGAAACCAAATTAACCAATGACTCAAAACATCACCTTGTGGCAGCCACTGTGCTGCGAATAACGAGCAAGTAAAAATTTCCGTAGAGAAGCTGCTCATGAAACAGACAAGTGAAAATTTGCCCCGCCTCGGTAAAGAAGGATGCTGCCTACAGGGCAACTACAGAGCGCTTCCATGAGGCTAAGAAGGAACCACGAAAAATTCGCCTTCAAGATTCCAATTTTTGCTTTATTAAAATCAACGAATTTTCACAATCATTTTCGATTGAATACCGTAGCAAGTATATAAGGGTAGGTTGAAAAATAATTTTTGTTATTTGTTTCACAGGGGCCCCAACCATTTGCAATTCAAAAATTAAAATTTTTTCAATTGAAATTTTTCCGATACGCCATTTTAAAAAAAATAAATAATTGATTAAAAATGATAGTTCGGATTGTAATATAAAGTTGTCCGGGTGTAACTTCGAACGCCAATGGGAAGTCCGAAGATGTAAAAATTTCTTTTGGTATTATTTTTGTAATTAAAAGAGAATTTAAAAAATCACATTTACAATTTTTGAATTTTTTTAGGATTTTTAAAAATCGAGTGGGCTCCGAAACCTTGATTCTTTTAATATTACTTTTTATAAAGCAAAAATGTTTTGTTTTTCAGCCTACTCTTATGCATGTTTGTCTGTTACATTTTTGTAATTGCTACCCAACAAGCAAAGTAAACTTAAAATAAATGTTAAAAAAGCTTTCCGAAATAAATGTTAGCTTACAAAATTCTGATTTTTCGTTTATAACACGTTTGAAAATAAACATTTTATGTTTGAAAAGATACGTTGATAAAAAACTTATTATTGTAAGCCTATAAAAAAATTTCAAAGAACGCTTTTTATAAATGTTTTTTCTGAAACTTTATTCAAATCATATTTTGTAATTAGCTATATGCAATAAATTAAATAAATAAGTTGTAATCATACACTGAATTAGAACTTTTAAATAATGATTACTAATCGTAATGATTACCGGTTTGATTAATTATTTTCGTGAGAATTCACTTAATGATTGATTACCATTACTTTCAATTTTTATTGATTATTTTCCAATAATTAAAAAAATAATCAAAAAAAACCATGATTTTTTACGACTATAAAAAAATAAAAAATAAATCAGAAATAATCAAAAAAAAAGTTGAAAGGCAATGATTAATTTATGACGATTCTCTATCTATCTCTATGGCGCGATATACAACAGGTATATCATCATAAACCTCCTAAGAGATTTTTGCGCCAAGCTTCTCTTCCAATTTGTGGTGTGCCGATTTGAATTTTTTCCCTACAAATTGGTGGGACCTACAGTTTTTTGCCGACTCCGAACGGCATCTACAAAGGAGACGAATTTTTGCTGAGAAGCCTGTCATGGCAGAAATACACTCGGAGAGTTTGCCAAACCACTGCCGAGGGGCGACCCCGTTTTGAAAAACTTTTTTCAAATCACTTTTGATGTTACCTGTACCAGGGCTCGAACCATGGACCTTCGGTGTGGTAGGCCGGCAACACTACCTTCACACCACGGCGGCCGACGATTAGAAAAAACAAAAAAAACAAAATTTTTTAAATAATCAAAAAAAATTGTTTTGATTACTTGTGAGATTTTTTTTTTTAGTATTGTTGATGTGTATATTTATATGCTTCTACAACAATACTGAAAAAAAAGCCAAATTTTTTTATTTTTTTTACTTTTTTTTTATTATTTCTGATTATGTTTACTTTTTTTTCAAAAGGATTCAAAACAATTTTTTTGATTATTTTTTTTTCTCATCGTTTTCAATAAAAACCTGCCTTTTTGTGAAAAACAATTAAAATAATCATTACTAATTAAAAAAGCCGTCTTATTAATTGACTACTAATTACTAATCAAATTTAACATGTCTGCATTGAATGCTGCAACTTAAACCAATTATTAGCAGTTTGCAGAAGTGATTCAGATGCAGCCATGATTTTTGCTCTTTCGACCTCATTCTCATGTAAAATCTTTAATGAAAAGAATTTGAAAATTTTTAAAGTTGAAAAGAAAAAAACTGACAAATAGTTTTCTCGAGATTTTTTGTAAACATTTGTATTTCACTTATAAAGTAAAATGATTTATAACAGTTTGTTCTTAAAGTTTAGAAAAAGTTTATACTAAACTTTCCAATAAATTAAAACTGAAAAAGCTTACCTATCGCTTATGGCAGCAAGTTTACTTTTAATTATTTTTAATAACATTTACAGCAATGCTTGTTGGGTATACTCTTGAAAGCCTTAAATAATTTTAAGCACGAAATATGAAACTTGAAAAGGCTAACAAAACCAACCAAGCCAAAAACATGCAAAACGAAGCGCAAATACCAAATAACAGACAAAAACAAACAAAGATTCAAACAGTTTCTCTCGTCACACCACTGCACTGCTAAATTTACTCAACTTCACAGCGTTTGCGACGGCCGAATCAGCCGTTTATTTATTTATGAACACGTTTTGCGGACTACTTATTGCCGGTTTTCGTTCGAAGCCGTAATGGCAATATAGAATTTCAAACTTATTGACACGCTTTCAAAATATCGAACAGTGGCTAAGTTTACGCAGTCATCGAATGATTTTATGAATTATAAAAAGAAACAGTTAAGGCAGTCTAAGTTACTTGCAGGCGATCTCGCTTAAGATCTGCCTTACACCAAGTCACTTAATTCTATCGTAAACAGTTTTTAAGTTATTAACAGTCGAAAACTAAAAATTTGTCATTAGTGGGATGGCCAAGTCCATATTTTACCATTTTAGCTGCCTCAGTCAGAGAATTATCTCATTTGAGTTCTTTTTCGAAGGCAAAATAGCGCGCGGTGCGGTTATCATCCAATAGCGGCCATTTTAAATAACAACCTTTCATCTGCATTAAAGTGGGCTACAGTTGTGTTCAATATATTAGTAGTGAAATCAAATTGGATATCGTTCTACGAAATGAGAAAACGCTGTCTTTTTAATAATTTTGATTTAAATTATAGTGAATTCCATAACTGAAAATACAAAAAAGGAATTTCAAAGTTTACACAAAGTTCAGAAAACTTTTAAAAATTTACAGTTTTTAGACTCATGCAATTTAAGGATAATAATAAGCAAAATTCCCCTGAATTTTTAGAATTTTTTTCGTCAAGGATGTTGGGTATTTTTTCCATACAAATAAAATTTTTCTTCCTGCGTTGTATGGAAGAAATCACTCAACACCCTTGACGAAAAAAATTCTGAAAATTGGGGAAAAATTTTGAGCGAGTTCTTACTTGCACACTATTGTATTAAAATTGATTGGGCTACAGATCTGCATACTCAAAAACTTTCTAGAAATTCTGCCAAAAAATTTTCAGATTTGGATGGCCATTTTTTTTAAACTTTAAATAACTTTCCTAAGCTTTCCTCTTTTAATTTCGTCGAACGATATCTAATATAATTTCACTACTATTATATTGAACACACCTGTACATATATACCAACGAGTTTTAGTAAAAAATCTAAATTTTTACTTAACTTCATCCTAAAAGCATTAATATATGCAACTCTTTAGTTATTTGGATACCTTTACCGTTAAAAACACCCCAGTCATTGCGAAATATTAAGTTTTTACAAAAAGAAGTTTCAAAATCTACCACCCTAGTATGTATGCAAAATTGGTTTGTTCAGAATGGCAAACCATCATTTATTTAAACAAATGTTCAAATGCACTCACACACAGGAAATGACGTTTATATGGCAGCTTTATTTTGTTGATTTTATTTCCTCTCCAATTTCACTATGCTCTATTATGTATGAGCGTATTTGCTTAAATAGAGCGCGGTTATATAAATACAGTGATAGTTGGAGAGGTGGACTCGAAAATCGGAAAGAGCTTTGTAAAAATATACATCTTAGTATAGTAGGTGGTTTGCTTGTCTGCCATAGAAACGGTGCAGGGTTCCGTTTCCAGAGCAGGCTAACGTCAAATATTAAAATGATTTCAAAAGTATTTCGTAATTGATTTCTGGGATGAAAATCTCAGAAAATGCATCTCTAGGAAGAACTGTAACTCATAAAAGCACATTTTTTAAATTATTATTACAACATCCAAACTTGAACAGGGCGCGAACCCACACTCTCTTCATGTGACCATGAAATGTATTTAAGAAAAGCGCAAATAAAAATTAGAATAGTGCAAATATATTTTAGAAAACTTCAAATGCATTTTAAAAAAGCTCAAATGTTTTTGAGAGAAAGTTTAATATCAGATTTTCCAAATGTACTTCAGAGAACCTCAATTTTATTTTACAAAAAGCTGAAATTCAGAAAAACTCAAATATATTTCAGATTTTCCAAATGAATATCAGAAAAGAGCTTTTGTATTTTAGACAAAATCAAATGTATTTCAGATATATCGACTGTATTACAAGAACTACAATTCAAATGTATTTTAAATTTTCTACATGTAAGTATTTCAGCAAATATTAAATGTATTTCAGAAACCCTTAAATGTATTTCAGAAAAACATAGCAGTATTTCAGTAAAACTACAGAAGTTTCTAATTCTTAATTAATTTCAGAAATTCTAGCGTCCGAAGAGGGGGCTAATGAGAAGCTGGGACTTCTGTACATGTCATCCCAACTATCGCTATGCTAGGTTCTCTACTACCTCTATTATTATTATATGGATATCAACGAAAGTTGCTAATGCAAAAAGTGATGTGATTAAGTTCCATATCTCAACTGGTTTTAGAGGTATAAATCGGAGTTAGTCTATTATAAGTTCTGAGACGCAACGAAGCGTGGCCGGGATTTCCAGTCTGAAATACAATTCTAAAATCCATTTAACATTTGCCGAAATACATTTTCTCTTTTCCGAAATACACGTTGCAAACGTTAAACCCCAAATCTGCCAACTAACATCCAGTCGGATATGATCATGCTAAAAATAAATCTTGCTAATATACAGTTGTGTTCAATATAATAGTAGTGATTTTAAATTGGATATAGCTCGACGACATCAAAAGAAGCTGAAACCAAATAAAAAGAAATTTCAAAGTTTACACAAAGCTCAGAAAAGATAATTAAACTTTTTAAAATTTACAGCAAAATTTCAATATTTTTGGCAAGAATTTTTAGAAAAATTTTTTAAGTACGCAGTTTTATAGTTAATTTAATTTAAGGATTATAATGTGCAAATTGGAAGTACCTCAAAACATCCCCTGAATTTTTTGAATTTTTTTTGTTGAAAATGTTGGCTATTTTTTTTTCATACAAAATTAATTTTTCTTCATGCGTTGTATGGAAGAAGTCACTAAAAACCCTTGACGAAAAAAAATTCTGAAAAATTCAGGGAAATTTTTGATCGAGTTCTAACTAAAATTGATTGGTCTGAATGAGGTTTCTATTATGGAAATCGCTATATTTTAAATAAAAATTATTAAAATCACAGTTTCATCTTATTTCGATATCCATTTTAATTTCACTACTATTATATTAAACACAGCTGTACATACAAACAAAAAGTAGTCGCTTTCAGTAATTTTCCAACCATTTGGTTTTAGCGTATGTTTGTATATTTATTTGTTGATTTTCAAGGTTTATGTCAAAAACAAATTATTTCTATGCATTCCAGAAAATACTTTTCGCATATGTTTGGCCATCCTTATTTAAGTATTTCAAGCAGAATTATCATTTTTCATAGGGGAGTGACGCTTGTTAGATACATACATGTTTGCACATTTCTGCCTCATGAGCTTAATAGCACTCCTACACGGGCTTTTTACCTTTCTCCTTTCACTTAAGTATCACTCACATTAGCCTAGTTGTTGAAAAGCCTGGAAGTTGACATCCTTGTGTCCTTTTCATAAGTAATTTAATGCCTAAAACGTCAACGTTTTTAATGTGTTGGAAGTACATATATGTAAATGGACAAATTCACTTTTCTTTATTACTTATTCTAATTTCTATCTCTTATCGTACCATAAAAACGAAGAAAATGAATCATTGGCAGACAAGGAAAGTGATTAATAGGGACCATTTTTTTAGCGAATATTTCTCCTCATAACTGAATAGCGTAGAAGATGATGATCCTCAATCAATGAAGTAATGATTACCGATTTCATGAATTATTTTTTTGAGAATACATTTGCTGATTTATTACCATTACTTTCAATCTTCAATTATTATTTTCGAACTATTTAAAAAAATATTTAAAAAAAAACAATGATTTTTTACGATTATTAAAAACAAATCAAAAATGATCGAAAAAGTTGTTTTGAATTTTTTTTATTAATTTTTTTTTTTTTTTGATTATTTTTGATTTTTTTTAGTATTGCTGTAGAATCACATAAATATACACATCAACAATACTGAAAAAAATCTAAAATAATAAAAAAAAACTTAAAAAAAACTTTTTTTGATTATTTTTTCTATTCGTAATCAATTAATAATTGACCTCTCTTGAGAAACAATTAAAATAAGCATTGCCAATTAAAAAAGCCGTCTGTCCATTAAATCAAATAAGCATTACCAATTAAAAAAGCCGCCTGTCCATTAATTAGACAGACGGTTTTTTAATTGGTAATGCTTATTTTAATTGTTTTTTAAGAGAGGTCAATTATTAATTGATTACGATTAGAAAAAATAATCAAAATTTTAATTAATCAAAAAAAGGTTTTTTTAAGTTTTTTTTTTATTATTTTAGATCTTTTTAATCACTTGCTTTCTTGTTTAAAAGCTATAAGTTTTTATAAAAACCAAGAAAAACCTTGAGCTTGAATTAAAAAAGTTGACATATTTTTCAAAAACAAACTAAGCAAATATGTTCCTACAAATGTTCAAGCACGTTGAAAGAAATAAACATAATATTTACTCAAAAAAATGGCACATTTAAACAGCTGAATTAACATAAATAGTTGGCAAAGTAAATAAGGATGTTAGTTTACTGAATACAGAAGTTCTGAAACAATAGATGTTTACTAGGAAGAGGCATGCAAGTTTGTGCGGGCAAAACTAATTAACAACTGCAAGCAATTGAATAGTTTTTCGTCGATGTATTGCTGGAGGACTGTCTTGAAATATAGAATACATTAAACGCGTCTATAACTAGCCTTTAGATATAATAGAATTATAATATACCGATATGAGTATTTGATATACAACAATAGCAAATCAATACGCGGTCTTTATTCAAGCTACATAAGTCACTACAACAATTCTCAGAATTTTCCGTCTGTTTGTATGTATGTTTGTACGCGCATCACTGAAAAACTGTTGCTTAGAACGCAATGCAATTCCCACCCAAGTATGTTTAGATGTCTAACTTGAAGTTTAGAACTCATTTTGTCCCAGACAAGTATACTGAATTTGTAACCTGCCAATGTTTTGCTGTCTGTAGGTTTGTATGTTTATTCGCGCATCAGTGAAAAACTACTGCATTGAATCAAGTTTTTTGTTTCAGTCTATTTGTTTTTGCTGGAGGTCTATTTTGAGTTATAAGCCCAATTTTCCCGCAGCTGTTGTTGTACTGTTTTTATTTGAGTGCGTGGCGAAACCTCGCACAACCGCGTGCATCCAGTTACAAATACGATCTTAGTTTCAAACATGTGACTTTTATCTCTAGGTTCATTGCTGTTTACATTTTGTGTACAAAACCACAGTGAAACATCTGACGCACAGGGTGTGCATTACTTTCTTCATTAATTAATTAATTGTAATAATATTTCTTCATGTGTATATATTTTGCTGTCAAATAAGAGAAAATGAGTGCCTATTGGTGATGTACTTCTCAAAGCATTTAAAGAGCCGATTCTATGAGGTAAAGGCTTCGCTGCGGTCCAGGAGGTCATCAAGCGCTACAAATTGATGATGGACCTTACTCGCAGTAAAACTGCATCAACAGCATACTCCATCTGAACAAACACTAAAATCTAGAATCGATGCAGCTTAAGAATGAAGAGTGGTTATTTGGCGGTTTTTACTATTTTCCATAACATTTTTCATACCAACAGAAAGTAGAGTTCCAAATTTGTTTACGATATCTTTAGAGCAACTTTATCATCTAATAATATTAACGATTATCCTAAGCGTGAGATCTTATTCAGATTTTTCCTTGCAATTAATTTTCTATTCCTGACACAATTTTTTCTGCACGCATTGCGCTATTTTGGAATCGAACTTTGGTTACTTATAACTTTTTCTTAGTTGTTGTTATTGTACCAGCAATTCGCCCTGCTCACTCGGCACGTCCACTCATCGATAAGGAGTAAACAAGCTTATTTTAAATGCCCAGCTCTTCTTGGGGCAGAACTCCAAGTCATAACTATAAGTAGATTCGGGTTCTCCGGATCCGGGTTTCTACAATGCTATTGTCTACTTCGCCAACATCAGTCAGCCGATTGTGGTTTGTTTATAATAGCCCGACTGCCCATTTTTTCGCACATCTGTCGCTAATTTGCCTAGTAATTTTCATCTAACTAATTGCAATGAGTAGTTCAGCCGTGATTGTTATACTTGTATTTAGTGAACTTTTTACATGACTGTTGTTATTTAGTACATTTTTGCATAATAATGTCCCAAGTTTATGTGCAAACTTGCTTAAATATAATTTAGTTTATTTACGTACATAAAAGCTCATTGCAGTAGCAAAATTATCTGTTTGCGTTGATGTTACCTACGGATCATTTTCGCAATGAAAATATACTTTTTGTAAGAGCTTAGTATCGACTTCCATCAGGAATCATTTCCACAGCAGCAAATGTTTCAAACGACCTAAGTTATTACACTTTTGATCTTCGCAACGAAGAGGGGCCTCTTATAATGCTGCCTCCGGACATGTATCGCTATATACACTTTCGTTCGTTCGCAAATACCGGTAGGATAATCGAAAAGTCTTCTGAAGAAACTTACCCTCGATTACTTAATTCACCTCTCCTTTTCCCATCACTGAACTCGATAAGTAAAGTACTTTCAAGTCCTGAATTTGGTTCTTCGAGACAGTGCTCTTACTTCCTTCCTTAAACCTCGTCCTCAGAGTCGGCACGATGTAAGAAATATGTCCCTACTCATTGAATACAACGTTTGGTGGAACATTCCCAGCTAAGAGCAGGGTGGACAGCCGTTTTGGAGGACAAACCTTGCTTCTTCGGTGCTTAAATCGCGTCGAGCTTCTTGGTAAAACTTTGGGTCTGTCTTTAAGAGGTATGATGGATCAGACTCTCAATAAATAAGGTGGGCAATCAGCTCGGAAAATTTCAAAGAGCGTTTACTGTGTACACTTCGGATGCAATGCTGCCATCCTTATCCATTTCTTCATGTGGTCAAGCTTCAGGACGACCCAGTCTGCCCTGTGTTGATGATGGGACGGCTGAGCAATTTTAATCCGTCCGTCCCACTTTCGATAGGATCACTTTTGAGGTTTTTGGTATAGTGTGTTGGGAGCTCTTATCTCTTTGACACCTAGAAATCTTCTTCCATTTATTCGTAAATCGGGTACATTTAAAAGAAATTAAGAGAAAGACGAGCACGTACAATGGACTTCGTAGTCTGAGTGCTATTTTCTACCCGTTTCGTTCAGTAGTTTCGCAAAAAAAACAGCCTAATACCGCCTTTTTTGGCTGCCTTTATAACGTTAAGGTTGCTAACCGGATTTTGTTGTTGTGGTAGGACCCCGGTCTTACGTGCTCGTCTCGTTCTTCTAATCGTTCGTGGCGTAGACGGCGTTATGCGAAAACTGTCGAAATGTTCAGTCACAGTAGCGAAAGAAACTACTTGGAGCTGGAGCGACAATCTCTCTCAAACCCAGCTGTAAAGCTACGCTTCTTGTAAGCCGGTGATGTCATCCCTTGTATACATGAGGGCATGGTGGTAGTAAGGCCCAGACTTTTCAGGTGCATGCTCACTAGGAATGCCAATTGTTTAGATTTTAACCAACCCCGAGTTTCCGGGTTTAGTTTCAAAGTAGTAAAGATTTAAGGTAAAAAAAGTAAAGATTTTGTTTAAAAAACTATCATTGAATTTTTTAAATGCTTTCAAATAAAAATAATAGTTTTAAATTTGAAATTTTGAAGCCACTTTATTTTTTGGAATTTTCATCTTGATAAACAGGAATTTTGCAAAAAAAAAAGATTCGTGTTTATGTTTTAAGAAAAATTTAAATTGACTTTTGTTTAATTCAAACATTGTGTTAACTCAGTTTTGGTTATAAAGATTTTACATTTAAATAAAAATTTAAATGAATATGCTAAAGGCCGCCTAGAATACAATTTTGTTATTTTTATGAAATTATGAAAAGTTTTTATTTGAATAGAAAATGACTTTCTAGCTTTTCTTATTTTTTTTTATCAGCTAAAATCTTTTTTCTATGATTTTAACCATATATAAGAAAAGCGAGGGCGGTTTTCTCTACATTTTCCTTTTAATATTAGTTTAAATAAAAAAAAATTTAACAAATAGTAGTTCATTTAAAAAAATTTTAATTGAATTGTTGGCATGGGAAAAAAATATAATAAAAAAGAAATTGTTAATTGATATTAGAGGAAAAATTACAACGTTATGCACAGCGATGGCATGGGATGACATGTTTCGAAGTGCCCAACTTCTCATCAGACCCCTTCTCGGACACTGAGATACGAACCCAAGTGTCTACACCAAAGCCGCTGTTAGAGTACTCTAACAACTAAGCTATGATGCCCTGTAGCGTCACGATAAAAAATAAATTTAAAACAAAATTTTTTTAACTTAAAATATTGCAAATCAACAAAAAAAATTTATTTTCATAAATAAGTAATACTTAACAGGTCTGTAAGTTTGATTAGGAATAAGTAATCAATTAATTAGACAGATTTTTTAATTGGTAATAATTATTTTAATTGTTTTTCAAGAAAAGGCAGTTATTAATTGATTACGATTAGAAAAATCAAAAATAAAATTAAAAAAAATCAAAATAAATTTAAAAAAATTATAAAATAATCATGATTTTTTTGATTATTCTTTTAATTAATTGGAAAATAATCATTAAAAATTTAAAGTAATTGGTAATCAATCATTAAATGGATTCTCAGGACATTAATTAATCAATTCGGTTATCATTACGATTAGTAATCATGATTTAACAGGTCTGAACAAATATTTAGAGAATTTCGGAAATCCCGACGTTTTCGGTATCTCAAAAGCGCGGAATCACAACGACAGAAGTGTTCATCGCTATAGAGAACTCCATTTAACGTTTACAGGGGTGATCACACTTCTGCACTACTCTACTCAATAATAATTATTTCAACTCCTTAAAATTACAAAAAGATTTTAATTGAAGAAAGAATTTGAAGCAAGAAACTGATGCAAGAGAAACAAATGAACAACAATGAAAAAACTTCCAAATTGTAATCAGGCAAAAGCTATTCACTTACAGCTTAAAAACGATAAGTTTTAATTAAAAAGAGAATAACATGAAAAATATCAATGAACGATGGCAACAAGGCAATAAGTAGTTTTCAAGTGCTCCACCGGCAGCGCCAGAGGGGTGCGAGTCGCTTAAGTGCAGACGCAGACGAACTCATTTTGTAGTGATAGTGGCGTGCTAGGCGCAATGCAGAACACGAATGCTATCTAAAAGTGTTGCAATAAACGCAGAACACAACAACAATAATCAATGTAGAAGGAAATCTGTTTTGTATAAAAATATAAAAGCAAATTGAGTCTGAAGTTGCATTAACTATGATATGGTGCAAATGGATGAACGTTAGTACGACTCAATAGCTTCCAAGTAATTTTCGAAAATTAAGTAGTATCACCGCCGTGGTGTGAAGGTAGTGTTGTGTTCGAGCCCTGGTACAGGTAACATCAAAAGTGATTTGAAAAAAGTTTTTCAAAAACGGGGTCGCCCCTCGGCAGTGGTTTGGCAAACTCTCCGAGTGTATTTCTGCCATGACAGGCTTCTCAGCAAATATTCGTCTCCTTTGTAGATGCCGTTCGGAGTCGGCAAAAAACTGTAGGTCCCACCAATTTGTAGGGAAAATTCAAATCGGCACACCACAAATTGGAAGAGAAGCTTGGCGCAAAAAATCTCTTAGGAGGTTTATGATGATATACCTGTTGTATATCGCGCCATAGAGAGAGAGAGAAGTAGTATCACCGATTTACTGCTGCGAATGAGCGCTGGGCACGATCCGAGGTGAACAAGGAGATTGTCGTTCGGCAGAGACTGTTTGACTCAGACGGACCTCGAAATACGGTCTTCCCAGTACCAGGCACCAGCATACAAAAATATCGCAAAACCATCTAGATGTCTTTCTTCGGAAAGAAAGAACTCTGCGTACAGACAAAAAATTAAGCCGAAAGGTACTCGGTGACAGACAAAATTTACAAGAAGTTCGACGGATAGCAAAAGATCTCAAAACGTTGATCACTTTTGGAGGCACAATGATGACGAACTAGTACCCGCCACACTACGAGGTATTTTTTCAAAAACTGGTCTCAAAATCAAATATACCGCCAAAGCTTAGAGCTAGAGCAAGTTATCTGTTTTAAAGGCCCATTATTTTCAAATAAGAACTGAATATTGAAACCCGTTTTTGAAAACTTTAATGTTCAATTAATAAAATTTTAATTTAAAAACGTGTTTATTAAATTTTTGAGATATTTTCTTAACTTGAACACAAGGCGAATTCACTTACAGGTGATCTCATAAGAACATATGAGCAGTGGCTTCTTCTGTCAAAATAAAAAAAATCTATGCAATCTGACAGGAGAAGCCGCCAAAAGAAAAACCAAACACGGGAAGTATGTGTGCGTATACAGCAACAAATTCGCCGTGATATCACCTGGTATAAATTCGCCGTGCTTGAACATAAAAATTCAATATATTTTTTACATACTCAAATTCACCATCTCAAAATCTATGAGAATGGGAATGGCAAATTTTTGAAACACATGGCATACCTATGCCATGTTGAAAAATTTTTTTTTACCTAAGGAACGTCCAACTAACGCGTTATGGGCTTTCCTAGCATTGGATTAAGAGAGCTGTTCAAGACTGCAGCCCACCGCCAAAGAGCTGATTGAGCCTACACCACCTTAGCTTCAAGGAGGTATCATGTGAAATGGCTTGCTCTTAAGGAGTTCTTTCTTAGAAAGCTGCATAAAATGTGAAAAAATTATCGGCTCCCCTCTAATGTGTGTATTTATGAAGTTCATAAAGTCTGCGAATGGTAAACAACATTTTATCGCTTTGCTCATGTTGGTCATTAAATGAAAATATTTGAGAAAATTTTGCATGGCAGATGTGCCCAAGTTATCATATGTGGAACAAAAAATTATAATAAAAAGTATTGCCTTACAAAGAAAACAAAATAAAAATACATAAAATGTGCCTATAATATCCCAATAAACAATGAAGTTTTAGCTAGTTTACTAAACAACATTTTCCAAACGTTGCAATCAATGGTTTCCAAACGAGTTTGTAACTAAAAAATTTCACAAACGTTTAAATATGTTTTCACAATTGTATGGTAGCTTTGGGGAATTAACTTGAGGTGAACTTTCTGCGAGGTGAACAGTTTGGCAGTTTTCAAAAATAATGCTAAATAATTAAAATAAGCGGTGGTTATGCCGGCCTACCACGCCGAAAGACTCAAGGTTAGAGTGGTTTGAAAAATGTTTTTCAAAACGGGGTCCGAGGGTATTTCTGCAGTGGAAGGCTTTTTAGCAAAAATTCCTCTGCTTTGCTTTGAAGATGACTTTCGGAGTCCGTAAAAGTAGAGAGTAGCTCCAACCAAATTGTATAAAAAACTGGAAGCAGCACGCCACAAATTGGTAAAAAAGGCTCGGCCCGAATATTTTTTAAAATTTTTTGTATTATACTTGAATTTTGAAAAAAAGTAATGAATGGAACTGAAATAACTAGTTATAAAAAATCTTTTAAAATAATTATAATAATTTATTTAAAAAAAAAGTCTAGGAAATTATCGAAATTCGAACCAGTAACCTTCGGAGCAAAGATCTAGTACATATTCGTTAGGCTAATGACCCGTTTTCATAGTCGTTGCCTAAATTGAAGTTTTATCAACCCGTTTTCAACAAACCCTTACTGTACGTTGAATAAAACGTTTATTAAAAAATGTTTTTCAAACCTCAATCGGAATTGTTTAGAAAGGGATCACTTTCGTTGATTCGACAATTTTTTCCAAACGTTTAACAATGATTATAGTAAACGTTTTCCAAACGAAAAGCTTGCTAAAGTAAGTTTATCGTAAGTTTATAGTAAACGTATTTTGCTTATTGGGATATTACTAATAATTTTAATTTTGAAATAAGCCCAAAATCCTTGTGTTAAAACTTAAATTAACTGTTCAGGCATTATTGACTAAATAATAAATTACCCACTGTTAGATTAAAAGCGATATATTCAACAATACAATATTACTAAAAAAAGGAAATTAAGTGGTCCGTAAGCCAAAAACTTTATAGAAAGTAGCTGACCTAAATCTACTAGCTTCACAACGATTAATTACAGAAGCCACAGGCAAATAAACGAAAAAACGCGCCAAGCAACTAATTAGCCGCGATTGCAAAAGACTGCTATTCCACAGCTGATCGAATTGTGGAACAACAATGATTACACTAAATCAATGCTGGGGATTTACTGTAATGCGAATCGAACTATGTCCGGCCTGCACTCGAACACAATGGAATTTTTGGAATTGCTAACTAGCTCAGCCAAGGTGAAAACGAAATTTTATTCTCGGCAACACCAACACAGACTTATGAGTATGGAGAACAACAAGTGCCTTATATTATGCATGCCCTCAGACCTTACGCATACATGGAGAGCAATTTCAGAAGTGAACCTCTCTGTCCACTTTTTTGGTAAGCGTGACTCAATATTTATACAGATTTTTACCAATTGGTCGTTGGCAGGGTGTGCAACGAGCATCCCTACCAGACAGCTATTTGATCAGTGACAACTCAGCTGATACTCAGGACTTAGGTAGTGAGGCATCAGAATTGTGATAAGACTTATATGGCGCTGGTGCAAAATCTTATCAAAACATTTGTGTACTTATGAGCCGTTTGCGTATGTGTGCCCCTCTATCTAAGACCTGGGTATCAGCTGAGTTGTCACTGATCAAACAAATGTCTGTATGTGTTGGTGCGCATCAGGATTGTCTGGTCGTGATATGCATCATAACCCTGCAAAAAACGGAAATACTCCGTTTCATACTCCAAAGAATACTCCTAAAGGAGTATCAGAGTACTCCAACACATATCCTCATTCATATAAAAAAGGTGGTCCAATTTACATGGCAATGTCCGGTGATTGGATTACCTAATCTATCTCGGAGTACTCCGTTTCTTTGCTTTTGAATACTCTATAGACCACCTACGTGAGAGTACTCTCAAAATACTCCCATGGGATTACTCTATGGAGTATTCAACAGCAAAGCGAGAGTGGGAGTAGGTGGTCCTCAAAAGAAACGGAGTACTCCGAGTAGGATGCATCCCGAAGAAAATATTATATAATTAATTAGTTTGTAGTGATTTTTCTATAGCATGTATTTCTTTGAAAAAATTCATAGTCAAGAATAGTTTATTTAAGTTTATCTACAGCTTTATATACAAATAGTGTAAACTAAAATATAACTAAGAATTATTATCAACTGATCTTGAGCTCGTTAAACTTAACAAAAATATGTAAAAATGAACAGCCCATAAAACCAACAACAAAACTAAAATAAAAAATTTGAAATGGATTTCGTAAAAAATTTCTTACTTTTTTTAGCTTCTTTTTTCTTAGTTTTAGCCTTTTCTAAGCTTTTTTTTTTTGCCGATCTAGCCTCTTTTTTTCTATCACCTGGTCACACTGCTATTTATATGGACTGAGTTGTTCGCATTTGTTTGGACCCATTTATACCACAACGGGTACGAAATGAATAATCCACTTTCTATGGGTACTTTTAACTCCTGTGAGTATGCTATAAAGACTTAAATTGAGTATACTACGCCCACTGTGGAAGAGAGGAATTAATGGCGAACAACTATCTTTAGAGACTAATCTCCCAATATTTTGCAGAACATACTCGTATTCAGGTCTCTCTTTATGCCGACCACTGTTCAAAATGAAATCGAGGTAAGTAGATGCTGGCTGGAAGGGAAAATTGCTAGAAAATGTTAGCAAAAAGTTCGGCGAGAATTGAAGGTTTTAAGCGTGTTGACAGATACAAATTTTTAAATTTGAAGGGTTTGGTTTGCTATTTAAGTAATGTTAGCTTGAAATGCAACAGATAATCATTTGTTGAAGAAGTGCTACTTTGCCCTGTGTAAGCAGGTGAGAATTAACGTCCTCCCTGGAAAAAAGATCACACTCTATAAGTCCATCACCACATCTGTCCTGGTGCGAGAAAAGGAAGCATGCACGGTGTCAAAAGCATCTAAGATGGCCCTTGGCATACTTAAGTTCCAGAAGATGTATACCGCTTCCTGTTGGCCAGAAGACTAGTATGGAAAAAGTTTTAAGGCAGCACGCACGCAAATACATTTAAGATTTTATTACAAAAATCTTATACACCTCGCGCACCCTGTATAAACACATAAAAAGTACAGATGATATATGGCATAGTAGGTATATAGGCATTTAGTGGAAGAAGAAGAACTACTACGAATACAACAATAATAATAACTGTTGCCAATTGCAGTTAATTTATACGCGAACACCAATAGCCGTTACCGTAAAATAACCAAAAGAAAGATGAAAGAAAAATGTATCTGATTATGAAAGGCAGCAGACGAGGAAGAAAAATTTAGTAGGAAATTGAAACTAAGCTTCAAAAACATAAAACGAAATGCGCCATACAAGAGTTGGTCTTTGGAATTGATGTCGTTGACGTCGTTATGTGTGTGTGGCTACTTGCAGAGTCTATGGCAGCTCGCAGTTGGAAATCCATAACAAAATGTAAGATACACACTGCACATTTTTAGATACAAAATATAAGATACGAGCAATGTATAGCTGAAGATAGAAATAAATGTGTGTGTAGTTTGATGTTGTTGTTTTTGCCTTGATGCTGATGCAACTAAATTGAAATTGCACTACCGTAAATGGAATTTTACGTATCTGACGGTGGCATTTCCAGCACAAATGTTGATGGTCCCGCGCGTAACATAAATAAATACATAGATAACACATAAATGAACTACAATAAATATATCAACAATATTGAAAATAGTAAAAACAGTAGCAGCAGCCGCAACAATTCCATTTGAAATTGTAGACATAAATAAGAAATACGCGCGGGTTTTTTATTACCAAAGCGGGTGCTCAAAATCAGCAGTGTGAGATTTTTCACGTAAGAAAACAGAAATATGATGGGAGAATATGGTACATGAGTATAGTAACACAATGCGTAATGCAACTTTCAGAAGGTATACAATAACTTATGTTAAGAGCAGAGTGTGGAGCTGGTCCCTGTTCCGGAGTGGGATCGAAATGGGACTTGGATTCAATCGAAATTTAAGCAGAAATTGCGTATAAATTAACTATTTTCGAGGCGTAAAATCAGCCCTTAAAATACAAATTAAATTTACAACAAACACACTAAAAATACTTTTAAATGAAGCGATTTTGAATAACCCTTACATGTTTGCCTCTTTTGAACCTAAAGCCTTCCGTAGCTAACAAATAGGTCACGCGAAATATCAGGACATGAGCATCAACAGCTATTGTTCGTTTATATGTAAGTACAGCTGTGTTCAATTTAATAGTAGTGAAATTTAAATGGATATCGTTTGACGAAATAAGAAGAACTTGTGATCTTAATAATTTTCATTTGAAATATAGCGATTTCCAAAACAAAAATCACATAAAAAGAAATTTCAAAGTTTACACAAAGTTCAGGAAAGTTAGTTAAACTTTAGAAAAGGTCTATCAAAATCTTCAAACTTTTTGGCAAAATTTCTAGAAAATTTTTGAGTACGCAGTTTTGTAGACCAACCAATTTTAGTATAACATTGTGCAAGTTAGAACTCGCTCAAAATTTTTTTCTTGAATTTTCGGAATTTTTTTTGTCAAGTGTGTTGAGTGATTTCATCCATAC
Source organism: Merzomyia westermanni (assembly GCA_949987695.1). NCBI lineage: Eukaryota > Metazoa > Arthropoda > Insecta > Diptera > Tephritidae > Merzomyia > Merzomyia westermanni. Next base: position 33,590,091 of record OX465290.1, read on the forward strand.
AACGCAGGAAGAAAAATTAAATTTATATGGAAAAAAATACCCAACATCCTTGACAAAAAAATTCTAAAAATTCATGGGAAATTTTGAGGTTCTTCTTACTCTCACATTTTATTAGAATTGAAAGAGCTATAAAACTGCATACTCAAAAACTTTCTCAAAATTCTGCCCAAAAATATTGAAATTTTGATGTAAATTTTTAAAAGTTTTCTTTCCTGAAATTTATGTTAACTTTGAAATTTATGTAGTTTCTGTTATGGAATTCGGTATATTTTAAGTCAAAATTATTTTAAAACACAGCCCCTTTTTATTTCATTGAACTATATCCAGTTTAATTTCACTACTATTATATTGAACACAACTGTATATATGTATGTACGTTGAAGAAGACTTGTAAGAGGTAAAAAAGCGACCAACAAAACAATTTGCCATTGAGTGAAGTTATTGGAACAAGTTGTAAACATCAATAAAACAACAATAACAAAAGCAACAATGATAAAAGTTGTTAATAAAACAACTCTTAACATTTATATCTTCCATCGTAGACATATTTGCAGTCAAGTTCGGATGCAGGAAAATATGAGCGACGAGTTGTGATTATTGTTCATTCGTTTACTAAGTGTCACGTTAACAAGATGACTTCTAAAAACCCACAAAAACAAATCGTTAATGCAGGTACCCAATCGTTGAATAAGTTTATATTCACACAATGGTGACATTACCTGCTACCTACAAACTGTAAATACAAGACTATGGATACAGACAGAGCAGAACAAAACAGATCGAGCCTATATCACTATCTCCCGATCGATTCCGCACTAGCATCTTCTCTCCCTACTTCCCTCTGACTGTAATTCCTAACAAAACTACATCTACTCCCTCAACAAAATCCAAAATTCAATTACCCGACAAAAGTAGTTATTTCCCGGATAAATCACGGCAAATTATGCCACAAGTTCGGTTTCTAGTCCCAACGCGATTCGTCGAGCGTGTTTCCCTAACTTGATGCTCATATATATAACTATCACCCACTTTGTCACCTGTGCTCTCATTCCTGGCGGACACTGCTTATCTACTTTACAACGCTGTTTTCAGGTTCATCTGTTTATTTCTCTCTTTTTATTCTTCTTCGCTGCCAGCATCTTTTTCTCAAGGAAGGGAGGAATTCTCTATCTTTTCTATCGAAATCTGCTCAAGTATTGTGATGCATTGTGCATCACATAGCAGTCGGAAAGGAATTTCATAACGATTTTTGGGTAATTTATGATCGGAAAATTCCATTTTATTTCATACTCGCATTCCAATTTATTTTAGTGGCTGCAAAAAGCGAGAATGAGATGCTCAGAAGCAAACCTTTTCCGCGTTTAAGGCAATGGAGGTTTGTGGCCCCACTAATTCCGCCTCTGTATCAGCGCCAGTTTAACAGTATATGAAACTTGTAAAGTGTGAATAAATTTTAAATTCGATCAATTCGCGTGGCAGCAATTTGAATAAATGCGAATTCGATAAAAAAAATCAATTGGAAAATATTGAAAACAAAAACAGTAGTTTAAATTAAAGAACGGCAGTTGGATTACAAAGTAAAAGCGCAAAATGAAAAATGGTAAACAACGTAGAAGATAACAGAAAGTTTTTACCAAAATGGAAAAATAAATATTTGAGGAAAGAAACACATTTTTGAAAAAACCAAGAAAAACTGAAACATGTGTGATTGTTTATTGGGTACAACCAAAGAAAAGGTAAACAAAATATATTGAATTAAGAAACAAACTTAGGAAGAGGGGGAACTGTTAGCATGGAAGCAAGCAATCAATAAAACAATAGACATATGTGGGTTTACCCGACACTATAAACAAACATCAAGGCCAACACTAACACATGATGACAGTGAAATTATCAAATCCCACATCAGTCTGCGAAATAACTCTACATAAGCTCAGTTGTGGGGTCATGTACAATAAACAAAGAAAATGTTTCAATCACCCTATGTTGCAGAATTTAGTTGGGAAGTGCCGGATTCCAGTATTGAATCAAAAACACCTTACGTAAATATACTTCAGCTTCAGCTAAGATTGGGTATTGATGCAAGAAATTTAGCCCTATAGAGGGTGGTCTGAGTTTAGATATATTTTATGTACCCGTGAAATGGATTCTAAACATCTCGTTATTCTGTAAGTTATTTCTATGTCTAATATATTTCATTTTTTGTTATTAATATGGAACGAAACGAAAGACGAACCCTAGAATGAAATTATAAATAAATCGTTTGATGAATCAGTCGAGAAAACTACCCTTCCCACCCTTCATTTCAGCTAAGTTCCATCAGGGGAAAGTAACCACAAAATCGTAGCTACCTTTTAGCTTATTTCCTACGCACTTGGAATTTTCCTGGTAAAGTTATTTCTGGTAAACGGACAACGAAACAAAAATATGTGCTTCTGGACCGACATATGACACCGTTGTTTTTGTTGTTGTAACGACAAAAACACTTGCCGAAGGTTTTGGGGATTGCTGTCGAACTGACATTCCTTGGCCGGATATGAATCCGGTACGCTCCGGTACTCCCTTGTGGTACTGCCCGACTGTTGTGGCACCGATTTGGTATGACCAGTGGAACCTTCTATGTCATGTCACCCCTCCTTCCGTAAAGAGGGAGAGATGGGTAATGAGAGGTGAGAGGCATCATATCCGTAGATCAACCATCGAGTTGCACGTCATTACCTTGGTGCATATTAGTCGCCTCTTACGACAGACATGCCTAGCTCGGGCATATTCTTCTTCTATTCTTGGGTTTGGGACCCACCACATAAAACAACGTTCCAATGAAAATCAACAACAAAGCCTCGGATATGGGCGAGCTATGTTGGACGGTCAAAATCGCCCAGGCGGTTAGATGACCATTTAAAGAAGAAGAATCCGGAGAGTTAATCATATGATACTCTGTTCCCATACTAACGTTTAAGCGTAGGGTACCAGAGAAAATGGGATCAAAGATAATTGATAAGAGCATCAAATATTGTAGATCTTCCACTGAAGTCTGAGCACTGCCTAGAATATTTTTCTACCAAGAGACAGCAATGAGTTCAGGGGTCAAATTACGTTATACGTTCCGTGATCGAAATGGAATTTTTAAATCACAATAGCTCTAAACACGTAATTCGGAATGACGTCATACGTGAGTATTTGGCTGAAAGTCCCCTTGTTCAATTATGCATTATTACTCTTTTAAAAAGTTGGAGAGTTTAAAAGTTATTGTGACTTAAAAACCAGTTTACGATCACGGAACGTGTGTCGTAATTCCGCCCCAGGTGGAGGTTGACTTGGTACTTTTTTAGTGTTTGAAATTAGCGTCATTTTCACTTACACTCAAGATATATTTTATTGAAGCTTCGCTTTAATCATTGCCAAAACTTATTCAACACTAAATGATAATGGAAGAGTGTTTCACTAAAATACAATTTTGAATGATAATAAAAACAGAGGCGCCATAACTCAGCATTTTTTTAATGAAATTTCATTTCATTCCACAATCAAATTTTTATTAAATGAATACTTACTGATACTGAAAACTGTGCTGAGGCATTTATACAAAATCGAAGGCTTAGAAAACATGTTTCTTAAAATAAAAAAGCAAACAGCTGTCGTTTGGCTACACTGAAAGTGTAAACCTCAAGTGCCAACTAAGCCATGGAAGCGAAAACAAAAAGGCAAATCATTCGACATAATTTTAATTTTTATTGAAGGTCGTTTAAGAGACGTTTCAATTTTATTCGCATGATGATGATTGTACGTACTATAAAAATTAAAAGTTAAATTTTTACAAAATCTCATCAAAAAATTATGAAAAGATTGAGCCGAAGAATTGAAGTAGAAAAAGTTTTACAAAAATACTGCCGAATCCAACTTTGCCATGCCAGCCACTGTTTATTTTTCATTGAATTGAAATTTTTAGTTCGCAAAATTTTGTTGAAAGACGTTTATAGCTTTTATCGTGTTGGCGGCGATGGCTTGAATCTCCGCTGAAGGTGTAAGCAATTAAACTTACAAATACGACATGGCTTGTTTGCTTATTTATTTACTTACTGACTTACTTAAATGTATATATATTCAATTTCAATACTAAGGTCATAATACACCCACTTCAGTTGTATGGGCAAAATCAGTAAAGAAAAAAGGAAGGTTCGATTATCAAACATGAATTTCATGTCTTATTTTTTATGAAGGCCGTTTTGAATTTATTTTACCAAATAATATTTATGTACATAGATATATTTATTTTAAAACATCTTGTTTTATGTTTATGAAATTATAAAAACAATAATGGATCGATCATCGATGACTGTCGAATGTCAGTTGAGTTGCCAGGGACTCAAATAAAATTAAAAACAAGTAAGGAAAGGGCTGTCTTCGACTGTGCCGAAGACTTTATACCTTTCATGAATACGCGGTTTTAAGTGTCCGATCCTTACTCACAATTCGTAAAACCCTGCAAAACTGATCAATTAAAGATACATAGCCCAAACCCCATTTATCGGAACAATCGATTGTATGGGAGTTATATGTTATGTAAGTCCGATCTGGCTGATTCTCACTACACACATTACATATATAATAAGTACCAAACCTGCAAAAACTTCACGTTCCTAGCTTTTTAATTGCAAAATTTATAGCTCAAAACCCATTTTCTTGCTGATTCCGACAAATGAGTAATCTCATGCAAAATAGCGGCTTCATACCAAATTTCATCAGGATATCTCAAAAACTGAGCTACTTTTTTGCGTACAAACAGACAGACGGGCATGGCTAAATCGCCTCAGCTCATCGCCCTGATCATTTCGGTATACTTATTGGTGGGTCTATCTCTTCTTCTTCTCATACTTACAAACATCGGACCAAAGTTATAATATCATTTCATGTTCATGAAAGGTATAATGAAGGCTTTGTACCTGCAGTTGTCAAACAGTAAATCTGTTCGGCGAGCATACAATTTTTAAGGTTTATAAAGCTAGCCCAGCAAAGTCAGCAGAGAAATAAACTAAATTATGGAAAATTAGGTGCTAATTAAGTGCCCCAATTCCAAAAAAAAGTGCTCCTATATTATTTAAAAGATAATCAGTTTCTGTCTTAGTGGTTTTACGTGCATCACTCAAAAACTGACGAATACAATTGAATGCAATCTTTACTAATATACTCCTAGATGTCTAACATAAAGTTTACGACCTTTTTATAATATTTAGTCCTAGTCTAGCAAAGCTCGCCAAGCTGGTCTTCCTAATTAACTGGCACCAATAAGGAACATTGTGATATGGCAAATCCTTCGTTTCGATATCTTTTCTTTTTTTATGTTACAATAAGTACATGCCGATTTGAGAATTGAATATCGTTTTTGGAAAATGTTAGTTTTTATTACATATTTTTTTCATTATTTTATTAATTAATTTTCGAAGTCAGCATGGGAAAACCTCTTGGAAAAGAATGGGGATTTCACATTAAAATAATTCCTAACTAAAAATGAGCTCAAGGCTAAAAATAATAATTACTTTTATATGAAAATTAAATATTATTGTTTTGGTTTTTTTAATATTTGATTTTAAAAAATTATTATTTTTAATAGAGAAGGAAGGCTATGGTGGTTGTCTTTAATTTAATACTTAATCAGAAAATATTTATTAAAAACACAAAACCAGTTATTTTTCTTTAAAAAATATTAATCTTGGGCTTGAGCTCATTTTTAGTTAGGAATACTTCCCCAATGTAGAGGCCGTAAAAACAACAATTCAATTGAATTGTTGGTATGCAAAATAGTTAAAATATTTTTAGATTCTATGAAATTAAAAGTTATTTAGGCAATAATGTATGTTACCTTAAACACATTACTATCATATAAATCAATACAGAATAAGTTCAACTGTAGTTGTGAATTAAGTTCACACAATTTTTATTTTGTTTTTTTTTTTCAGTTTAAATCCACTGGAATTCCAGCAGCTAGTAATACTACCTTATTTAATTTTTAAAAATAATTAGAAATGTATTGAAAATGTTAGTTTGTTTAATTAATTAAACTGCCAAAAAAAAACTGAATAAAAGGTAAAATCGTGCGAGAATCAATACGAGAAATATGAGTGTAAAACGGAATAAAAATAAAATGAGTAATTCATTTATTTTCAATTACATTGTTTCTATGTAGATGCGACAGCAAAAAAAAATATTTTTTTATAGTTGAAAGTATGGATTGCAAAGCGTGTTACACACAGCATTCCAAAAGATAGGTATATTCGGAAGCATGTGCATTAGGGTGCACCTTGTTTTCAGCTTTGAAAATAGGTACACTTACATACAATTTTTTGGTCATTGTTTCCTTTAGGAGACAACTGCTAAAACACGTCCAAAAATATTGGGAGAGGAATCAAAAAACGCGTTTCAAAAAAATAATCCTTAGCCGGTCCAACACCGGCTACGCGGTCCACAGTATTTCTGAACACAGAACAACAACCATATGAAAATAAAAGAAAATTTTCAACTTTGATTGCAAATATCTCTTCACTGGAACAAAAACTCGAAAATCCGCTTCCGGATTATTGCTACCGAGGTCAAAACGCGTCTTTTGACACCTTTCGGTGTTAGCAAATCAATAGTTAGTTTCATCATCAACAAATTTCAAGCAATAGGAAGTGTTGAAAATCATCACCAGGGAGGGGAACCGAAAGGTACAGCGCAGCACAAAGGCTCAAGAATGATTCAAGAACTAAATAAGGATTCAGACAAGTCAGAAAGAAACCTAGTTAAAGGCCTAACCGTAAAAGTTAGTTTTATTAATATTCGTTTACTAACGTGGAAAACAAAAACAATGATTCATAAACATGAAATAAGTAGAAGGCAAATTAAACTGAATTTAAAACAAAATTTTTGAAATTTTCTGATAGTCCTAAAATGGTTTAAGGGATGAAGCTATGGCTCTGCACTGAAGTTGAATAGTTCAAAATAATTGCTATATTTTTTATAACTGCTTTCCACAATCAAGTAAATGCCCCTCGAAGTTCGAAATTCGCCATTGTCAAATATGTTTTCAATTTATGATGTGTGTAAATTTCGATTCGATCGATTTTTCTTATATGTCAATGGCATTTAAATATGCAACGAGGACAAGACGAATTATTTCCTTTTTTTAAATTAATTCATGCATTACAAAAAATCTTAAATTTTTTCAAATAAATAACTTTGTTGCATGACTAATTTCTTTCTTTAATTGGCCGACCAAAAAATAAACGCCTTGATTCTGGATACTAATGGTATAGGGATGTTTCTGTTGTTGGACCACTGCAGCAAATAAATGACATTATGGATCACTTCATATACAAGAACTTCCTCAGTCGTTTCAACACCATAACGATCCAAATTGTATCAAATTGGCTCCCACGGGAGTCGGGCTATTATCAGAAGCTGCTAGTACCGAAACATACCGGATCAATATATTTTCTGCTGTTGCTCAAAGGGCGAACTACTCCCCGAAGGTTTAGGGGGTGTTACCGATCTGAACACTATTATGGCGGTCACGGATCCGTTATCCTCTACTACTACAACCTGGTCAATTAAGGAGTCATTCCACGTACATATTTATATACCTATGTACATATGCAGGTCTATTAGGAAAGAGCTTCCTTTCGACATTGTCTGCTCTGAGGCTACTTCCGAGGATTGTTATGGCCGTACCTTGTTGATTCTCCTGGTTTGATGGCATATTTATATGCGAACAATTCTCTAAATTTAATTCATTTGCATACATACATATGTACAAGTTTACCCACCCACTTTTACTATACATACGACAACAACAGCACGGCGATGGTTTGCGCACTTGTCACCATACATACACAAACATACAAACGTATACATTTCAATGTCCCCGCACTTACCCCTTTTAACGCAAAAATCACGCCCAACAAAATGTTGAAGATGAAAGAGAAGATATTAATTTGCATTAATTTATTAAATCTATCTGGAAAATATTATACCAATTGGCACATAATTCCTTTTTCTAATAAGAAGTTTCAAAGTGAAATAAGCAACGAATTCGTTTTGACAGTGGTGCTGCTTCTTCTTCGTCTCGTATTGCTTTTGATGATTATTCGACTTTTTTTGTACACAATGCTCCCGTTTACACAAAATAATCACTTTTTTCAATTACAATTAATTATGCATTAAGCACTTTTCACTTACTTCACTTGTATTGCTTTTTATTTGCCAATAATAAAACAAAATTTGGTTTTAGCACAGCCACAAAACTCCACTCCCATTTACTTCGAGTGTGTGTATCACCTTTTTGAGTACACCTGCACTCGCGCACTGCACAAATATTAAGCGAATTGCTGTTATTTCGTTTCACTGCTGTAAATATCAATAACTTTTGCCTTATTTTTATAAATTTTTTAATATAACACAGAACAAATGAAATTTCATAAATTGCTATACGCGTCCACAGGCGACTGTTCGTTTTCACCGATTTTTTGTTTTTGATTTGTTTAAACAAAAAATTTTCTGGTTTACTCTTTGAACGCTTTTCTGATTGGACTGTCTCGTTGCCATTTCGGCTCAGCACAGGAGGCATCATGTGGTTGGAAATTTGATAAAATATAAATGTAGTGGCAGCACTGTTCGCCTTTCCCACTTTTTCACTGGTTTTATTTTATTTTGTTGATCGGAATTCCGTCCATTCCTCTCCAACCTCCTAACAAGATTTGCTTTATAACTGGTCATTTGAACTTCCAGTTACAGCGATGTTCGGAATCTAAAATGTAAAAATATATTAATTTAAATGTTAGCCCTGAATTGTAATAATAAATAAATAAATAGATTAGCGCCAACAATATTTTGCGCAAGCTACCCTAAGTCCATGATTAAATAATTTATATGGTTGTCGTAGATGGCATAGCGTCTTCTTTCTTATCCACACCTTATGTCAAACTATCATATCTTTGTTTTTTGTTTACATTCTTTGTTTACAGTTCTTAGAAAAGCTATTGAGTTCGCTTCGTGTTTTATTTATTTTTAATAAAAATTCGCTGTGAATTGATATTTAACGAGTGCTTTGTGATAACATTTTAAGAAAATGTGTGATTTATGTGTGTGTTATACGTGAAAAGCTTAGAAAATAGGCGAATCGTTTTTGCGCGTTTCCTCTCACATGTGCATTTTGACATAAGGGCAATACGTTGCCAAACGGTAATTACGTGTTGTTGGCCGCTTGCGATAACCATATATAATTGAATCATGCCCTAAGCCTACGCTCTCACTGAAACCGTTTTTAATTGGCCAAAACTTAACGGTCTGACAAAGTGCAGAAAAACTACCGATCTATTTCGGAATAAAAAAAATTGGGACCACGCTCGTTCGAAATTGACCAAAGTGGTAACAGCGGCTCTAAACAAAAGTAAAACAAAGCGGCGCGATGATATCAGCAAAAATAGTAATGCCAACCCTACGTGACTTATGTCAAAAACTTCAATTTTAAAGCAATTATTTAAATTATAAATATAGACCCACATTGAATTTGTCCAATTCTAGGAAACGCTGAGCTACTTAAACAAAAATGTGAATTTCATATCTCTGTTGACTTATCTTAATGCGAGGCAATATCTTGCATTATACAAAATCTGCTAAAATCCCTTTTTAAAGCTTTTCGTGCCCCAAAAACAAAACACTACTAAAAGTGTCACACTGGCACAGAAGGAGTTTTCGGCCAGTTTTCGGCATTTTGAGTGGAGAAACTTTTTTATTTATTGTCCATCCACTTAATTGAATATTAGGAAATGTCGAAAAATAAATTGAATTTAACGCTACCACCAGGTGCTGTGGATGCAACAGTAGCCGCTTCACAGGTTGTGCCAACACCACCATTCAAGACACCATCAGGAACAGAGTAAATATCCAGCTATAAAATAGTTCTATTGATTTTTTTCATTTTCTGCAATTGCACTTGTAGCTTTCTTTTCTTGAATTATGTATGTACATGGCTTATTTAGTTTTGTTGCTGATCCACAGTCGTATGCGTCTTTGATCATTGATTTTGGATGCAGTTATTAATACTTTGTATAGCGCTCGTTTGTCCAGCTTGCGGTGTGTCTTCTCACGATACAAATCATATAGCCGGTTCGTAAATGCAGCATGTGCAAGAGCGCAACTGCAACAAAGTATCTTATTCCCAAATTATAAAATAAAAATAATTGGCGCTATACATATATACCTCCTGCGGAGATTAAGGCCGAGCTTCTCTACCAATTTGTGGTGTGCTGCTTCTAATTTTTCCTACACATTATCGGGACCTACAGTTTTTTTGCTGATTCCGAACGGCATCTGCAAAGCAGACGAATTTTTGCTGAGAAGCTTTCCATGGCAGAAATACACTCGGAAAGTTTGCTAAACCAGTGTCGAGGGGCGACGCCGTTTTAAAAAAACTTTGGTAATTGTTTCCTTTAGAAGACAACTGCTAAAACACGTCCGAAATTATCGGGAAAGGTATCAAAAGACGCGTTTTGATCTCGGTAACAATAATCCGGAAGAGGATTTTCGAGTTTTTGTTACCTCCCCATATATTTTGGACGTGTTTTAACAGTTGTCTCCTAAAGGAAACAATTAGCAAAACATTTCCAAACCACTTTTGATGTTACCAGTACCAGGGCTCGAACCTTGGACCTTCAGTGTGGTAGGCCAGCAACACTACAGCCACACCACGCCGGCCAAATTATGATTTATGGATATGTCTGGTTTGCGTAACTAAGCATCCAAATGTATTTTAGTTGTGGAATTCGAAATTTTCTATCTTACATTTTTCAGAAATAGGATAGGCTTGTTTTTCACCATTACTGCATTCACGAACATGTCCTTTTCAACTGCTCAGCCGAGAATACTTCCAACAATAAGCCTACTATTGTAAAACCACCAATGAAACTGGCATTTCTAAGGAATTCGATTAGAAGAGCGTGTTGAAAACTCGTGGAATGGAAATGCCGATGGGCAGTGTGGTATATGGATGTAACAAAAAACTTTTACGCCACAACAAAATAAGGTCTTTTCTCTGTTGAACTCCATACTACACACAGTTTCATACAATCCCATTTCGCAACACCTCTTTCTCAATACCTTCCCTTTCCTTGTCTCTTAATTTTGTTGCTTTTCGTTTTGTTGCACAAAAATTCATTAAAAAGTTAAATTAAAGAAAACATAGTTTACTGGGGAAGCCGAAGACGAGCATCGAAGCATTAACGGAAACACTGGAAGAACTGGAAATGGATGATTCAGCTCGAAATCGTATAAAAGTATTTCTAAGTCAAAAGGAAAAAATTGGCGAGCTTTCCGATGATGATCTTGAAAAGTTAGGCGAATTGGGCTCCGGTAATGGTGGCGTGGTCATGAAGGTGCGCCACATACCAACCGAATTGATAATGGCACGAAAGCTCATACATCTGGAGGTGAAACCTGCGATTAAGAAACAAATAATACGTGAATTGAAAGTACTTCACGAGTGTAATTTTCCGCATATTGTCGGATTTTATGGCGCCTTCTATAGCGATGGTGAAATTAGTATTTGTATGGAGTATATGGATGGTGGCTCTCTAGATTTAATTTTAAAACGTGCTGGACGTATACCGGAATCTATACTTGGTAAGATCACATTGGCCGTGCTGAAAGGGCTGAGCTATTTACGTGATAAGCATGCCATTATGCACCGAGATGTAAAGCCGAGCAATATATTGGTAAACAGCAGTGGGGAGATAAAGATCTGTGATTTTGGTGTATCGGGACAATTAATCGATTCCATGGCAAATTCGTTTGTCGGAACTCGCAGCTATATGTCGGTAAGTAATATTTATAATTTAATTTGTAAATTATAGAGCGGGTATAAAATATCTGGAACGGTAAGGACTGCCTACTTCCGTAACACAACCTACACCCATCAGAATAAAAAATATTTTGTCATACCCGTATTTCTCTACATTATTGCTTGCAGCCTGAACGCCTACAGGGTACACACTATTCAGTGCAATCGGACATTTGGTCACTTGGTTTGTCCTTAGTTGAGATGGCGATTGGCATGTATCCAATACCACCACCAGATGCTAAAACACTGGAAGCGATATTCAACGATAACTCTGAAGATGGACAGCAAGCTGTTGTGGAACCTAAAGTTATGGCAATTTTTGAATTGCTAGACTACATCGTCAATGAGCCGCCACCCAGGTTGGAGCATAAGATATTCACTGATGATTTTAAAGACTTTGTTGATATTTGTCTGAAGAAAAATCCAGACGAACGTGCTGATCTGAAAACGCTGCTGGTATGAGTCTTTGATGATATTAAAGTTAATACAATATCTTTAATATTCGTTTACATTGTAGAATCACGCTTGGATACGTAAGGCTGAAGTCGAGGAAGTTGATATTGCTGGTTGGGTGTGTAAGACAATGGATCTACCACCTTCGACCCCGAAAAGAAATACATCGCCTAATTAGAAATACTAACAGAAATGAATGTGCATTTGCTTTAATTTTATTTATACATAATTCTTCCCCTAATAAATGTACTCAATAACAAAGTTGTATCAAAAACAGCCCAGTTTCTTTTTATAACATATTTTAATTTTTTAACGAAGTAGTTGAGAGAAATTAAAAATTGGTCGCCTCTCGAAAACATTGACACAAAATCTGTATGCCCTGGAAATTTGTTGGAAAATTAAAAAGGAATTGATAAGCTTGGCCTAAATCGTATTTGAGGAACCACAGGGACTCATATCCAGCCAGGAGCTGTCACTTCAGCAGCACTAATCAAAACGTTTAATTTTGACACAAAATAAAAAGAGCAGCATCATATATAAATAGAACCCGCCCAAAGGAACCGTAGACAACAGCACATATCACATAGGATACAACAGAGGGCTCCAAAGATGCCTTTCACTTTGAGTCAGATTTTTGTAGGCATTGACTGGGAGAAGACTTGCCCTACATTCCCCAACTGCATTTCCTTACCCGTCTATACTGTTAGCCTGAAAATACACATCTCAATCATTTTTCTCGTACATGCAAAATATGCTTGTTTATTAAGGAAATAAATATTCATATTCTTAAATTCAAAAAAATTATAGCTTTCGAGCGCACATAATTTCTAAGTATGTATATGCGTATACATAGTAAAAATCCATTACAATATATGTAAGTATTAAAATTTGATTTCATTTGCATTCTTATTACTAAATACTCGTATGGTAAAAAAATATAATGTATTATAAAAAAATAGTACGGTTGTAAATATTTATGTAGTATGTAGCTGCTTTCTTAAAGGTTGTAATAATCGACAAATTCAACTGTGCGTCGGTAACACATCGGGTTCAACCTGACCGGTTTCCATTTCTTCTATAATTTCCAAAGACCAAAAAAGTGTATCAGATAGTAAACGTAACAATGTGATTCAGAAATAACATAAAGAAAGAAAATAGAGAAAACATAAAAAAACAAGTCAGTGAATATAATTTCAATTTGAACTTATATGTATGTAGATATGTTAACACAATTATTTAGAAAGTTTAAATTGAATAAATCTATTGTATATATGTATATGGAATGCATAGTAATGCTTAGGAATGTTTAGCGTTATAAAGGAAATATACAAGCAGCTTTGCGGGATGCAGTTAGCAGCGCAGTATTTAAATGCTTTTTGATATCCGAACAACAAGAGTAGTCCATTAGCCTGAGCATGCTTTTACAATGGATATAAGAAAATTTGTTTTTTAGCACACTTCAAAAAAAAAAACGAAAATCTACATTATAAGCGCGCCTTTCGTTGTGTGCACATTAGCAAAAAATAATGATATATAAATATAATATGATTAAAAAAATTAGTGAAATATAAACTAAACTGTTGCGCTGGGTAATGGTGGTGTTGGTGGTATAACATTCGGTATTGCTACAACGCATGCGCCTGCGCGACTGTATGTTAACGGCGCAGCTTGTGTCCATTCATTTGTCTCAGCATTGTATACTTCTACAGTCTTCAAATAATGATTGCCATCATAACCACCAATTGCCATAAGACGATCGCCCAGCAAAGCGCAGCCGATAGCATCACGTCCCACATTGAGTGAACAGATCTGCACGGAAGTTATGTTAGTATAAGAGAATACGCATTTTATTGTTTTAAATATAGCGCATTGAGGACCTACCAGTGTCCATGAATCTGTAGCTGGATCGTAACGTTCAACTGTATCGGTGCGACAAACCGAAGGATTACTAGCCGGACAATCGTGGCCACCTAAAGCATATAGGAATCCATTTGCAACGGTTACCTGTATAAGGAGCATGTTTAAGTTAGTTAAGAGCATGCAATTGACTGTCAAGTATTGGGATATCGCAAAAAGTGGGATAAATAAGGCTACTCTTTCGAAAAATATAAGTTCGAAAACGACGAAAATCACAACCTGTTAATAAATACGCATATTTTGAAACGAGTACCATGGATCGCGTTGGTCACGATATCCCACGTTTTGCCTATATAGGTATATAAACAAGTGAAGGAAATAAAAACTCACCCCAACACCTCCACGCCGTTTATTCATTGGTGCACGCATAGTCCATTTATTTGTATGAGGATCATAACATTCAATTGAACGATGACAAACCGAACCATCACGACCACCAACTACATACAGACGTCCGCCAAGCACTGCAACACCAGCGGTGGAACGCATCGAGGACATAGAAGCCACATAGCTCCAAGTGCGTGTAGTGGGATCCCAACTAAATATACGTATGTTTTTCAAAATATTACTACATTAAAAATAATGCCGATACTAACCGTTCAACCGTTGATAAATAACTCCAACCATCATGCCCACCAACGGCATAGAGTGGTCCTTCGAGCACAGCAACACCCAAACCATGACGATGTGTACCCATTGGATTTAGCGCTGTCCATGCCATTGTATTCAAGTCTAAACTCTCTACTGTATTGAGCGTTTTTAAGCCATCACGACCGCCCACTATCACTAATTTATCATCCATCACAGCAACACCGAATTGTAAGCGACGTGCAGACATATTTTTCCATACGGACCATTTATCATTGTATGGACAATAGCTTTCAATACTTATAGCGCCCTAAAAATTATAAATTTGCTATTAATTACATAGTACAAAAAGTGTGCAAGAACGACGTAGTGGAAATTCGACAAACGAAAATTGGCACTGATTATCGCAAATCGCTAAAGCTGTTTTGCATCCAATTTAAAATTTGAAAAGGGATGACGAAAAGTGTTCCAAAGTAATGCACATTTTTACGGTCGGAAACATCAAAATTTATAAAAAAAAAACAAAAAAAAAAAAAAAAAAAAAAAAAAAACATTTACATACCTTATGCGCGTCCATACCGCCCACAGCCAACAAACGTCCAACTGTTGATTTACGCGGTTTTGTCCGTTCCGAGGCTATTAAGGCTAGCATATTACGTCGTTCAGGTAATAAATGCCATTTAAGCGCTTCCATAACAAGTTGTTGACATTCGTTCGAACTACACAGCGTTTCAACGTGATCCATTATGAATGATGGTTTCAACAATGGCAAACGCACCAATGCCAATAACTCAGGGATGTATTTCTCACGATTAATAGCATCGTGTTGTACCCACATTTTGAGACTGTGTACAACATCTTCTTCGGCGGGTACATTGAGATCATCACTGGATATTAATTTGCCCAGTTGTTCGCAATCGAGTTGTAAGAATTCTTGATTTTTACAGACCTTTCATTTTCCAGTTGCAGAAAGAGAGAAACCGGAAATTTTATTTTTTTTAAAAAGCAAAATTCCCTTCTTGCTTACCTGCATAAAATGCTGACATGTATAGGATTTGGCTAAACGTAATAATGTTGTACAACTTTGACGTTCTGCAAAAAATGCAAAACCTAGGCAGTTTGATGGATGTAATTGTCGTGCAAGGAAATTACAACAGGCAGTAACTACAGCATTTAATTGTAGCAGACAGGCAGTGGCCAATAGGGTTTCTACAGTATCCTCACGCAATTCAATATAACCCGTATAACAGTATTGTATAAGTATTTGTAGTGCATCGCCATGTACTTCCCCAAGTGTGACTTCCTGCTCTTTGGTCTCACGCAATGAACCAGTAAACATGGCAGCAAAGTAGGCGCTCGATGCCGATAAGACTACACGATGTGCGGGAATTCTAGAAGGAAAATAAAATGCGATAATTATTTTTCAGAATTTTAGTGAATGTTGCTTTCTTGAAATATATATTTATATACATGATCCAAGAGTAAATTTGTTGTTATTTGATCGGGTCTAACACGAGTATTTCGGTACGTAGACCCGGCAGTCGTGTAAATGCCAGCTTCATTCCTCTCTCAAGAATAAAGAGATTACCGCGCACTACGGTTACTCCCAGCAGGGTGGCGCTATGTCGTAAGAGGCGATCACAATCCACGTTCCGTAGGTTGAACGTACTCATAAAAGGACAATCCAAAGGTTCAGTAGGGTCGAACAAACCGCTGCGGGGGAGTCGGCCTGGTACAGAAGATTCTTGTACTGGGTCCGTATGAGGAAAACGGGCTATCCACGCTTGTAAACCTTCGTGGAGTGTTTTACAACAACACACATACATTGCTTTGTCTGGAATGGACAAAGCTGACAAAGGCTACTATAGAATTCAGAAATGGGCGTCCATTTTCAAAAATTTGAGTGACGAGTGTCGAAAAACTAAAAATAAAAATTTGAGTGATGATTGAAACATTATTGGTTATTCAAAAAATCTATATATATAAAAGGAAGTGACGTTAGTTCCAACGCTCATAACTCAAGAACGTCTGCACCGATTTGGATGATTGACACTAGTTTAGATTGTTCTCTGACCAGAATAGGAGAATACCCAATAAAATTTCCTAAAAATTCCTGAAAAAAAAGTTTATTTTCCCATACATTTTGTATGGTGCGAATTTTTATAATTTTTTTTTTGTTAGAAAAGCTCAATAATGGATCGATCGATGGTGAAGTGGAATTGTGTGTGTGTGCAATAGTTACATATATAGGGATAGGAATGGGGATAGAGATAGGGATAGTGATAGAGATAATTCTGATTCTAGATCCATTCAGGTAAATATTTGGGCAGCACAAAGTCTGCCGGTCCCTCTAGTTGTGAATAAAAAATAAAATTTAAATTTTTGTTCAAGTTTTTGAAAATGAAAAATAATACATCGAGATACAGCAAAATTACTGCCGTATGTGCATATAGACATATGTGTATTTATAAAGATTTTTTCGGTTATCTTTACATATAATAAAATTGTAACAGGTCGATGTCTGTACATTGAGGATATTCAAGAAAAACTGATAGGAGAGGTCGTTATTGGACCAGCGGAACTCAAATCTACAATTTTTAGAATTTTTGTCTGTCTGTCTGTCCGTCTGTATGATTGTGCGCGTATCACGCAAAAACTACTGGATGGAATTGCATGAAACTTTCACCATTCTATCACTTAACGTCTAACTTAAAATTTAGGACAACTTTCATTTGGATGTCTCATCCAGTTCCCGAGTTATTGACCAAAATGTGGGAAAAATGTGACCAAAAATGTGGTTTTTTTACCATAACGCCCGCGTCACACAAAAACGACCGCATAGAAATAGAATGAAACTTTCAATAATCATTTTCTAGACGTCTCGCCTAAAATTTAAGATATCTTTCACCTCGATATTTTACCCGGTTCCCAAGTTATTGACCTAAATCTGGACCCAGGGTGACTGTATGATTTGTGCTTTTAAGGCGGAACAAAGTTCGGCGGGTCAGCTAGTTTCTGTATAAATTGAGATTCACTGAGCAAAATAAGGCTTTTGTCGGTATTCCTTTAATGTTTTCGGGATAGTTTTAGGAACCATTTTGTGACTTTTTCAGGGTAATTTCGGGGCATATGCTGAATTGTGTTGTGGGCTTTACCAGATAATTTCGGTGTTGTTGAGACTATTTTGGAATCATTTCGAGATATTTTTGCAGTAATTTCCCTGAAAAAGTCCCAA
Source organism: Merzomyia westermanni (assembly GCA_949987695.1). Classification (NCBI taxonomy): domain Eukaryota; kingdom Metazoa; phylum Arthropoda; class Insecta; order Diptera; family Tephritidae; genus Merzomyia; species Merzomyia westermanni. Next base: position 33,608,156 of record OX465290.1, read on the forward strand.
AAAGATCCCTAAAATAATTCAATATGGACCCAAAAAAGTCTTAATATAATCCATCAATCAATTACGAAATAGTGCTGAAAAAATTCCAGAATGATCCCGAAAACTTTCTCGAAATCACCCTGAACACCACCAAGTAGTCCCTAAGTAGCCTTATTTTGCGCAGCAATTATCCCTAAATTGAATCAAATAAACTCAGTGAATCTCATTTCATACAGAAATAACCAAAAAAATCTTTACAAATGCGCATTATGTCTATATGTACATACGGGTATAATTTTGCTGTATGTCGTTGTGTTATTTTTCCATTTTCAAAAGCTTGAATTGTCTAAGCTTTATGGAGGGCGAGTAGTTTTTTTTGAGTTATTTTTTATTTTATTTTATTATTTTTATTATATTATTGGTTTAGAGAGGAAAAGGGGGTGTGCGGAGCACATGTTTAGTATAGGGAGCCCTTTTCTAGTATTTATTTATTTTGTTTTTTTATTTAAATAATTTGTTCTATATAGAACGGGGGTGCGACGCACCTTACACCTTGTATGTATTAATTGGGGGCGAGCACTATTGGCTCTGAGGCATTGCGCGGGATTGGCTTCCTGATTTTCGTTGTGAAAAAAACCCCGCTTTGGGATTACAAAACATAAACTATTTATATCTTTGGGATATTTCATAAGCTGCTTGCGAATTACAAGAGAGTGCAGCGCAAATGAAATAGACGAAATAAATAGTTATATCTTATGTCGCTTCATTTTTCATTCAAAATTTTTTGAATAAGTAATAATATTTCACTCATCACTCAAATTTTTTTGAATAACAAATACAATTTTATTTTTTATTACAAAAGTTTTTTATTCAAAGTGACACAACCCTGATGGAATTGCCCTAATTGGGGGTGGGAGGCTGTCGCCTTAAGGGAAATACAGAGATTAGTAACAAAACTTCTGTGCATAGTACACAAAAGCTCACGAAGCTCAACTTTCCTACAATTAAACCCACAAAATGTTTACCTTCCTATTTATGTACTTAGTTCAGTAGGTGGAATTATACTCAAATCGCATATATAGATACATTTTTCGTAGTTTAAATATATTGAAATTAAATATGTTATCAAAAGAGGGGGTAGGTAGATGGGTTAGATCGCAATAAACTTCCCATTCCCTTGTCCCACTAAGTTCGTACTGTATACACTCGAATAGCCATAGTCTGTTAATAGCAACAGTATAATCAAAACAAAACACAAACAAAACGTTTGATGTATAAACCGCATATCACCTTCACCTTCAGGGCCTAACACAACACTCAATTGTGGAGAGAGCCAATGTAGGCGCTTCTTTATGTATTTATAGTTTACAACAATCTTTCTTCATACATCACATACTCTAAACGATCGCTGTCGTTCTGTGGTAGATGGGCAAAATAGTATAAAAAAGGTTATAAAGAGTAACCAAGTTGACTATACAAATGTCGGAGCAGCGCACTCCTTTGTTTGAAAAAGCAACGTTTGCAGACAAAGAACGTGGCGCACTATACAATTAGTTACAACTTTATTCATCTTTAGGGTGGTTGACTTTGTTCGTCTTCCGGTCTGCTTAACTAATTCCTTAAGAAATTTGTATAGGTTCCCTGCAAATAACTCAAATACTCCATTCAATTAAAGAATACTCAAGAAGTATCAGAGTACTGCAACACTTATGCTCATTCTTATAAAAAGGTGGTACAATTTACATGGCGATGTCCTAGGAGATGCCGTTGTTGTTGTTGTAACGACAAAAACACTCCCCGAAGGTTTTGGTCGCCTCTTACTACCGGTATGCCTACCTCGAGCATATTCTAAACCCCTAACCCGCAGGGGGCGTCCTAGGATATATGATCTGCTACTTCATGTCGGAGTACTCAATTTCTTTGCTTATGAGTAAGCGGCAGAGGAAGTCGATGATTCTTGAAAGTAACTATTGAAAAATATCCTAAATTATAACAAAAAACATTCCGACCTGTGGTAGAATTCACTAACTTATAACGATGCGATTTTTCGAGATTTTTATTAACGATTTTGTCGGCTGCAGTATCGACTGTGCTATTAACTAACTTGGCTATAACGATTCGGGGTTAAGATTCCTCATCCTGCTATAAAACGTACCCTAAGTACTCAAATGCCATTTTTTTGTTAATAATATTGATATAATAGTAATATTATTTTAATTTTCGCTAAAAACTTGAAATTATGTGTTGTTTATTTAACGACACAGATAACAACCCCAAATTGTGTGTTGTTTACTTAACGACACAGCTGATCGCGAATAAACGATTATCGATAAAAAATGGTTAGTGAATACCAATATCGTTATAAATATCGTTACGACAAAATGTTGATTGCGAATGTCGTTATAGAAGTTAGTGAATTCCACTACTGGTCTAGCCTTCTTTTTTAATCATTTAAGGCCTAAAATTTAATTTGCAAAAAATATGGGCACCCTAATGTATTAATGAGCCGAAAGAGAATAGATAAATGGCGTATTCCAGATCACTTGTGACGCAGTATTCCCCATTTAACTCTTTCGCTAAGTTCATACTATTGCAAGTGCGTATGTATATACGGGGGTGCTAACAAAATTTCGCTTAGGCTCCACAGATTTTCTTTCAAAACTTCAGACCAAATGATTAAGATGGAGCCGTGAATTAAACAATTGCTTCATATACACTTAGTATTTTGAAAAGATTCCAGATAGCAGACGAGGTTGGCGTTAGGTCCATCAAGGCTTTTGATGAGACGCATTGACTTACAACTTAATGAGACAGAATATAAGAGTCAAGTACATTTTTAAAAATATTTTTTGAAGACTAAATTAAAAGTTGGAAAGCTATCCCATGAACCGTAATTATTGGATTTTAACATAACAAAGGTCCCTTCCTTCAGTATAGCCCTGTTTAATGCGCCTTCATGAATGGTCGGGACTAAGCAATAATTCACATTAACAACAGTATAGTTGTTTCGAATCTATGTTCCTTCCAAAACTAGTATTCGGAAGTCTAAATGCTATGCAGAAGTCGTGCCAAGATATAACCGCTAAGCAATAAACCAAAATGAAATTCTAGGAAACCCCGATTTTGAAGATCGTTCTGAGAAGTCGATTTACAGCTTACGATGTGCTTTAAAGGCATTAGGAATATAATTTGGTCTGCTTTTTTTCTAGTAAACTAAGAGAAATTTTGTTAGACCCCTCGCAAATGCATATCTTTCCTCCTGCAACTAACTTCTCTTGCCATAGGTTTTGAATGCTATATGGGACCCCAACCATTTTGCGTGGCACATTTGTATATGAAAAAAAAAAGTATTTTAGAATTGAATGCAAAGTCTTTGTTGCTTGTGGCGGAAGTGCATTTTATTGGCAGAAATGCTTCAACAGACTAAAAACCTGCTAGTATACAAATGTGCATACAAGCATATCAAATACAAAGTATATGTATACACTTACCTTCTACCATCAATTCCAGCAATTAATACAACGTCGCAAAGTTGATGACTATCCAAGTACAATTGTAAACGTTTCAATACACTTTCTGCATGATCGCGACAACGGAAATATTCATCCTGACTAACAGCAGATGTAAGGCTGCCTAAACTATAGTCACGAGTTAGGGAATCTCCATCGGCCAGTAATGATATAGGCGCAGAAGACGATGTCATCGACTCACGACTTGGACTATCTTTGTTAGTAGACATTTTGTGGACGTTGTTCTTCTAATTAGTTCACAAATTCTATTCCTATGTACATATCTGTTACTGTTGGCTGATAAAGCGCAATTATACTTTCCGTATGTAATTTAGTTACATTTAGTAGCAGTACAATACAAAACTTTCTTGTCCTTTTTGTTATATTTTATTTTGTATATATGCGTAGTTTGAAAATGCACCTTTCCTTTGAAGTTTTTTCTCTTTCCAATTGGACTCCAGAGCAGCAGTATAAACAAATTGGCAAGAGCACCAATACTTTGAATTGAATTGCAGCAGAGACGTATGAATGTATGTACAACACGGTCAATTAAATGCACAAATAACAAAGCGTTGGAGTTAAAAAACTAATTAACTGTTCCACTTCTTTGTTGCGCGAATATGTTGTTGACGTGCGTTGCATTTGAGACAACTAAATCTATTAAAACAGCTTCTCCTGATTCCATAAATATTTGTCTGCAACTCTTTAATTGCATTTACAGGAACACAACGAACATGCAAAAGCAAAAATGTCGAGAAATACGACCAACACAAATAATTGATGAAACCCTGCCAGATCTTAATTTTTTGTAATGTTTTAAGCCGACAAAGGTGTGCAGTAATTCTTTATACATTGCTGTTTTCTTTTCAAACAGAGCTGTTTGAGTGATGTATTCAAAATACAGGGTGGCGCAAAAGTCATCCTCCTATCAGAAAATGCTATAAATTTTGCGATTGGCTCCTAAAGTCAGTTCTGTTTTGACATTTGTGTAGTAAACACATGCGAAATACACGTTAATAAACAATGTTACGTTACACTGCTCCAGAACGCGGAATATTGCTGACTATTTATTTCGGTCGGTGAAAAACGGTTACTGCGCAAAAGTAATCCTCCTATCAGAAAATGCTATACATTTTGCGATTGGCCCCTAAAGTCAGTTCTGTTTTGACATTTGTGTAGTAAACACATGCGAAATACACGTTAATAAACAATGTTACGATACACTGCTCCAGAACGCGGAATATTGCTGACTATTTATTTGACCAATAATCGGTCGGGGCCAAACGGTTAATGTGAATGGTGAGCGCTACAGAGCAATGATCAACGAGTTCTTTTTGCCGCAACTTGATGAATTGGGATTGGAAAACATGTGGTGCAACAGCACACACTGCACGTGCCACAACCGATATGCTGAGCATCGGAAGCTTACTTTTGCGCCACCTTGTATATACAAATATAATTACAAAAAAAAACAAAAACACAAACCTCCCACTGTATTTCTGCCATGAAAAATCGGCAATACTTGACTTTCAACGTTGTTGTTCTTGTTGTGGTAACGACAAAAACACTCCCCGACGGTTTTGGGGAGTGTTGTGGAATTAACAGTCCTTGGCCGGATTTGAGCCCGGTACGCTCCGGGCATTTCACTCCTTCCGTAAAGAAGGATAAGATGGGTAATGAGAGGTGAGAGGCATCATATCCGTAGATTAACCATCGCGTTGCACGTCATTGCGCATATTAGACGCCTCTTACGACCGGTATGCCTACCTCAGGCATATTCTAAACCCCTAACCCGCAGGGGCGGGCATCCAATGTCAACTGTAAAAACTGCACTTAAAATGTCGATATGGGTACCCAGATACGCGTTTCGGTCCCAGGAACCCTAATGCAGGGGGGAAACCCAATATTTTTAGTAGTTTGCAAGATATTTGCAAGCAAAGGTAACAATTTTCTGCCATTTTCATGTGGTTGTTGTATACAAAGTTGTAAAGTGTTCGAAAAAGTGCAAAAGTGTGTTCTGCGCAGAAATACTGGGGACCGCGTAGCCGGTGTTGAACCGGCTAAGGGTTATTATTTTGAAGCGCGGCCGAAGGCCGCCTACGCAGACGGGTGTTCTGCCCATAAATACTATGGAACAAGCCCGCCTTTTGGGTTCAAACCTAGGTAATTTTTTTGTTTTTTGCCAATAACTTTTAAATTTCTAAAAAGAATGGGTTTCCCCCACCGGATTAGGGTTCCTGGGACCGAAACGCGTTTCTGGGTACCAATACCGACATTTTTAGTGCAGTTTTTAGAGTTGACGTTGGATGTAAAGTATTATCGAAAAACTCTCAACATAAAACATGTAAGTCCCGACAATTTGTAGGAAATGTTAGAAGCAGCACATCACAAATAGGCAGAGAAGCTCGGCCTTAACCTCTTCAGTGGTGTGTGGCGTCAAATATTTTTTTATTTCATTAAACATTGAAATTTAAATCAGACAGGAAAAGTAATCTCTTCCGTTGGAGCAGAGAAGTTAAAAGACCAGCTCCCAATCTGCCAACTTTCAAGAGACGATATTGTTAAAGTGGTCATGTTTGAGAGGAGATTCAATTTAGAACTAGGGGACAAAGCTTCATGGAATTCTGCAAAAATTCATGAATTGTGTGCTACACTGATGGCCTAAAAACCCCTGAGGGAATTGGTGCGGGCATCTTCGGCCCACGCACGAAGCTTTCCATACCGCTAGGAGAACACCCCAGCATTTTCCAGGCGGAAGTAGTTGCCATAAGTCTATGTGCAGAGATAAATATAAATTTGCCACGCGGCCACACAAATGAGAATATCACTATATTAAGTGACAGTCAAGCCGCTCTCAAAGCTATGTCCTCTTACGAAATCAAGTCGTCACTGGTACTTGAGTGCGTGGAGAGGATAGACTACCTTGCGTCGTGCAACAACGTCCGACTATCCTGGGTTTCAGGCCATGCGGGAGTGGATGGCAACGAATGGGCATACCAACTAGCCAGAGAAGCGGCAACAACCATTTCCGGCAATAGGCTCTCACACTATAAAAGAAGAGCTGAGAAAAGAAGAGACCAACATGAGGACTGCGCCAGGCGAAACGCTACAAAGAAATAATAACCCTATCCAAGAATAATCTCAGAATCATAACTGGGGCTCTCACGGCATTTGAAGGAATAGCATAGTATATTTCTACTAGTAGCGCAACTTACTCCGAATCTGCACACACACACAAACCACACAGGGTGAATTGTATGCAATAATAAAACAATGAAATTTAAATCCTGCAATATTGAACGTGAAGATTTAAAACACCCAAATTATTGAATGTAAAGCAGTTGTAACACCTTATCAGTTCCTGCAGAATGTAAATTTCAGTTTAAATTGATGTTTTTAGTTGTAGTTTTTACTTTAAAGGAACTCTGAACCCGATGTCCTTCATTACACTCTTTTGGAGTACATTCATCCATTGCCTTCCACTCCGATTCGCAAAAGAAGATGCCAAACTAGTACGGGTAAACAATGTTCGCGGGTGATAACAAAAGAACATGCCGTACTCCACGTACACGGTTGTTGACATCATTTTTTGCTATTCGCTTTAAGAGTATGATGCAAGTCCCTGATAGTGAGATTGACACGATTGACTCTCAGATGTTGTAACAAATGACTGTCACTGTGCTTGTAGGGGAGCTTCTATACGGATCCGAAATTGATCCATATAAATATCAAGATCACAACGTTGTTGTTGCATTTACATGCAAAATTTCTATCTGGATCTGGAACACGCCTATTGTAAGGAAAATCTACTGCTTTTAGTGTAGTTGTTTTGAAATGTGACAAAAGAAACTATCGGAGAAATTCAATGGAAAAACAACAATCTCAACATGATGATTTATAATTTCAAAGACACACTTTTTGTATATATAAACGTATTGTTGATGACACTGCAAAACCACGTAACGCATTTCTGCAAAACCGCGAAAACTATATTTATCAAAAACGTTTATGTTCCCCTGCCTGCATGACATGAAACTGTCTTACCATAAAAAAGCTAAGGCAAATGTCATGACTATGAAAATCGTAATTTTATCTATCAGTGTGGCAACTTAACGTAAGTAATGAATTCAGCAACACAGCTGTTCCGTGGCTGAGTATCAAAATATGCTGCCACTAGGAAGAAATAAATCAACCTAAAGGCCCCCTTATCGGTTTCGAGCTGTCTTGCAGTTTGACTTGTTTTAACTATATTACAACACACGTGCTCTTATATGCAAATTGGAAATAAATTTGTCTGTCAACGAATGCCAAAATTTCAGGAAGAACAACCCATATTGATACTCTTATTTTTCCGAAAATAATGCATACAACACCGACTTCGCGATTCAAAGTATTTCTGCTTAGAATATGTTTATAACTTTTAAACCTTTAAAAATAATGGCGCATAGTCATAGTCAAAGTTAAGTATGACTTAAATTTAGGTGTAGCTATTTGATACAATTTTATATGGAATATCTGTCAAAAAAGCTCCATTGAGGTTTAATTCATACTTAACTATGACTATGCCCCATTAGTTTTGCTACTCGGATTCTTATTCCTGGGACCAAAACGCATTTTTGGTATCTCTATTAAATTCTAGCAAATTTTTTTTTGGAGTTGTCTTTTAAAGGCAATAATTATAATGTTTGAGCACAAAAAACTAACAGAAATCAGAACGTTTCGCTTCGAGGTTGGCTGCCCAAGTCAAACGTTTGAAGTAAAGGAGAAATATTTCACACAAATTTAGCGCTTTATTTGGGTGTGAGGGCAGTGAAATTAACGGTGCATATTCAAGGGTAAAGCAAACACTCTGGCAAGCACGTATTCATCATCATATTTCTGGTAACACTCTAACGAAAGCGACGAACGGCAAAGGCTCGCGAGAAGCGTACTGTGCTTATAAAGGTTTTTCGCAGCTAAAAATAAATAGAAATTTGATTAATCCTTCCCAAAATTTGTGCAAATGGCTAAGTAAGTGAATTAAATATTCAAGTGAACAATTAATTAAAATTGAATTGCATTCAAATAACAAGAATTTTGCAAAGTGATCGATCGATGCATTGCCTATGAAAAAAAAAAAAATGGGAGGAGGTGCGACCTCGTTTTAACTAGTGTGAGCCCAAACCCTACTGTCACCACCTTAAAAGTGTCTATTTCCAAAGGCCGTATCAACCAGTTCGAGTAGGCAGATATTTGATTAACTAGACGATACCATTTATAAGTTTTTTATAATAAATTGTTAATTCTTTTGTGCTCCAACCACTGCGCCATTGGCTGGTGGCAGTGCCGTCGCCAATTTCCACTTTCAATTTTAAGGAAAATATTTTACTTTGCGTAATTTTTTGTGTGCTTTTGTGTAGTTCATTTTTTCTTTGCCATGAGTCGCGCGTTGTTGCTGTTGTCTCTTCTGACTGGTTGATTTGTTGGTTGTTAGCGTATTCAGCGCATTTAAAAATAGAATTTTTAATGATGATTTGACTTTCGCCGTTGTATGTTTTCGATACATTCTTTTTTATTTTTTGAGTTATGAGCTTTTGGTGTATTGTCTGTTAATCAGAGGCGCATTTTAACGGCAATTAACGTATTGTATACATTCGTATATATAGATAGAAATAAACAGGCAAACATATGTATACATATACTATGTAAAATATATAACAGAAATGTAACGCCGCCAAGTCGGCTGGTGGTTTAATTGCTGGAGTTGTAATCGTGTTTCAAGTAGTAATGGGCGCCGATATGTGTGGGCCATACACAATAGTTAAATTATTGAGCTGGCGTATACCTACATACATAGCATTCATAGCAATGAATGGGAGTTAACTCGTGTAAACCCGTTCGTTCGGATACTAAAACGTATATCGCAATGCCTTACAATTGAGATCAGCTGGCCAGATGTACATTGCTACATATAGACATAGGAAGACCGCAAGTATGAAGTGGGCGAAAAATGTGGGTGGTATTGTCCCCGAAGTGTGATATATGAATAAAGAGAGGGGCGACAATACACACACACAAGTGCCGATGAGTGGCGAAATTCTGCAAAATGTCAATGTGTAGTGCTGCTGCCTTTGCCTGCGCGGCACCGCCCGCTAATGTTTTGGTTGTTTACTGCGCTGCCAACGGCACGGTTGCCATTGACGTTCCCCAATGGTTGCGAATTCTTGCTGGCTTGTTATACGCATCTTTTGGGTGCGCTGCTGCCTACCGACCATGACTTTGTTGTACAAAACAATGAAAAAACTATTTATTCTTTCGATATTTTGCAAATGTATTAAAGAAATATGGTGCACGTTGTCAGTGGGGAAAATGAAAAGGCAGAAGAGATATGTAGATACAGTAAAACTTACATTTTTAAGACAGTTCTCAGCAACGGAAAGACTTAGTTTAATAGGAGTTTCGCTGGGCGAGATTGATGACGCTAATGAACTAGTTATCGATACTGACCCGACGAGTGTCTGCATCTGTGAAAACTCGTATGAGGGAATACTAGTTATCGACTTTGACACAGACCGTTCCAGGCCCGGTATTGTTCCCCTGACAGATATATCTGAATGGACTAAGACCGTGAGTTTGTCAAAATACTAGTTTGCTTTTTTTGATTTTGTTTGGTTTTGTAACGACAAAAACACTACCCGAAGCTTTTGGGGAGTGTTGTCAAAACTGATAGTCCATTGTCGGATATGAACCCGGTACGGTCCGGGTTAGCGGTTTGGTATGACCAGTGAACCTTCTAGGTCATGTCAGAGGTGAGAGATATCATATCCGTGAATCAACCATCGAGATGCATTTTATTCACCTCTTACGGCATATTCTAAACCCCTAACCCGCAGGCTTCTTTATAACAAGGTATCACTACATTTTTGTCTGCTGTATTGATAGTAATACACTTGTTTTGACTACTAAAGTAAGAGCAATACTGCCTTCTGGGCCTAATCGATTGCTACTTAACAAAGTTCGTAGAAACTCCAATTTTAACAAAAATTTAACAACGTCGTAAAACAATATCAAATTTATCAAAATACATACATAAATTTATCTAATTACTAATGATAATTTTCAATTTCTTTTGTTTTCTTTTAAGCAGCAGACGACCATTTAATATTAGGAAATAAACTAAGCCAACTCATATGTTAGTTATAAAAGGTAATGGGTGCGTGTATAGGATTAATGAAAAGAAACTGGAGAGCACGTGTACCGACAACTTAGGTATGTTAAACCAACTACTTCTATTAAAACTACCAAATTTTAAATTGCTCTATTTTTTATATAACAGGAAATTGAAGTACTAAGTTAGCAACCTTTAAAAAATAGCAACAACCACTGAAACTCAATTACAACAGAATTTCCTTAACTCAAGTATAAAGTGACATTGTCAAGTAAATAACAAAATTAGTACACAAACAACGCAGTGTGCACAGTAACAGCAACAGCCCACTCAACTACTAATATGTCTGTGATTTCGCCACGCAGATCATCGACATCGAATAGTGGCAGTTTATACGGCAAATCGTCGTCCACAACTGGCAATACAGGCACCACCGGCAGCAGTAGTAGTAGTGCTTATAGTAGTCCTTCGTCTTATTTGAATCGTTCGAGCACTTTATCGAAAAACACAACACCAAATAGCTCATTGTGGTCATCATCATCATCGGCTTCAAAATATACGCCAAACTATTATAGTTCATACTTGGGCTCAAATTCATCATCTTATTCGCCACGTGCAGCATCGCAACGTAATTCTCTGTCATCATTGTACCTGAGCGGCGGTTCCTCTGGATTGGGAACGTATCGCACTAGTTCGTCGTATTTGTCACCTGGCAACAATGATACAATTACATCCAGTCGATATGGAGTGAGTATTACAAACAAAATTTATGATTGGATGATAATGTAACCGCAACAAAGTGTTAACCAAATGCTTCTGCTGCAAAATCAGGCATATGTATGTACGTATAATAGGTACATGCTAATTAGGTATATACCGCTGCACATCTTAACAGTTTACATAAAGCCCCATATTAATCTAATAGTAAACAAATGAAATTGAGTTATGTATGTGCCATGTGTTATCTGCTGAATTGCATTGTAAGAATGTAGCACCATTGTACATTGTACACAGTATGTGCTCATACTCGCATTGTGTGCACCTTCATAAAATATTCATTTGCAACGAACTCATCTCTTTACACTTTTTAAATTGCCATGTGGATTGCGAACCCCTTTTAACTACCACACAGCGTGGTGTTTCACATTTTTACTAAACAATTTTAAAATTAAAGTATTTGGCAATACGACTGATTTACTGCTCTACTTCTATCGCCAGGAACAGTAAATAAATATACTCTAAAACATTCCACGTATTTGCATATAATAACTTTTCACAAATTGGAATTTACTGCAAATTGATCAACGAGTAATAAATTTGTTTATTCGCGGGCAATCATAAATTTTAATTTCATGGCAACATAATTTTAATCGCAGCCACATATTTTTCTTATCAAAATATGTTTACAAGTGTTTACAAACAAAAAATCGCTTATCTTTTTTCGTTGGAATGCGAAAATGTTTATACCCAGCTTTACTTGTACCAGTAGCATCTACTTATAAATTTGTAAAGAATACGCCTTACTGTAAAATACATACAGACATCCAGACTTTGTACCAGACATCCAGAACTTTCAGTTGTCTGTTGTTAGAAGGAAACATAGAATTGTATTCTACGCTTTATTGATGAGCTGAACAAAATAACTTTTAACCACTATCGCTTAAGGGTGGTATATATAAGAACTAAAGAATAAAAGAATATCGCTTGGTAGGGAAATTTTAATGTAAATTTATAAAATTTGTAATGATAAATGATAAAAATAAGCATAAGGAAAAATGCCCATGAACATTTGCTAGTTAAAGTAGCGCCCTCTAAAAATTTTGTTTGTGAATTATTGTTAAAAACTACAGCTGGGTATATTCTTTTTGGTTATTATTTTGTAGATAGCCTTTTGGGGCATTATAGAACGGAAAAGCATACGCTAATTTGTCAATTAGATATTCTAAAACACATGTGTAGTCAGTAACGTGTCACAATCAGTCAAGTTAGGTAGCTAAAGAGAAATTTGATGAATGTTTAATTAATGTTGTGTAACTAAACGTTGTGTTTTCGTTTTAAGTAGAAAATAGTGCTTTAGAAAAGTTAAATAATACGTGGTGGATATTCGCGCAAATTTTTGCGGATGAATAATTTACTATTTTATTCTTCCGGAACTTGTGCTGCTCCGTCAATTTGAATAAGTTCAACACAAAGAAAAAAAGCAGCAACAATAATGTAATAAACACAAATCCAAAGACAAATACGAAAATTAAAACCATATTTCGGACTAATATTTTATCAATAATTACCAGGAGTTCCAGTAGCATAAAAGCCAAAACAAAATAATTTTGATTTTTAAGTAAATTTCTATAAATAAACAGCTAAGTGGAAAGTGAAATTGAATAACCCTTATGAAGTATTAAGTGCGGAAATATAAAAACCGACTATTTTTCAATTATCTTCCGACCATCGGTTCTAAGAAATTATTAAGTTTACAGAAACTTTGACTCTTAGGAAATATTCTTGTTCACTTCAATAAACCATGTGCGCTTGTAGTTAATTAAATAAGCTGTAATTTTTTGTTATTCTATGTCAAATCGCACAACTTTTATGCCTAGTTGTGAAAAAACCTAAACAAATTTGAATAACTTGAGCTTTCCCAAATCCTAAAATTGAGCGATTTGATATATAATAAGCCTAGTATATTTGTATGTTAAATAGTGATCTATGAGTCACGCCTACACGCCTTTTCGTATATGAGCCAGTCTACTAACGCTTTTAAGTAATCACCACATCCATATCTATGCATGTACATATGTATGCGCTTTTGTCATAACTACGCCAGCTGAAAGCAAGTAAATAAATGTTTATCTACAAACATACACATGTGCGTATGTAGTATGTATGTACCATGTGTATTAGGCTGTTTTATTTGCAGGTGAAATTCTTGTTTCCCATGTGCAATCATAAAATATGATTTTTTTTTTTTCAAGAAAATACACAAATATGGCGTTTGGACGCTTTATAGGCTTAGCTTCTATAGCGCTTATAATACTTCCAAATGCCTTAATTATTTATTTTCTGTAAAAAAATACTATCTTCAGGTATGCACAGTAAACAAATTACACCTCTAAATACGACACACTAATGTGTATATGTGACTCATATTTAATTCTGTTTTCTATTTTTATGTTGTACATATTTTTCATGCGTGTTTTTGTTTTTATTTCTATCATCTCAACAACAACCACTGTGCACGTATTACGAATCTGTAAAATATGTAAAAAAAAAACAAAAACAACAAAACACCGCCTATCAATTCCACTCTATCACCACAACAACAATCAACCAAAAACAAAAATGTGAATTGTAAAAACAAAAATGAAATAACATGGCCTCATTGTCATATACTCATTCCTACCTGCATACATCATATTCATTTTGAATGGGGAATAATCATACGCTGCGCCTCTAAATGTTGACCACAAAATCACAAACAAATAAATCTAAAAAAAACTGTGAAATGAATACATGTGCCGCCTCAAAAGCTACCCAAATCACCCAAGGCATCCGATACATTGCGCAAGCGCAAAGATCGAGATAGCGACAGTCACAACAACAATGCGAGTAATGACCAAAGCGATTATACAAATGAGAGTAATGGCGCTAAGAAGCCTCCTTCCGGCTCGGATTCGGGCTATAATAAGCGCTTATCAGGTTCATATTCATCTTCATCCTTAGCACGTTTAGTAGCGACATCTGGTCTGGAAATGTACGAAAAATATAGTCCTGCTAATTATAAACCCAATTGTGAACTATCACGTTCCAGCTCCGCAACAATAACTGATTCTGAGTTTGAGGCTACAACCCCATCCAATGGTACTGGAATGACGACGAAGACAACGAACGATGACGTACGTAACAATGGCGACAACACTACAACATCGACTGTTACATTAGATCGACCACGTAGCCGTTATAGTCGTTTGTATAGCGAAGAAAATAGCAACAGTTACAGCAACAATAACAGCAGCAATAGCAGCAAATATGATAATGATACAAGTACTCTCACGACGAAACCACACCGTTCCAGTTATCGTGAACGTGCCGCAGCCGCAGCAGCGGCTAAACAACAAACCAATGCACTGACAAACTCTTTATCTGCATCTTCAGTACTGAGTCACAGCAGCAGCAATGGTGATGTGCCAACAGCAACATTTACTTTGCGTAGCAATCGTACACCCAGAACAACAGCAAGATCAACTGCTGATGATAATGACACTGATTTGTTGAGTTTGAGTCGCCAAAATAGCAGAACTAATATGAAAAGCATTGGCATTAGCAATTCAACTTTCAACAATGACATTGAAAATGGTGTAAAGGAACTAAAACTCTCCAACTCTGGCAGTGGTTTGCATAAAGATACCAGTAGCAATAGCATTACTACCACAATCACTTTGCCATTGCATAGGAAAACGACGCTTAGCGCCAGTAATAGCAGCGGCCATTTGAGCTCATTGACGCCATCAAATAGTGCGAATGATCTGCTGAAGCGTAATCATAGTGCTAATAATTTGGATATGGCTGATAATGCTGCCACTACAACAACAAATGATTTGAAGACAACGAACAATGCGGTGGCTGGTGGTGCTGAAGTGTATATCACTTCGGCTGCGAAAACTTTGGACACGCCCGTTACGGCGAAGAAGGTAAATCGCATGCGCGTCAAAAGCAAACCATTAAGACCCACTGCGGCAGTTGCAGATTGCTTGTAAAACGTCTGTGTTTTTTTCGTTTACCACCTAACGCTGCGTTGCACTAATTTTTATACTCGGCAGCTTATGAGTCTTGCAACTTTTTTTTTTATTAAATTTGTACTACTACTAAACGCATTTAGCCACTTGCATGTGATTAACTAACTCTAAGCTAACTATTAAGGCCCTTTGATACTAATTTAAAATAATTATAATAAATCCCATTCCAATGTGGAATGTTTGAGAAAATGCCCCTTTTTAATTGTTTTTTTTTTTTTTTTACACACATTGTTTAAGTGATTATGCCTTTGTCTTGCATTATTGATTCTGTTTGCCAAATGGCATAAGTGTGTTCGGCAAGTCAAGGAAACCTGCTATTTGGACTGAATTGCATCAGAAGAAGAGTTTTGTTGGATGGATTGCTTTAAGGTGGCACGAAAATAACTGGTTAATGCGTTTGGGGAGATTTTGCGATCTGTTCACTAACAACAGTATTGACAATATTCTCAGTGTATGTCGATGATAAAATATGTCAGTACCTCCGCTAAAAGGAGAACGTAGGGAAACGGAAAACGAATAAGTAATGGATGGAAAGTAAATCGATAATCCACGTATGGATGGGAATAGATGGGGAAGGAATTGGGAATGGAAGGGAAATGAAGAGAGACTTAATAAGGAAGAAATTGAGAATGGTTGGGAAAGAAATGAGGAATGAATGGGGAAATGGTGGAAAGGGAATGGCGAATGGATAGAAGAAAAAAGGAAGCTAATAGATGGGAAGGAATGGGAAATGAATGGGGGAAAAAGGGAATTGGTGGGAAAGGAATAAGGAATGGAAGAAATTCACGGATGGATGGGAAAGGAAAATGGAATGGACGGAAAAGCGAATCGATGGCAGAATGGATGGGAAAGGAATTTCGAGTATATGGGGAAATTTAGAAAGAATTAATAAGAAAGCAATGGGGAATGGATGAGAAATGAACGGCGGTATGTTTGGAAAAGCAATGGCAAATAGATGGAAGAAGAAATGTATAAGGGAACACGGTTCGGGTTCCCAACAGCACACATGAGGATTAAAAAAAAATTGTACGTACTCCAAATCTAAGGAAATATTGAACTCATTTTATGATCCTTTTCGTGTACATACTGTATATTATGTATTTAGGAATGTAGTTTAATATCGCATAACTTACGTACTAAGGTAACAACTGTCGTATGTGAACCCGTCCCCCAGCAACAGTCCTATCGACTTGATCATTGCCAATATCATCATAATTCCATTTTAAATCATGTTCATACCCACCGTAAATGCTTACTACATACTATATTTCAAAAACACTAATTTTTTGTATGCAACCCAGCAAACATATTTCAAGTGCTCAAATAATCTATGAAGCGGAAAGGAGTCATACATATATATAGATATAGGAAGCCATGTGTTTCTTGCCTGAATAGGGAGTGCAAAAGTTTGAAAAATGAAACGAACAGTTCAATTATAATCAATGACTTATTTATGACTCAGCAACGACTCGTATATGACTCATTTGTCACTCAACAACTACTCATACATGACTCATTCATGACTTATTTTTCCGTATTTAATTAGTTGCTGCGTTACATTCACATATACACACACATACATGCATACACTCCTACACATATTCATCCAATCGCATTACTAACAAAAAGCATCTTCATGTAACTTGTTTGTGTTTCCTCTTCTGTGTATTTTCTAGATGAATTTTTGCAGACCTTGTTGCTGTCACTGAGCGAACGCATTTGTTGAACTCCTCTCCCCTCTCAAAATAAAGAAAAATGAAACCAAGAACACTATTAATCAACCAAAATATCAAGCTAATATAATTTAAAGCACACAAAACAATACTAACAAACAAAAAACCGAGTAGAGAATAATGAAAATACAAACATCGAAGAGAAAAAAAAACAAAATGTGTACAACAAAAAATCCAATGCGGAATTTTCGGCAAAAAAAGCTCAGTGAACAAAATTCTATGCGAATCATTGAAAAGCGGTGAACGCAATAACAATAACATTGTGAGCAAGAGCGCTAAAGTGCAAAGAAAAGAAAAAAAAAAATTCAAAAAAAGTGAAACATTTATTTAAAATAAAACAAAGAAAAATGCGGCAAAATGCCAAGTAAACAAACAAAAAAATAAACTATAACTTGGAACACACAAATCAAAATAAACGAGGCGTATAACTAATTAAATACATTCCACAGCTGAATTACATATATTTATAAAGAGGAGACAAGATAAATTAAGATTTAAAAAAGAATAACAAGAAAATACTTTGTAAAAATATGCGAATGGTGAAACCAATAAAGAAATAGAAAAGTATAAGTAGGAAATATAACAAGAGACAGAGAAGCCGGCAGCAGCAGCGGATCAGTCCAGTGTGAAAAACAATAGAGCAAAGTGCATAGGAAAATACAACAAAAAATTTATATTTGTAAAATATAATGATAGACATTAATAGGAGAAGAAATAATTTTAAAAAATTTCCATTTCGCGCGGTTGTAAGCGCACATCAGCAGCAGACCAACTTGAGTGCCACAAATGCAAACAATGCCCACAAAGCAGGAGGAGCGGCGCCTATAGCAATAAAAACAGCGAAATTAGCAAACAACACAGAAACGAATATAAAAACAAAAACTAATTTGAATTTGTCAACGGCGCATACTGCAACAACTACAAAACCCACAAACATAAGCAGTGCGGCATTTGCAAACGGCAGAGCAGCAACCGCCGCGGGGGTATTCAAGTCTTTATCGCCGAACGCTGGTAGGCGTGCTGTGTCTGTTGGCAGCGCGCCCAAATCCAAAGCGAACAACAGCAATTACAACAACAAACAGGACAACAGTGGCACGAAAAACAACAGCAACAACGACGACGACGACACAAATCCAGTGCGGGCGGCAAATAAAATATTCTTCCTGTTGCCACAATTTCAAGATCAAAATTTTTTAAAAGAAGAATGTGACCTGGCGCAGGCGCAACTTACTAAGAAAACAACAACAACGGTGGCGAGTACTCAAAAGCGACAACAACAGAATAACAGCGCCGTTGAATTTAACAACAACAACCAGCACACGCATATAAGTAATCCGCGCAGTGGCCACCTACGACGTAACAGCGTCGCGGAATCCGGTAGCAGTGGCAGAAGCAATAACAATAACACAACAACAAACCACAATTACAGCAACAAAACAATTAAAACGCATACTGTTAACGGTATTAGCAGCGCTGGATACAAGCGCCCAACAACAACATCAGCAACAGTGGCGGCGTTAACAACAAATGGTATGCGCCGTAGCGCTGGCGGCAACGTCAGCGTCACTGTCACTCAACAGCATCACCCATACGCGTCAGCAGCAGCAACAGCAACAACGACGATAGCGCCAGTGACATCGCCGGCTGCAGCAACAATAAAAAATAGCAGCGCCGTTGACTCTACCGTCCATAAACTTGATATTGTTTTTAATAATCGTCTGCAAACTGCGAACACAGCGAACGGCGGACGTATTACAGCAAACAAAAGTCAAAAACAGCCACAACAACATACTTTTAGTGGTACGCTTCCGCTTGCTGGTACAACACTAAACGCTACAACTATAGCGCGTACGCCAACAACTACAGCGCTTGGCGTTGGAAGTGGCGCGCTCACAGCTACAGCAGCAGCAACGGCAAACGCGGCGTCTAAGCTGCCCAACGGTCATAGTAAATTGGTGCGTCCGCTGGTGCATCGTACCATACCAACGACGGCGACTACAGCTGCGGCGCCACGCGATAACATCAATTCATATTCGAATAAGCTTTTCAATAGTTACGGCAGCAATAGCAATCGATTTAGCAATATTAACAACAACAATAATAATAATAACAATAACGCTGTTGGTAGCAACAACTTGAACGCTGTCGGTGGCGGCCATAGCAATAATAATATAACGAGCAATAACACGAGTGGCGGCAACGGCGTTGTAGCCAGCGTTGGTGTCAACGGTATGCAACAAACGCTCCAACACGACGATATCAAATACATAGATAGTGATGATGCACCAACAACGGCTGCGCGCTCCTCCGCTTGCGCAGCAACTGCAACTAATGCGATTAGTGGTGGCGGCGGTGGTGAACGGCGCGCAACGCAACAGCGTTGCGATCAACTATTTTGCAAGCATAACAGTAGCGCGCAACCCACAACAGCGACAACAACGCATAAAAAGGCAGGGAGTGGTGATGCTACTACTGACAGCGGCGGCGGCACTCCATTCAAAGTACGTACGCGCCCTAAATCTACCATTATATGTTCCACCAGCAATCTTGTGTTTGAGAAAATCAATAACTACAAATATGCCAATGGTAGCGCTGGCACGGGCGGTGGTAGTAGTGCAGCCAAAATTGCCGCTGATGCAGTGGCAGCGCGTCGCCAAGAGTTGCGCCACAGTATAGATTCGAATAGCATCAGAGCATCCATTCAGAAGTTCGATAGTTTTAGTGAACAAAAACGTAGCGGCGTTAAAGCGGCGACGCAAGTGGTGCTGCGTTCACATGGCGGCAGTGGTAGTACGAGCAATTTGCAACATCATCGACATAGCGGCAGCGAATTTGAACATTCTAACGCAAGCGGTAGCCTTTTGCGGCTGGCGCAAAGCGGCGGTGGTGGTGGTTCGTTAACGCGCGCGCCATACCGCACTGCTTCACCATCGCCAGTATCCGCCTACAAAGTAACTGCCACAATGCACGGCCAATCATCGTTGGCCGCCTGTTCGACGGGTTCGTCATCGTCCTCCATACGCACTTTAAATAGTAGCAGCGGTGCGAGTAGCACTAATAGTTTGCCAACGAAAAGTGTTGGGAGTGCTATTGCTGCCAATAGCACAGCTGCTGCTACACTTGCTGCTGCCATCACGGCGAAACGTACTCAGGAGGTTGCTTCAATGCGTACGTCCGTACGTGGCTCGTCTGCTGCGCCAAGCGAAAAATCGTCATCATCACCGCCAATAGATATAAAATTGATTAATGGCGATGTGAAGAATTTTACTAACGCTGAGTCAGCTACAAATAACAGTGTTTGCGAAGCCGTTTCCGGAGAAGTGGAAAGTGTAAGTTGCGCTCCTCACATGGAATGAGTAAAAACGATTTTTTTTTTAAATGACCAGTTACACCAATCGAAAACCGCTCAACACTTTTTATTTCATGTAAACAAAAAAATATACCTACATACAATCCATATACCACCAAATACCGCTAGCAACATCACAACAAAACCCCAACCCGCAATCCACAACCAATGCATATTGGGGTGGCTAAAAAAATGTTTTTGCGCTTAGCATTTGCGAGAAATTTGTACGTTATATATAAAAAAAAAAATTAATTTTATTTGAAAAAAATTGTACTTCTTTTAAGCTGGCTTGCTCGATTTTTTAACAATAAAATGTTCCACAGGAAACATTTTTCAAAAAATATACCAAATATTGTCAAATTGGATTTTTTTTCACCCTTTTTATTCTAATATAATTACAGTGCATCTCACTTTTTGTTGTTTTTTTACTTAAATAATAATAAAAAAAAAATTTTTAACTGCCGACTTCTCATTAGCTTTCTACAGTTTCTGGACTACTTTAAAAAAAAAATCGGTGGAACTGCCTTATCTGATCAATTTTGTATTTAAAAATCGTGTGAGTCACCTTGAAATGTTGAGTAAAAAACTTTTGAAATGGCACTAAAATTTTCTTTCTCATAAAGTACAAAAAATATGTTTTCAACCCACCCTACTGTATGTGTCCCAAACTCATCAATCTACACTTCTGTTCCACGTACATATCTACATCCTAACAATCACAATCCATAAATTCAAATCAAAATTTAGTATTACCAATTTACACCGAATATTTAATCTACAATTTTCACTCTACAAATTACATTCCACAAATTGCAATCCACAACTAAAATGCATTACCAGCACTAAGATCACTAACCAATAATCATTTATTACATTCTCTTCGTCAGTTACTCATCAGTTTTTGTTACCTTTCTATGCTTTTCGAATACCCCATTGGCCCGTTGTTAAATTGTTCTGCAAAAATACCTTTTTCGTTATCAAAATCGTCGCTTGCGAAAAACTAGCAAACCAACAACAGTTCAGGCTCTGTTTCCTTTTTAGTTTATTATTGGTTTTCGTATTTTGCTTTTGTGCCGTACGCCAGTTTCAAGCCAACTTTTTAGCTCAACACTTACAGCTGCTTGGCTCACAACCTTTTTCCCCGTTTGGTTGGCTTTTCAATATTGCCGCAAAGCCGTTTTCGTTTTGTATGTGTTTTTAAAACTATTTTTTTGTTGTTTCTTGCGCCGAATTTTCTTTAACAGAATTTTGTTATATTTATTATTTTTACTTAATTTAAGAAAGCTGTAAACATAAACCACTACCGCTCTGCTTAGCTATTATTATTTTGAATTTAATTCGTTTAAGCATTTTTCGCTATTTTTTTTTCCACCAAAACAAATATTTACTTAACAAGAATTTAAAAAAGAATTAAGTTCTCTTGTACTTTTTCCCACGTCAAACATTCAATTCTAATTCTTTCGTTTTCTTTTTCGCCACTCCACAGATACGCAGCACAGCACTTAGGAGTATTGCCCCACCACCGTCATCGCCAACTGCGTCACGTTACTGGGATCGTGACAGCCGAACAACATCGACGCTTAATAATATAGACGATGCGAGCAAATCTAAATCGCATGATGAAAATGGTGACGGTAAGTTAAGGTTGAAGGTTTTGAGGTATCCCAGCTAGTTGAAGAAAAAGTTTCGATCTGCCTGTTTTTGTAGTAAAAGTACTGCATCCTCTGCTTTTTGTTTTCTATCTTGAAAGTAAACTGAATTTACTCTTTCATAAATTTCTCTTAGCCAAAATGGTGCTCCACTGCCATACTTTAACTTTTTCAAAAATATTTTCTTAAGTATTGCATTCTAAGCTTTAATATAAAATCACTTTGCTCAATTCAAACAATTTTAGTTTTTTTTTTTTTTTTTTTTTGAAATTTATACTTCAATTTGTTTTTCTTTTTCACCTCAAAGACATGTCGAAATGTTGACATTCGCCAAAGTTATCGGATATTCGTCAAAAAATAACTAAATTTTGTTGTCTTTTTTGTCGCGTCATAAGAACAAATTTTTGTTTACCTCTGAATGTTGTTTAGGACCGAACCTGGTGTGATGTGGCTCTTCTTTTGAAAAACAAACAACAAACAGAGAACCAAATTTTTTTTAAATCAAACATCCACAGCTAACAACTGCAAACAGATTGAATTATGTACATAATTAACACGTTTTATATTAATCCAAAAATACCTTTTTCGTCTAGGTCTATGCGGGCTAAGAAATATAGGAAATACATGTTTTATGAACTCTGTCATACAGTGCCTGAGTCATACAAGCGAATTAACGAAATTCTTAAAACAACACAATGGCACACGTTCCTCATCTTCCAAGGATCAACAAATTTTACAAGGTAAATGGGCACAAAAAAAAAATAAATATATAAATCCAAATGTAACCCCACTTAATAAATCTCTTTAACCATCCACAGAGTTTGCTAAATTGATACGTGAGATGTGGACAAGTAATGTGCATAGCGTTACGCCAATGGATTTGAAGCGAGCATTTTCGCTTAAACATCGCATGTACAGCGACTACAATCAACAGGATGCGCAAGAATTTTTACGTTTTTTTCTAGATTCCTTGCATAGCGCACTCAATTCAGGCGTTAAGGGTGAACATTTAAAAATTGATGATAATCTTAGGTAAATTAAAAATTGTGTTACAATTAAGCTGCGTAAGATTTACAATCCTCTACTTCTTTTGCTTATAGCGACAATAAGAAAGCTGATCTAACATGGGAATGGTATGCGCGTGTTGAGAATTCGCTTATACGCGATTTGTTTGTTGGCCAACTCAAGAGTACATTACGTTGTACTAGCTGTGGTAATACGAGCGTCACTTTCGATCCATTTTGGGATTTGAGTGTATCGTTGCCATCATTATCACGTTGCAAATTAGAATCTTGCCTTGATCTATTTATACGCGAAGAAGTTTTGGATGGCGATGAAATGCCAACGTGTTCGAAATGTCATCAACGTAGAAGATGTACGAAAAGTTTTACCATTCAACGGTTTCCGAAATATTTGGTTATACGTAAGTGTGCCAGCACAACGTTGATATTATATTTGAATAGTTATTAATATATTGTTGATCTTTTTTTTTTAGATTTAAAACGCTTCTCAGAGACTCGTTGGAGTAAATTATCGAACATTGTCGAATTTCCGACAGGTGAACGTGAACTGAATATGGGTTCATATGGTTCAAATCCGAATATGGGCATATATTATTCGCTTTATGCGATATCAAATCATATGGGTAAGTGTATTCATGAAAAAAAAATATATATAAATATGGCGCTAAGAAATTTCGATAAGTTCAAGATAGATCTGCAGATCAAACCTCATGTTTAGGGTCACGGGAGGCGCTCGCCAAAAATGTGCATATATACATTCGTATAAGTAACACTATTCAATTTGCTTAGCTAATGTTGCAATATGCATTTAAGAAGTTATCTATAATTTGAGCACAAAAATCGCTTGAATCACTAACAAATATGCTCCCACTGCTCGATTACATCGTTAGGAACCAGGTGTTACATTGCGTTGGGTGGGTTCTCAAATGGGAATAGTACCGTCTTGTTTTTGGTTGAAATGAGATGGTATAATGTTCTTAAACTATGATTATTTACTGAGCAACATATTTTACCTATATTGAGTTACTTCTGTATAATCACATTTCTTTTGCTTTCCAAGGTTCCACAGCTGGTGGTCACTATGTGGCGTTGTGTAAGCATCCTGTATCAAGAAAATGGCATGAATTCAATGATAACGTGTATGTAGAAAATGTTTGAAATTGTTTTAATGAAAAACTTAAAATTGAATACTCCTCTTTTACCTTTCAGTGTGAGCGAAACGCTGTCCGAAAATAATCTAGTGTCATCCAGTGCCTACATATTGTTCTATGAGAGAGCGTAAGCAAAACCAAATGTGTGTTAAATAATAAAAGAAAAACATAGACCTCTCTATCGCATACACTCAACACCACAAACACTCTCGTATCATTTTGTTATTGTATGCATGTGTGTACAAAAGTAAAACAAAAAAAAAAGATGTATGTACTAATAACAACACAAATGTGTACCTTAGTAAAACAGAATTGGCTACTATGATGAATATTGCAACAAAACCAAATCAAAGACAGAGAGGGCAAAAGCATGGTAAACATCAAAATGGAAACTTACTAAGTAATTCAAAAACATTTGATTGAAAGGATAGAAATGAAGATTTTGTATAACAAGAAGATGACCCAAAAATGCCCGCAACAATACAATACACCACCAACAGTCAGTCGCCTAACTAACAATACCCTTTATTTAAAACTAATATTATCTACACTTATTTTTTACCTTGTACTAACGTCCATATTCTACTACTCTATGTATGCATACATACAACCATAATTATTACTAAAAAAATAACAAACAAAAAAAATAACATTTCAAAATCTACTGAAAAAAATTATGTACCACGAATAGTAATATATTTGTATATATTATATA
The DNA here is from genome assembly GCA_949987695.1 of Merzomyia westermanni. Classification (NCBI taxonomy): domain Eukaryota; kingdom Metazoa; phylum Arthropoda; class Insecta; order Diptera; family Tephritidae; genus Merzomyia; species Merzomyia westermanni. Next base: position 33,633,203 of record OX465290.1, read on the forward strand.
CACGAGTCAAAAACATTCAAATCAACATATTACACATAATGTGACAATGATGATTTTTACACGCCAAAATCTGTAAGTCTTTACTTGTGTAAATGTGCAATTTTCTATCGAGTCCAAAGATATATACTTATGCACATATATATTAATAGAAATATTGTATTTGTATATAAATGTATAGCAGAAAAAGATAACGTCTTAAAAATTAAAAGCCTATATATACATATATTAAAAATGTAAAAAAATATATTAAATCGGTTGATAGTGAGTATAAGGGATTTATGAAATTTTTTTTTTGTCAAAAAATTAATTTGGATTATGGTGGCAACCAGGGAAAGCAGTTTCGTACGCTTGTGTAAGATCGACCTATTTCATCAGTGAACGATAGAAGAACTTACTATCAAATAATCTTTTCACTGAAAACGCCATAACTGAGAATTGGTTTTAAAACCGCCCTATAGCGCTTCAGTCAATCGTTTGTTCAAATAGGACGTTTTCGAACAAGCAACCGAGATAGACCGATCTTCCAACCAGTCGTCGAAAACCATCTTCTTTAAAGAATACATAAGTATATAATAACTATGCGGAACATTCGGAATGGTTGTTGTATTCAATAGATGTCGGCATCAGCTTCGAAACCAGTTAATATTTCCATATCGTATGTTGAACTTCCTGAATTTGCGAATTTGGTCAATTGAATCACTGTAACAAAAAAAAGAATCGAATGTCAACCAACTTTCTACTAATTTTAACTTACATAAACTCTAATATAATTAACTTTCGAATCGAGTTACAGAGAGGAAGCTATCTAGCTTAAATTGTTAATTGGTTTCCATTCCGATTCCGGCAACAGTTAGATGTCATGGCAACAACGATTATATTTGAAACTCTTTTATAACCGGAACTCTGTTGGCAAAATTTTTATAAAAGGTTTATATTAAATTTCCTTTGCTAAAAAAAATATTGAAAATTAGATTCATAAAAATTAAACATAAGTACTCTACAATGTAACAGTAAAAATGAGCGTCCAAATAGATAAATGCTGAAAGGTGCAGCTGGTATAAAGATATTAAACAAAAAAATTTTCCAAATTTTAAATAACATAGCTAGCTAGCCCATAGTTAAAGTGTTAAAAATTAATAATTACAACTAAACGAAGAATATATATTCGTTTGTACATATGTATGTATGTATTGCGAACTATTTGTACATATATATGGGACATTCCATGACATATCAACCTATGGTTTAAAGCGTTTACGCTTGATTTGTATCTAATAATTTTGGTTGCGGTTATTCTATCAAATGTTATAGGTTAAAGTGAATTTAAAAATCTGCACAAAAAATAAGGTTGTTAAAAGTAAATATTTTGAGTATCTCGGAAACTATTAATGCTACAAAACATTTTGAGCATCATACTAGAAATTTGTATACTTCCAATACCTGAAATGGTAGACTTAGTAAACTTAAAAAAATAAGAAAGTTTAAGAGAAAACATTATTGCGCAGTTTGAAATTTTTTTTTAAAAATCGAAAGAAATTAAAAAAAAAATGTTAAGAAATTAAAAGGAATTCAAAGAAATTTTTATTGCCGAAACTAATTTTAAGACTGTTTTTTTTTTTTGGTTTGAAAGACGAAAATTCAAGTTAAAAAAATAATAATGATAAAATAAAAACAAAAACGCAGTTTTTTCAAAACTATTTTCGAATTTGACAAAAAAAAAATATATTATTAAGTTAATTTTTTTTTTAAAAGCATTAAAAAAAATTTTAACCAATTTTTGTTGCCGAAACTAATTTCAGGATTGTAATACTTCTGGTTTTTTTTTAAATTTAAAAATGTATACTTTTGAAAAAATATCACCAAAAATCGTTTGTTTTTAAATTAAAAAATTTGACTAATGTTACTAATGTTAAATTTTTTCGAAAGAGTGTTTATTATTTTCTGTTCAAAACGAGCTCGGAATTTTTTAGATGGAACAGCTTAAGCGATATTTTAATAAAAAAATAAGAAAATTGCGCAACCTTGAATTTCTAACAAATTCAAATGTTCTTCCATTTATGACTTCTCGATACTTGAGAGAGGAATTTTGTCGAAAATCGATTATTTACAAACCCGGGGAACTAAACTCGAAATCACCATATTCGGATATGGTACATGGAATAACCCATATATGAAAACAAAACAAAAATCGAAAAATAAACTTAAAAAAAAATAAAAAAAAAACTAGTTGCTAATGTATGCATACAAAATAAAAAAGTAAGAAAAAAAATCCAAAAAAAAAGTGAAAGCTAGTCCTACACCGAACACATTAAATAATTTAGAATAATAAAATTACTAAAATAAAATGCTATACAAACACTAACAACAAACGCAAAGCAATGTAGCTAAACAAATTTCAAAAAAATGAAGGTTGTCAGCTATAAAGCAACCAAGAAGAAATTTTCACTCTAGATTAAAAAAAAATAACGAAAGTAAAAGAAGCAACAGAAAACAATAAAGTAATTTATAAGCAGCTACAACTAAAACATTGCTAAGAAATGTGAAAATAAAATGCGTCATTCTATGTAAAAATAATCAATGTTTTTGAAATGGACCCATTTCAATTTAGATGAATTTGGGTTTAATCTCGAAATCGAAACGATTGCCTTTGTCAAAATTCATAGAAACCGAAATGTTTACATTTTAAAAATTAGTCAGTTTCACTTGGAATGCGCCCAATCTATACATATTTCACAACAATAAAACATACTCAAAAGCAAAAAAAAAAGTTTTAATCAAGAACTCTTAAATCCATTCATATCTAGCATATAAACATATGCAAATGTATGTATTTGAGAAAGAAAAACATATAGCAATAAATTAATAATTAATAAATACTCCAAATACAAAATAACCTATAACAACAACCGAAATTGTAAGCTATATATGTAAAAGCAGCGTGTGTGGTGAATATTGCACATTTCAAATAGGCAATAGAAATTTATAGACAAATAAATATATATATATTTATAAACAGTGATAAGCTGCTGTGCTATTACTAACAAATTAAGAAGAAGAAGAAAACAAAAAACAGACTTACACTCATATATCACACACACACACACATACATGTACGTACATGAGTAATAATAATAATAAATAAGAAATACACTATTTATAACAAATTAACTAACAACAAAAGTATAACTAATATAGAACAATGAAAAATGAAAAAAAAAAATTTTTTTAAATCACCATAAAAGTGTGCGTCACAAATTTCGTTATTTATTTTATGCCGCTGTTAATTTATTTATTAGACAAAAATATACAAACGATGTATTAAAAATACATCTTCATTAATTATTTATATCTATTAAAATTTATTTGTGTGTTTTTTGTGGTTATTTTTTAAAAAAATGTAATATATATGCAAGTCGTTATTTTTTGTTTAAAAATTTTTTGTTGTTTTTATGGTTAAAAACTTTAAAACAAATGTTGATCAAATTAAAAGAATTAAAAATTATTTATTTTCAATAAATTATTATCGTTTTATTTAATTGTGAGGCAGGTAAGTTTTTAGTTGTCAGAAAAGCTAGATTTAGCTAAAATTTAAACCACAGCCGCTACCAAAAAAAAATTAAATAACTTTTTTTCTATTTAATGAATCTGGTTAATTTTTTTTTTTATTTTTCAGATTGACTTTTACATTTAACAAAAATGGATAACTGGGACACTGAAACAAGAATTTGGATTGTCCGCCGCTATCACGCACTGGAGTCCGTAGTTTCGGTTCAAAGAGAGTATAGGCGCACGTTTGGCGGCAATCCTCCGAGCAGATGGACCATAATAAGACTTGTAAACAATTTTGACGAGCATGGGACAGTCAACAGAAGACCTTACCATCGAAACCCTTCAGTTCGAACGGAGGAAACAATCGCTGCTGTAGCTGCTGCCATACAAAACAATCCACGTGTTTGGACAAGAAGCTTATCTGCTCAAATGGGTGTAAGCAGACAGTCATTACAGTCAATTATGCACAAAGATTTGGACTTATTCCCATATAAAATTCAAATGGCCAACAAACTGAACGCTGCAGACTTGCCGATTCGCTTGGAATTTTGCCAGAAGATGCTTCAAATGGTGGAAGAGGATGGAAACATGTTGAACTGTCTTTTCATGTCTGACGAGGCCCATTTCGATTTAAACGGCAACATAAACAAACAAAACTGTCGAATATGGAGTGCTTCCAACCCACAGATACTCCATGAGACGGAATTGCATCCACTTCGTGTCACAGTGTGGTGTGCAGTTTCATCACGCTGCATTGTCGGGCCCTACTTCTTCGAAGAAAACGGTCACACCGTTACGGTTACTGGAGACCGTTACTTGAGCATGTTGAGAGAGTTTTTCTATCCAGAATTACGCCGAATGAGAATTTCTTTCAACTCTGTGTGGTTTCAGCAAGATGGTGCAGCTCCTCATATAGCCCAACCTGTTATGACAGAATTGCGACGAAAATTTCCCAATAAGCTGATATCCAGAAACTCCACATTCCGTTGGCCACCCAGGTCGCCTGACCTTACTGCACCTGACTTTTTCTTGTGGGGTTATTGCAAACAGGAAGTCTTCAAAGCAAAACCAACAAATTTGAATGAACTAAGGCAATCCATTCGAGAAACAATTGCGGCTATTCCTGTCTCAACTCTCCAAGCAGTAATGAACAACTTTTTGGTAAGATGCCGCACATGCATCGACGAGCAGGGGGGGCATTTAAATTCCATTATTTTTAAAACTAATTAAGCTATATTTAATAAAATTTAATGAGCTTTAACATGAATAAAAGAAAAATGAATTCCATACACTGAAAAAAAAAATTATTTGAGTTTCTTAATGTAGCAAAATTCACCCTGTATAAATATCTCCTTTCTCTTTCTCATATTTCAGATAAATTGAACAGTTTGTAACTGTTTTGGAGACCGGGGATATGCTATTTGCTACAGGGATGCAATGCGCAATGAAATGAGGATTTTAGTCTGAAAATACTATCATTAAACGACTTTGAAAGTATCATATCGGTTAAAACAGCACTACGCATCGTCGGCTAAGTGTAAGAGCAACTCGATAAAAGACTGAAGGGACCTAGAGACCTCTAAAACAGGTCCACAGCGCAGGTGCCAGGATCAACTTCCGATACAGATAATTTAAAACAATCTTTTTTTTTTTTTAAAACGGCTTCAACCCCTGGGTGTTAGGAAAGATATACCTGCTTATGGCTTTTGCAGTCGGCTTAATTACTGTAGGTCAAGGGGATTTGTAGAAGAGATAAAAAAAAAGTCGTCAATCAACTCTCACTATTAATCACCTACTTTCCTTGGCGTGAGATACCGCTGTTAGCTTCAAACATTGTTTGGAGAATAGATGAGCGAAGTTAGACGACCTCAGACCAGTTAAATTTGATTTGCTAATTAGTAATGAAGACGTAGTAATTAAACGGCTTTTTTAATCGGTAATGATTATTTTAATTGTTTTTCAAGAAAAGGCAATTATTAATAAATTACGATTAGAAAAAAAAAAAAATTTCAAAAAATCAAAAATGTGGTTTGGATTACTTTTGATAGTTTTTGATAATTTAAGATTTTTTTGTTTTTTTTTTTGGATTTCGATTTTTTTTTTGATAATTTTTGATTTTTTCAGTATTGTTGATGTGTATATTTATGTGCTGAAAAAAAATCAAAAATAATAAAAAAAAAAAATCAAAAATAATAAAAAAAATCAAAAATAATCAAAACAATTTTTTTGATTATTTTTTTATTTGGAAAATGATCATTAAATATTGAAAGTAATGGTAATCAACCATTAAATGGATTATCAACATCAAGAATGTCAAGCCAAAAAAACAAGGAGAGTGAACTTCACATACATATCTCTATAGAAACTACACAATTTTTTTGAGTTATATATTATTTGAAATTATGAAATATTTAACATTTTTAAAGTTACTTGGTTCATTTTTGAATACTTTTGCTGTACTAAATGCTATAGTTGAGTTCAAACTGTGAAGTTTTGCTAAGTTTACAATTCGTCTTTTATATTTCTCTTGCGCTCTTCAGCCGAAATGTGAGGCTTAAGTTGATGCCAGAAGTTCATACGATCCACATACAAACCACGTTCCATTTGAAGTACTTTAAATTTGTCTGCTGACTTGTGACCTAAACTGGCGTAATTTACTGGATAACCTTTCACCGCATCCCAATGTGTGAGTTTAGAATTATACGGCGTTGGATTGCTGGATGGAGGAGAAAAGAAATTAATACAAAAAAAAAAGAAGGAACAAAATGCTATCAAAACCCACCTTTCTCTGGCGAAATTCACCCACATCTGTAGCATAGCCTCGCGTAGCTCTATATCAGCTTTGGTGGGTGTGGCACTTACAAAAAGCTCTGACGCTACCGGAAATAGATACTGCAATTCCTCGGCATGACAAGCGCCTATTGAGAAAAGAAATGAACAAAAACGAACACTTTTTAAACATTTTCTCTTTCGCCTTTACCATAATAATCCTCTCGTCCACCATGGAAAAGCTCTGAAAAACTAGCAGGACTGCGATGTTCAAAAAGATACGCATAAAAAGGTGGCATTTTCACTGACGTTTCAGCCGCCACACGTTGACGTATGTATTCATCGATGCCAGCAAGGAACCAGCCATCTGAGATAAGCTGCAAAAAAGAGAGTTTGTAATAATGCTCAATTTAGTGCGACAGAGAGCTGAGTAAACAATTAAACCAGACCTGTAAATTTGATTAGTAATTGGTAATGGTTATTTTAATTACTCTTCAGAAAAGGCAATTATTAATTGATTACGATAAGAAAAAAAAAATTTAATATAATCAAAAAAATAAAATAAAAAATAATCAAAAAAAGTTGTTTTGATTACGTTTGAAAATCTTTTTTTATGATTTTTTTTTGATTATGTTTTTTTTCAGTATTGTTGATGTGCACATTTATGTGCTTCTACAACAATACTGAAAAAACTCAAAAACAATAAAAAAAATTAAAAAAAATTTGAAATAATCAAAAGTAATCAGAGTAACAAAAAATAATCAAAACTAATCAAAGCAACTATTTTTTTGATTTTTTTAATAATCGTAAAAAATAATGATTTTTTTTGATTATTTTTTTAATTAATTGAAAAATAATCATTAGAAATTGAAAGCAATTGGTAATCAATCGTTAAATGGATTCTCAAGAAATTAACTAAGGAAGAATATAAAAGGGAGCTAGGCACAATATATTCAATCGTTAAAAACAATGGATACGGAAAACATGTGGTGAATAAAATTAGAAAGAATACAAGGAATAAAAATAAAAGCAAGCCGAAAGAAAAAACTGTACTAACATACACGGGGAAAGTATCGTACAAATTAGCAAAGGTATTCCAAAAGCACAACATCCAGACTGCTTTCAAAACGAGTACAGCGTAAGAAAAGTTTTAAACAATGGCACAAACGAGTAAGACCCATTAGACAAACGGTGTATATCAGTTAACATGGGAATGCTACAGAGGGCAAATGGGCCGAAAGATTAGAACTAGATTCCGGGAACACATAAGAGATTTCAATACGAAAACACAAAACTCCAATAGCGCACCGGAATCAAACTTCGCAAACCACATGTTCACAAACAAATGCAAACCGATGCATATCAAAGGCACAGCCAAGCTTCTCCATATAGAACATAAAGGTCTACGTTTAAACATACTGGAAAACATGGAAATATATAAACAAAAAACATTTCAAGGAAATATAATAAGCGAACAAACAAACACCGCTTCAGACGCGTTATTCGAACCTCTCAAATTTCTATACGGAAAAAAGAACAAAACCCAGGCAATCAACTCTCGGAGGGCAAACAAATCAGAATCACAGACTTCTACTTGCCAACAAACCAATCCCTTAGCGAGCGCACACATACACGACCTACCTGTTGCCTGCAACACATACAAGACGTACCTAAATAAACGACACAGCAGAACGAAGGACTACAAACCGAACACTAACTTAATGAGCGCATTCGTACACACACACAAACTACCAGCTACCTGCCGCCCATCAAAATGTACCTAAATAAACGGCACAGCACAGCGAAAGACTAACTATAGACGTGTTCCAATCAGGAGTGATCGCATCGCGATGCAGATAATAAAACAAACACAAACGCAACAGAACGAAGAAGGACACTGATGATGGCACAACGCCGAAACCGGTTTGTCTCCAAGCCAAAATTGACAAGGGACGACGGAAAATCGTTCCAGAAAAACTCATATTTTTACTCTGTCGAAAACAGCAACAATAAAAAGGAAAATAATTAACCATAATCAACAAAAAAAAATTTAAAATAATCAAAACAACAAAAAAAAATAATCAAACAACTTTTTTTGATTTTTTTTAATAATCGTAAAAAATCATGATTTTTTTTGATTATTTTTTAAATCAATTGGGAAATTGAAGGTAATTGGTAATCAATTATTAAATGGATTCTCAAGAAAATAATTAATCAAACTGGTATTCACTACGATTAGTAATCATTATTTAAAATGTCTGTATTAAACTTACATCGGTGAAATTCAAATGGTTATATTTGTCATAGTTGTGCCCCTCCTTGAAGTAGAATTCTTCAATTTTGCGTGTTATCTCCGCACGCACCTCGGGAGCATGATGATCATATTGCAACTCGAGCGGTAGTATAGTATTGAATTTCTGTTTATATTCCTCCAGTAGGCCAGGTATATTAAGTATTGCTGCTGTTTTGAGCAAACCCTCTTCGGAGGTGGCGCCAATCATGAAAGGTAAAGAGAAACCATGAGGTAGGCTGACATCGCGTGGCGAAACGGCAAGGAAAGCGCCATCATGTGGAGGCTCCGCAACGGGTTGGTAGGGTACCATGGGATCATAATCCCATTCCTGGATGAGACGTAAGTTATTTGTAGTTCACATAATTAAATTTAAAAAGTTTAAATATTTACAAATAATTCGTAGAGTGTGGTAACGACAGCTTTAGCGCTCTTGCCACGTAAACAGCTCAAAAGTTCAGGCCACTGTGCTGCCTCATTACAGTCAACCAATTTCGCTGCCTTACGTGCATTTTGCGCTGAAACGCCTTTGTGTTGAGGTTGAGCCCATGGGTTATAATAGGTACCCGATTGTATGATGCCGCGGTGAAAGAGACCTGGAAAACCAAATACAAAAAATTGAGTAATTTTCTTTCCTTATTTAGGAAGCTATGTTGTCTAAACTTTGTTTTAAGTAGTTTAATGTTATGTTATGTTATGCTAGGTTATATCTATTGTCGCGTGCTGTTATGTTGTGCCATAACTAGACATCTTATCTGTACCTGAAACTAGGTTGTGAGAAGTCAATAGGGGCATGCCTCTATATTTCTGAAAATATCAGCAAATTAGCAAGGATATGGGCGAGTCTTCGACAGTTAGGTGTAAGGTCTGAAAAAACTCAGATTCATAATCGGCTCAGTAATGTGACTTCAACAGCTCTCGTTTTTAGTTATTGCCTGTAATCGATTGCTACCTTAGGTTCAGAAATCCTGCCCTGAAAGGATAAGATCTCGCTTGAGCATCGGACGACTTTTCCTTAGCTCGAAATATACCAGGTTTAATTGTAAAAAGATCACCAAGCTATATGAATATCCGTTAAACAAAAGCTAGTCTGCGAAGGGCTTCTGGAGTTTGGCCGAACTGACAGTCTCTCATATAAAGCACCTTCCTGCACTCCCCGAATGTTCTGTGAATAATTTGTTATGACCACATTGAACCTTCTAAGTCATCCCGCCCCTCGCTCTCGACGCGAACCAAGATAGGTACACGTTTTCATTCTACGACGAAGAAATATAACCCACTCTGTGGGAAAACATCCGTCTCCGAATATTTTATAGGAGGCGAATTCGAACGTGAGCCCGGAAGAACAACCAGTACATAAGACTACGAATGGATCTTTGCAGTGCAGTTTAGGATCTGGTAAGTCTGCTATCTAACTGGTCTTCCAAAACAGCAGCTAGCCCCAGCTAATTGCGACCAAACGGGGTTTCACAACTCCTGTTTAAAAGGTCTGTGAGGTCTTCAGCTTGATGACGGAGAAGATAAGTCATGTAGAGATGCATGGATCGCTGTGTTGCTAGACGTCAATTAATGAATGAACGAATGAGTGCTTCTATATACATACATCCTTACATGATTAATTTACAGCAATTTTATCTTACCTTTCGATGAATTCGAGAGCATGTGATATGTAACACTCGCACCGCCAGCACTGTTACCGAAAATCGTTACACTATTCGCATTACCACCGAATGCAGCAATATTTTGCTGAACCCAACGTAATATCTCCACCTGATCTTTTAAGCCAAAATTGCCAGGACAATCTAGCGTTTCGGTGCTGAGAAAACCTAATGGACCCACACGATAGTTGCCTATAACCAAGATAACATCATGATCGAGTAGGAACTCAGGTCCATAAAAGCTGCTGACGCCAGAGCCACATTGGAAGCCACCGCCGTGGAAGTAGACCATGACAGGCAGAGGAGTGGTTGAAGGAAGATCCTGTGAAGAGTTTCAATCATGATAGATTGTTAATCTCTGTATGTGTATCGTATATGTATGTGCATGTATCTGAGACGTTTTTGCGATACCGGAAACCTTAAGTTTTAATTTCTGTTTGACAATTTAAAACATTAAATTAACTAGGATATCTGACCCTCTTGAATTCGGAGCTAACAATCTGTAAACTTTATGTGGAGGCCAGAATAAAGATATGCCGGTTTTGACTAGGGTTCTTACTAGGCTTATGAAGGTGAATTTAAGCCTACACTCGTATTGTCCTGGTGTTAAGTCATCCTCAATTTATTATCGATGATCTACAATGTTCAAAACTGTCTGATCTTACGCTAGGACAATACTCCTTGTTTGTGATACAAAGCTGCTGATAGTTACTTTGTGGTAGCTTCACCACTTACCACCAATGGGTGAGTGAAAGGAGAGTTCGTCGGGAGTGGTGGGGGTGTATTCTATAAAGATTTTGTGTGGGCCACAAGTTCAGGCTACCCAATCAGTGTAAAGTCTTCGAAGACATTTGGCTCTCAGGCTGCAGGAGCAAGGTCTTGTAGGCGGATCCTTCTACTGGCCAAGTATTTACACCAATCGTTTGGACTTTTCAGATTAACTAAGGCTCATTTAAAAGTAAAGTAGAGCAATTGAGAAGTAAAACCCACTTTGATGAACGAAGATTACGTTCTATAAATGTGTGTTGTTGTTGTAGTAACATTACATTGCACCGCCTAACGGGTCCGTTCATTTCGGGGATTGTAAGCTATTTTTTCAGTAGGGTTAGAGCAAAGTGACGGAAGAGTCTGTCCGTTGAGCAGTTAAAGAGATGGGTGGTATCATGGTTGGTAGGAAATACTCGGCATAACAGGATTTCGTCTGTCTACCTGTGTGGCTCGCAATCATAGGCAGTATCAAAAAAGTGTTCGAGAAAGTGCTGTGAGAATTAACGGCCCTTTCCGTAATACCATTGTAGTAGTGTATTCGTATGTTTTGGTGTAGCACAAGGGTTAAGTTATGAACTAAGTGCGGATGGCAACGCTTAGTAGGCTGTATAGAGAATAACTACTACTTGTAACCACTAACTTAAGAAACCCTTTTGTGAAAGGAAAAGAGAAGAATAAAGTAATTCAAATTTGACCAGCAAACCGCGAAGTCGTGCTCTTAAAATGCGTCGCATATTTCACCATCGAGGGAAAATTTAACCAACCCCTTTAAGCAGATATGATCGTAGCACAGTGCGTTAATGCTCTAAGCCTTTGCTGGCTGAGTCATGTTATGCGAAGGAAGAAAGGAGTTTAGGTCCAGAAAGGTTTCCTATCGACACTCGCATTCGATAACGGGGGAAGGGAAATGTACCTACTGAAATGTAGGAAACAGGTGGAGGATGAGCGTGCCTCTTTCGGTGTTTCCAACGGAGGTTGGCTGTAACTAAAAAGAGATGATACTCAACGAAAAAAATGCCCTAGGCTGTTACGGGCCAATAAAAGGACAAGAAAGTAACACATTTCAATAAGTCATTGCAATGTGAAAGGACAAGCAGGGAGCTTCAATGTCTAACCTGTTTTGCTAAGACTGGGTGAGAAGCTTTCTGCTTGGGTACCGCGGAAACCGATTGAAAACTTTTCAATATAAAAATATTTTGAATCTCTATCTTTCTTATAAAAAGGAGCTTGAAAAGAAGGTGGGCCCAACTCTAGCTGGATCCACTGTCTTATATCTTTAAAGCTGTTGCTGAGCGAAGCTTTCCCCCATGCGTTAATATAGCTCAACCCCTAGTACAGACAACTATAAGTCTTTAAGTGCTAGCCAATCAGTGGGGAGTGTTTTTGTCGTTACCACAACAACAACAACAAGTGCTAGCCCCAGATCTTGTTAGAAGGCGGTCTTCTGGCCTTTATAGGCTGGCCAGATGGCTCTCGATCTTGCAAGAGTCGTCGGATGGCTACTGCTAATACGCTGGTTATTTGCCCCCTGGTGTCTTCTAAGTGCTGGTTAATCCGTTTTCTCATTTCTTTACATCCCATTATGATAAGTAGAAAAGAGTTCTACAAAAGTTGTTCCGTGAATAGAATATTCTTAGCTAGGTCGTTTCCGAGCCGGCTTATGGCACCAATACTATGAACGAGAGCCTTACACTGAAGAGTTAAGCCTTAAAAAAAAAAAGTAAAAATAATAATGGGGTCTGTCAGCTATGCCGGCGGAACTATTTGCGGGGAATAATTGTAATAGAGTTTTGTTATCTCTATCGACTTTATAGAAATTCACTACCAAATTCCGATTAATCTATTTAATTATCTCCTGATCTATTTCATTTATCCCGATGACTTCCGAGGTTATTCATGTATATCGTACAGTCTTCTTAGAAAGTAAAGCCTCAAGTCATCTTGGGTATTTTTCGAACATCTCACATTCCTTAAGCATAAGACGCCACTGTTATGTTTGTATATATGTAGTATATGTATAGCCATGTTTTTGTTGCCTTACTTACCTCTGGGGTGTACACATTTAGATATAGACAATCTTCGCTGCCTTCAATTTCTAAATCGCGCCGATATGGATCGCGTTGTATGCATTTCGGTGAATCTTTCGTTGCATGCTTTTCACCTGCCCATGGGCCGTAAGGTACAGGTGGCTAAAAAGAAATATGGAGAATATTTAATAATGTTTGTAAGTAAGATAATCAAACTTATTTTTACTTTTATATAACTAATTAGTAAGCAATTTTGTATTCGCTTTGTTTCATGCTAACTCAACGCGATTTAAAAGATTTTTTTTTCAAGTTCCTTTTGGGTCACTAAACGATCTCGCTTATTTGAATATATTAAGTAGCTTCATGAGCATTTTAATTTGTTTAAGTAGTTCACAGCTCTGCCTAACTGGTTAATTAACATATAATTGAATTTGTTATACTTTAAAGATATTAAACAATATAAATTTAAATTTCGTGCTCAATATACGCTTTATTTGTTTTATAAAATTGATGCTTTCAGCCGTAGAAACTCTAAACATGACATACAAACACGCCGAAACAGGTCAACTAACTCTTGGTCGAACTGCATTGCGTTCTCCAATCTTCAAAAGATAGATGCTTTTTTTCACGATTTCCTCTTTTATATGGAAAGTGGTTTTAAATGCCGATTTTTTTCATTGAAAAACGGTCTATTTTTATTCGGGATTCTAATCCCGAGATTCCGTGCTTTTTAGGCGTCGACAATCCCGGCATTTATCTCTTATAATACCCGAATTCTTGGAATTGTCTATGGGTCTTTCCATGTCAAATCGTCATATAGTTAGAATCGAGCCCTTCCGATTTGAATGAAATTTTCTGAAGCGTTTCCTTTTACCATAAAACAAAGTTCTGACAAAGAAAAACATTTTATGATTTCTTTTTTAAAAGATATGCAAATTAAAAGTTGAACTTTTTTCCACTTTTGTAAAGTTTATTTTTTTCAATATTTTGGAAGCTATTGTAGTTAAAAAATAAACTTTTGCAATTTCGTTGGAGGTACTTACAGGCAGACCTGTTAAATTTGATTAGTAATTGGTAATCATTTAATTAGACGGCTTTTTTAATTGTTGAGGACTATTTTAATTGTTTTTCAAGGATAGGCAATTATTAATTGAGTGCGATTAGAAAAAAATCAACAAATAATCAAAAAAAGTTATTTTGATTACTTTTGATTCCTTTTAATTTTTGTTTGTTTTTTTTTTTGAATTTTTTTGGGATTATTTTTGAGGTTTTTCAGTATTGTTGATGTGTATATTTATGTCCTTCTACAACAATATTGAACAAAAAATAATCAAAAATAATCGAAAAAAAAATCACAAGTAATCAAAATAGCTTTTTTTGATAATATTTGATTTTTTTAATTATCGTAAAATTCATGATCTTTTTTTAATTATTTTTTTATTAATTCGAAAGTAATCATTAAAAATTAAAAGTAATAGTAATCAATCATTAAATAGATTCTTAAAAAAATTATTTATCAAAACGGTAATCATTACGATGAGTAATCATTATTTAACAGGTCTGCTTAAAAGTAAAAAAAAATATATATTTTGGAAAAAAGTCTTACAATTTCTAATTTCCAAAAAAATTAAAGTTGGCCATTAAATTTAAATAATTTTTTGTAGTTACCTCTGATGTATCTACACGTATCCTGAAATTTTCAGAAGGGTGTTTTTTTTTGTTTTTTCGAAAATGTGAATTTTTAAATTTTTTCCAAAATTTTTATTTTTAATTTTTTAACTTTCTAGTCACGTTAGTTAAACACAAAATAACTAAATTTTGATCAATGAAAACTTTTTTTCGTGCTAGTGGAATGTAACAAAAAAAATGCTTCAAATTATTTTTTAACATTCCACTACCACGAAAAAAAATTTCATTTTTTAAAAGTGAGCAATTTTGTGTGGTCTTTTGTCTTTCTTCGGTTTATTTATAATTCGTCAAAGAAGAACCATTAAAAAAAAGTGCTGTATTTACATGGAACTGAGTTCCATTATCTTCATAAACTCGTTGAGTCCATGCCTTGCGGCCATGGAAAATGTTGAATTTTTTATTTAAATTTTTAAAATTGTATTTATTAAACCGTCAGTATTTTATACTTTCTGGTTCGAGTATTGACAGCAAGTCGACTAGTCGATATAGAATACTTTCTATTCGATTTTCAAACAGCTCAATAGTTGATGTTCGACATTAAGCCATTTTCTTCATCCTCTCCAAAAAAAAGGGACCGAAACCACCAATTCAAGAGGGAGCTAATGGGTTAAAATGTTTAACAAAATGATTCATCGAGCATTTTTATCAGTCTGGCGCTAATAATTCTTTAGCTTAGGATTTCATTGCATTCTGCAGCGGAATTTTGGAAGTCGCTAAAGCTTAATCTCCTAAAATCTCCAATTTTTGGTACATTTTGATACATTTTTTTGGCACATTTTAGCGGTGAACATAAAATGAACCAGATAAACCACAACAGCTGTTTTTGGCAACTAATTTAGCTATATTTGCGATTCTGGAATTTTAGCCATTTTCATTTTTCTCCTAAATTTAGCTGATTTTGGCAACGAAAAAAATCGGTTGCTAAAAGGTAAAATATATGATAAAATTTTATAATTATGTTTTTTTAGGTCGTAAAAACACTGAAATACATAAAATATATGTAATTTATGCGAAAAATGGAGATTTTATATATTTACCCAATAAGTATTTGTCCAAACTCAAAAATTTTCTTTTAAGAGATTTAAAATATAACTGCCAGACGAGGTCACCAAGGATGTATCCAAGGTTAAAGGTAATACTGCGGTATACGGCTCCCGAACCAATATATTCATACCGTTTTTAAAACACCCGAGTATATTTCTGGCGGCGGTGGTCCTTATAAGCCTGTGTGCAGAGATAAGTCCGCGAAGTAGTTACTTTAACGAAAATATCAGCATACTGAGGGACACAGGTTCTTGTGAGGCCAAATGTTAACTAGCGCGTGTAGAGGGTAACGAAAAATCTTATGAGTCAGCCGGATCAGCTGCAGCTAAAGAGTTCAACGGTCGAGACTAAGGCAGTGATGGGTGGTTATAACACTAAAAAATGCAATAATCAGTATATCCGAGAAAAATCTTAGGATCCTAAAGGTGTTCTCACAATCTATTATAGGATCAAGACTCATATGAACAAATTTAGCAACTTGTGGAGCTTTTGTGAAAATTAGGAAAAAACTCCGAAGGATATGCTCAAGACCCTCGAACTTCCTACTTCACAGTGCAAGTGAATACGTGAGACCAATAAGTAACGCCAAAAAGTATGGGGTTGACTTCTAGTAACCTCTGTCTATTTCTGACTACTTTTGGCAATTTCTGGCTCGTAAAGAATCACAACTAAATTGCCAGCTGGCCAGTGTGACCAGGTTAGCCTTTTCGGGGCTAGGTTTAGCCCTTTTTGTCCTTTAGCCTCATAATTTTGGTTTTAGCTTCGTGGCTTTTTTTAGCCTTTTTTTACTTCAAACCTTTTCTGGTCCCAGCACCATATTTTACATACAACTTCGAGGAATATATAAAATTAAAGTTGAATAAAGGTAGTTTGATGACGAAATACAGAAAATTATTCTTAAAAATTGTCTACTATTTTAATGGAGTTGATAACCCAATTGCGACAACGCCTACCTGATAATATGAACTGTTTACAAAAGATACATGTTTTTTAGTTGACAATTCTTTGAAAGTTACAAAGCCGGATGTATTTTCTCACTTTCAAAACGAAAAGTCTAGGTATTCTCCAAGTCAAGTAGCATTGATTGAGCTGCAGTGGCGAAAGCTAATAACCGTACAGTGGACAGGTGTGACCTCTACCATTGAATTTTGGGCGGAAGTCCGAGTTCATAAAAATTCATTAAACTAACCCCCTTTTTTAGAACTGGTCGAATTCTAGGTATCTAGGTTTTGGTATTACCTTTCAGTATTGTGGTAGGTTGAAAGAATTTTTAGTGCCATGAACATTTTAAAAACTAAGACCCAACCTCAGAGCACGTTTCAGAAATTTCATTTCTTAGAATACGGTTGAAGAAGGCTTCCATGTAGAATTTGTTTAAAAAACCCCTATCTTAACGGAGAATATGTTGGATTGACGTTGAGAAAGGGCATTTACGAGACAAAATCCGAATTCTAAAAAGTGGGGTTTTTGAAAATCATTCTTCAAACCAATTTTGATACGGCTCGTTTTTCATTCGGGTTCTCGGTTTAGGGCGGCTTCGTTTCAATCCATTTTCTTACTTGGGCCCTAATGCATAATTTCAAGTCAGACCGGACAAAAATACATCGATATAAACTGTGCTGGCGTGATGGATTATAAAACCGTACGAAAAAAATACTTATCTTCACCACCTAAGATTGTTTCTCTTACATAACGGAAAGATTTCTTGAAGCATTATATTGCTGCAGAGATTTGTTAATGGAGGAATATTGAAAGCGTTAATTTTTAGTTCATCCGATGCTTTCATCTTAATGTGTTCGCAAATAATGTCATATATTGCTTAATATTGGAATTTTCGAGCTCTTCTGATTTATCAGGCGAAGAAAATATTATATAATTAATTAGTTTGTATTTCTTTGAAAAAATTCCTAGTCAAGGAAAATGTGCCTGATATGCGTTGAAACAAGAATAGTTTCTTCAAGTTATGTCTACAGCTTTATATACATACAAACCGTTTAAACTGAAATAAAAAGTTTGAAATGGATTTCGTAAAAAAATTGCTGACTTTTTTTAGTTTCTTTTTTTCTTAAGCCTTTTCTGACCTTTTTTTTTGGCGATTCAGCCTCTTTTTTTCTATCACCTGGTCACACTGCAGCTGGCAGTGCTATCCCTGCGGCCCCAAGTGAAAAGATAACGTTACAACATTTTAGCTAGGCGACTTGTGTTCCAGAACCGCAATTAAGCGAAATCGCCTAATATTCTAAGGGCCGCTTTCATAAAAGCCGGTTAACGCTAACCGGGGGTTAATTGACGTATATTGTACGGTTAGCTGTCAAATTAATCGCCGATTATGCTTAACCGGCCTTTATGAAAGTGGCCCTAAATGTTAATTTTCCTTGGCATTTTGCCATATTTTAGAGTTTAGTCTGGAATTCCGCTGCTGGCTTAAGATCTTAATAAAATATACATTTCATGTAAATTAACTAGGCCTAACCACGAAAAATTTATTTAAAAAAAAAATAAAAAGCATTCAGAGAAATAATATTGAATATAAAATTAATAAAGGCACAAATTCATATTTAAATAACTTGAAAACAGGAAAATACAACAACAACAAAATGAATGGTCGCGTGCCATACGTATAAAATACTCTTCTCACAATAGGGGGGATTCACTAAGCCTTACAAGGTGCACTGATTGCACGAGTTGTGTGACACTTCTGCCAAAATATGGAAGACTACGAGAACACACCATTACTGAGTAATAGTATGCATCGGTGAAAAGCATCGAACTGTTTTCTTAACAATAAAAAAAGAAGTGACGAAAGCCGATGAGAAACAATTTCTCATTCTGTTCATGTGCGAAATGAGGGGATTGGGGGAAATATCCTTGTCACACGGTTTTATTTTCACTATTTTGAATTCCGGCATCAAAATAGTAAATAAATTGAGCGTGTACAAAGAACATATAAATATAAGAAGGTTCAACGCGACGAATAGTGGGAAACAGTAAACCATCAATTCGCGGGTAGGTAATTCACGACTGGGGAAATTTGTGTTTAAATTGCTACTTTTAAGGCTTTTAGCACTTTTATTATTTATACTAGAGGGACCGGCAGACTTTGTCCTGCCCAGATATTTACCTGAATGGATCTAGAAATATTGGCTCTTCGTATCCCTATCACTATCACTATCGCTATCCCTATCCCCATTCTTATCGCTATCCCTATAGATGTAACTGTTTCACACACACACAATTCCGCTTCACCATCGATCGATCTATTATTAGGCTTTTCTAACAAAAAAAAAAATAATAATAAAAATTCGCACCATACAAAATGTATGGGAAAATAAAATTTTTTCTTTGTAACTTTGTAAAAGAAATTTTAAAGGATAAAAAGTATTCAAAATCATAGCATACTCATGATTCAAAATAAATAAAAAACAAGTAAGCCAGTCTAAGTTCGGGTGGAAGCGAACATTAAATACCCAGCTGGGTAAAAGTGGTTGTAGTAAATTGCTAAATTGTTATGGAGTTATGACCTATAGAGGGTTTAAACTTTTTCTACTACCATGTGGGCAATATTATAAATAAAAATGAATGTGTGTCTGTGTGTTTTGCGTAAAAGGAACTTAACCGATCTTTATGAAATTTTAACAGTAGTTTCTTGGGTTAACTAGTTATAGTATAGGCTATATTGGAAAAGTGGGCGGTGCCACGCCCCCAGGCTATATAAAATTTTAATCTTGAATAGGTACTCAACCGATCTTTATGAAATTTTCACAGTAGATTCTTGGATTCACTGGTTACAGCACAGGCTATATATGATTTTGAAAAACGTAGATAGTATACCTCGTATCATGTTTCGTACTTTTATTTAATACGGTTCTGAAGTTAGTTACAGCTGAAATTTGACATTTTGTTCATTTATATGTGGGCGGTACCACCCCTATTTTCCAAAATTAAAAAATGTCTTTAATAAGATCATCAGGTCATTGTAACTACGAAATTCTAGCATTCTATCTGCATCTCTGCAGGAGATATGGCATGTTCCGGTTTCCTACCTCTCTTTTAGAAAACTTTGGCTCAAAAGTGGGCGTGGTCGCTCACCGATTTTTCTTATTTTCTGTGGGCGTACTCTGCATGTCGATAGTATACCTTGTAATAAGTTTCGTAATTCTATCTTACACCGCTCTGTAGTTATAAACAGTGGAATTTGAAATTTGCTTGACTTTTAAGTGGACGGTGCCACACCCACTTTCCAAAATTTTGCAAAAATCATATAAAGAATAAGAAAATTGAGATAACTCCAAAATTATAACATTCTACCTATATCAGTCAATGAGATATGCGCAGATCAGTATTTCTACCTCCTTTCCATTAAAATTTTATTAAAAAGTAGGCGTGGTCGAAAAGCGATTTCGCTACGAAATTTCGTAATACTAGCGTAAACGGTTCTGAAGTTATGAACAGTCAAAGTTTGAAAATTTCTTCACTCATATGTGGGCGGTGCCACTCCTCTTTTCCAAAAATTTTAAGAAATCGTCAATGGGACAACCAAATTAATAAATCTAGCAAATATCATCATTGGAGCTGCTTTTTTTTTTAATTAACACATTTCATACGTTTTTCGAAGTTTTCGATATCTAAAAAAGGACCGTGGTTATGGTTCAATTTTGCCCATTTCGAATAGCAACCTACTTTGGCCGGAAAGCAACCTGTGTGCCAAATTTGATTCAAACATCTCAATGGTTACTCAAGTTATAGTGTCCACGGACGGACGGACATGTCTTAATGGATTCCTCTGTTCATTCTAAGCACTTTGATAAGTGGAACTCCATATCTATCTCTATTATTTTGTACCGTTACAAACCACCGTTATATGACCAAAACTATAGTACCCCGTGTATTAGTACAAGCTGGGTATAAAAATCAAAAAAAAATAATCCAATACAAAAAATGATTGGTTTGCCGTATGTGCAACAATACTAAAAAATAATCAAATGCAATCAGTAATTAAGACCATACAAAAACACGATTCTTTTTCGATAATTTTTTAAAACAATCATTAAAATAATTATTAAAACCTGAAAACAATGGACAGTCAATCATTAGCAGGCGTTTCCAAAAAATTATCAACTAAACCGGTAATCATTGCTTAACAGGTCTGGATAAATATAACATATAACCCCCATAAAATTAATTGTTCTGATGAACGTGTTTTCAGCTATATATCTTTGAATTGCAAATAAGGATCGGAAAGTGAATCTTTTAATCCGTATAAAGCTTTCAGCCGAAGACAACACTATCCTTACTTGTTTTTTTTTTTATAATTTCAGTTAATTTGAATATTAGTAAAATTTTGTACAATTGTTTAATTCCGTTTGCAAAGTTTATTAGCTATTCATTGAATATTTATTACATTGCTTTAATAATAACAATAATTTGGCGCGATACACCGCTGAGAAGATCAAGGCCGCACTTTTTTCGCAATTTCAGGTGTGCTGCTTTTAGGTTTTTTTAAGCGGGTCCCCTTATGCATATTTTTCCCTGTAAAGGTTGCCAACCACTGCTAAGGGCAACACTGATTTTTCTTATACCATTTCTTTATGTTAGAGAACTCGGCGCTTGAACTTGGGTTGTTCGTTAAGGTAGGACAGCACACTATCATTATAACACGGAGGCCGCCATCGTTGCTATACATTTAAATTTATTAGTTTCACTATATCACTGCTTTTCCCTGTGATTAATTTACATAGAAACACATTCCTACATAGTTCCTACAAAAAATGCAATCGGTCTAGGATGACTGCGGGATGAGTCGCAAAGAAGTATGTGACTAATGCAGGTTGTCATAGCTTTACATAGGTTGAGCTGTTCACATCTATCCTATGGAGAGACCAATTCGACAGCTGAGTGGAAATTGGCCTATTTCAAAATATTTTTGGAAAACGCTATACTCGTACTTCAGAATTTTTCACAAAACTTCCTATTTCAGAATTTGGTTGAAGAACGCACTATTTCTATATTTATTTCAATCACGCCTTATTTGATAATTTTATTCCAAAACGCCCTATCTCAGCTAAAAATACGCCCTATCTCAGCTAAAAAATAAATCAGATAGGGTGTTTTTGAAAGTCATTCTTGGTTAGAGCGTTCTTCAACCAAATTCTGAAATAGCGCGTTTTTAATTATAATTTGAAATCGGTTGCTATTCCACTAAGCCGTCGAATTGTAACGATACAACTCATCTTTTTTCAACATCAACGGATGCGGTTCGACACGTGTTTCTACGTCAAAAGAGTATGCTAAGCAAATGAAAGTTGATCTATATTGAATTATTGCCCACACTAAATCAAAGAGATTAGTCGCGGTCCACTCTCTTTAACGATGAGTTACACGATTTTTTGCAACGTATCTAGGTACTTTGGGGTTCACCAAACTTTCCCACTCAGCTGTAATTTAGAATTATACATTTCGCAGCAACAACAAAGGAAAAAAATAACTAACGTTTCAATTATGGCTCGGGCACTCTAATAACTTAATTAATTGCTTATAACACTTTTTATATCTCAGTGATTAAACCATTTTATGAAGCGTAACGAAAGTGCACTTTAACCTTGAAACGCAATATAATGCTCTTGGAAAAAATATTTTTTTCAATTTTGGAAAATTATATCTTTATGAGAGAATTTCAGGTCTAGTGTAAATAAATCAGACAAATTTGTGAAATCACTTTTAGCACTTCTTAATTTTTTTTGTTTGTGTTTTTTTTTTTTTAAATAATTTAATGATTCTAAAAGTTTTCGATACCTAAATTTTTCTTTGGTTCTCCTAATTTTTTTTTCATTTTCATTTCACCCATGTGAGCTTTCTACACACCTTAAACCGCAATTCACCCACTGGCGGCTCTGCAAAGGGCACACCCATAAATGCGCGCATATGTCGTCCCTTATGCGAAACCCGATGCCGACCGACCAACACTCCACCATGTGGTAATTTTACTTTTAATATATCGGAAGTACGCGCCGAAATTGTTTCAAAACAAAAACTCAATGTGAGCAGAAAAAGCGTTAAAGCGAAGATTGTTTGAACGGTAAAATATCCAACATTAGGCATATTGAAGAATGGACGCGTGTGCCGCTGCTGTTGATGTCGTTTGCGTTGTTGTTTGATCGACAGCATTTCGATCACATTACGATCATTTCTTGTTAACATATTCGCGCTTACTGACGTGATTCAGGCAAATCTTGTTGGTTATAAGCGTTTTGTTAAGAATTGTTAAAAAATCTCTATCGACATGCAGCAAGACAAATAAAAAAAAAAACAAAAACAAAAAATTCAAATAAAATTAAATTTGAATGAGTAAATGAAATCGGTTAGATACGTACTTCAGATTGCTTTTTGGGGTGTTAGTGTAAGATCTAAAAAATTTTTTAGAGGGCCACACGAGGTATTTGTGTGTTTGTATTGATATTAGATGGGGTCGAAACTTTTGAGCGTTATTTTTCAAGGCAAACAATTTAAAATTGCTAGACAAATTTTTCCAGTTCGAGACCTGTGATTGTTATTTTTGTGATCTGATTTCATTTTGATATTCTACAGAAAAATTGTTATTCGAATAGATCTATTTCGGAAGCTTCTTAACTTCAATTACCAACAAACTTTTGGCGGCACTCTGTCAGTCATCATTTTAGAATTTGTTTGTAGAACGCTCGATTTCAGAATTTTTTCAATAACGCAATATTTCAAAATTTTATTCAAAAACGCCTCATCTCAACGGAATGTGTATTGAGTTCTCATTCAGATAGGTTGTTCTTGAAACTCATTCTGAGATAGGGTGTTCAAGAACCAAATTCTGCAAAGGTCGTTTTTGAAACCAATTTTGAAATGAGGCGTTCTTTAAACAAATTCTGAGATGGGGCGTTTTTTTTTAAAGCATTTTAAAATAGGGTTACCTGCCATCCAGCCAACGATCTCTATATAATAAAATTGTAAGCAGTCAAAGTCTGTAATTGCAGATATTTAAGAAAAATTTATCGGAGGGATCATTATCAACATCAAAATCGACAGTTTTTAGAATTTTTGTTTGTATGCAGAATGGAATTTCCACCATTGCATTACTAGATGTCTAACTTAACATCACCTTATCTTGACAACCCCATCAGTTTCGGAGTTATCGACCAATATTTGGACCAAGGTGACATGAAATGTGTTAGTACAAGATGGGTTTCAAATGAAAGGTGCTAATGAGTGTTGCAATAAGCGATAAGAATAAGTTCCATGGCTCAACGAGTTTCGGAGATGCAATGATTAATATCGGACTCAGTCTTTTATAAGTTATGAGACGCATCGAAGCGAGTTTATAATATAATACTTGTATTAAAATAGTATGGTATAATAAAAAAACATTTTTGTTTTATTTTTTCCAAAATGACCTCTGGCCAGCTTAACAAAGAAAGTTGAAAGTAAGCACGCTCAAAATTGTAAAAATAAATATTAAAAAAAAAAAAAAACCGGTTTGGAACTCGTAAAATTATAAAAAGTAATTGAAGGATTTAACACTGACAGAGCAATAAACTTTAATAATAATTTCGCTTCCGAGGAGATTAAGGCCGAGATTTTTTTTTCAATGTTCGATATGCTGGCGAGACCTACATATCTCATGCCTACTCTGAACGGCACCTGCCACTGAGAGAGCCTTTCAGTTCCGGATTTCCAAGTTTAAAAAAAACCTTTTTTTATAACACTTTTGGTCTTTCCTGTCCCGTAACTTGAATCTGCGGCCTTCGATGTGGTAGGCGAGCACACTACCACCACATCACGGGGGTCGCCATTTGTTCATTCAATATACGAGTATATGGAATGCCTAAAATTTGAATGGCACAATCAATTATTCGATTAACGAATTAAACCTGCCGGTTGTCTAATAACTAACATTAGGAGAATTGTATTATCATTAATGTAATTACACAGTTTAAGCGTCACATCTTTCACCAGTCATCCCTATTTACCAATTAGGCCCACCAATAACGTGTTCCCGGGCCCCTGTGTTTTTTTAATAATAAATATATATCTTACTGAATACTAAGTATGTGTGATTTATTTATGAAAATTGTCTTAACTTTGACTTTAATTAAAATTTTTTCCTTATTTTTCTTTGCTCATTGGTTACCTTTCTAGCAACTAACAAGAAACTGTAGACCCGCAGTAGAAATCTTTCCAATATTCTTCTTTTTAAATGTAACATCTTTTGTAACGAAAACTTAGTTAATATGTATTTTGAACATTACAAAATTGTCGTTTTCGAATATAAATTTTAAATTTGTCAGTCTGATAAACAAAATTTCTTTCAAAATATAAACATGTTTTTTTTTTCACAAAAATTGTGTATGCAAAACAGACCTGTTAAATAATGATTAGTAGTCGTAATGATTACCGGTTTGATTAATAATTTTCTTGAGAATCTATTTAATGATTATATACCAATTACTTTCAATTGTTCATGATTATTTTCCAAGTAATTAAAAAAGTAATAAAAAAATCATGATTTTTTACGATTATTTAAAAAAAATCAAAAATAATCATATAAAGTTGTTTTGGTAATTTTTATTATTTTTGATTTTTTCCAGTACTCGTATTGTTGTAGAAGCACATAAATGTTCACAGCAACAATACTGAAAAAAAAATCAAAAATAATATAAAAAAAATTTTATTAAAAAACAAATCAAAAAATTATCAAAACTGTCTGCTGTCGACTGCTGAGTGGAAGATCACCCTATTTCAAATCTTTTTAAAAAACGCCCTATATCAAAATTTGTTTCAGTAATGCCTTATTTAAAAATTTGATTCAAAAATGCCCTATCTCAGAATTTTTTTCAACAACGACCTCTCCGAGAATTTGATTCAAAAACGCCCTATCTCAGCTAAAAATGTATAGAATTTTCTTTCAGATTGGGCGTTTTTGAAACTCATTATGAAGTAGGGCGTTCTTAAGCCAAATTTTGAAATAGGGCGTTATTGAAAAAAATGTTGAGGTGGGGCGTTCTTCAAAGAAACTCTGAGATAAAGCGTTTTTGAAAAATATTTTGAAATAGTGACCTTCCACTCAGCAGTCGAATTATTTTTGAATACTTTTGATAATTTTTTATTATTTTTTTTGATTTTATTTGATTTTTTTGTTTGGATTTTTTCTAATAGTAATCACGTTTTTGAAAAATATTTTGAAATAGGGTGATCTTCTACTCAGCCGTCGAATTATTTTTGATAATTTTTTTATATTTTTTTTGATTTTATTTGATTTTTGCTTTGATTTTTTCTAATCGTAATAAATTAATAATTGCCTTTTCTTGAAAAAAATTAAAATAATCATTACCAATTGAAAAGGACATCTAATTAATGAATTCCTATTTTCTTATCAAATTTACATTTAATTACTGTTACAAAATAAGATCAATTTTGAAAATTGCGCACCAAAAATTCCTGAACTATTTGAAAAAATTGTTCAAAATATTCAAAACTTTCGATTTTGGTTTGTCATTAATAAAATAACTTTCGTTTTAAATAAAAAAACATATCAAAAATCGAATTATTTATTATATCTTTTAAGGTTAGATAGTATTTAAAATGATTTCTTCACTTTTGTCAACTTTTGGAGAATAACGAGTACTCACATCCCGGGAAGCCAAGATTCTAAAATCAGATCCTGAAAATCCCGGAATTGTTAAATTCCCAAAAATTGGCATCCCTATTACCAATAACTGACTGCAATTGAAAGAGAACTCTCCTCTGGAATACTCCAAGGGCCATCCATTTTTTCGTCATTTATCGTAAGAAGGTTAAGTTACTTAGATGTAAATTTTGTATGTCAATCTTGTGGTTTTAAAGCTGAGAATTTGCCGTGGCATAATCTGTCTAAGTCTTTTGGATAAAAATTCGTGGCTGTGAAGCATCAAAGGGTGAAAATCACTTCTGTCAAAATCCTTTCTCGTCTTCAGATTATATTGGAACAATTAAAGAAAGATTTTCTGCTAACCTTTGACTGTTTTAGTAAAATTCCTTCGTTCCTAAATTCGATAAACTTTTCTCAAATGCGAGATATACTTCCTGCTAAAGATCCCTGGGATAGACTAAACTGTCTCAGAATTATACTTCATGAGAAACTGTCTAGGAAGCCTGGTTGGTTGCTGGAAACCTAAGTGCCTTGTATATTTGAAGGGTACCACTACTATGATCCTGAACCTCTCTATGGAGAGCTCGTCTGATGGAACTTGCTGGACACATTTTATTATATGCACAGATTTATTTTTTTATCCTTAAGACTAGGCTTGCAGCAGGTTTAAATGCCCGGTTCTACTCAATTGAATGACTTTTTCTTTTTCTGCCCAAAGCAAACTCTGTTATAATTCACTTCAGACTTTCAGATAGATTCGGCTACAAAAAGGCCTTGATTGAGCGCTGAGAGACAAACGAAATTCGTTTACATATTAAGTGGAGAGAAAGGTTTTTAAAAATTTGTAGATTCATGAAATTATGTTCAACGGATGGATAACATTTACTGCGGTGTTTAAATATTATGGGTTTTCGTATACATATGCACATATATATGCTAGTGTACATAACACACAAAGAAGCCAATTAGGCAAGCTTTCTGAAAAGCGTAAAGTAGGCCTAAAAGGAAAAAAAGCTTATGAAGGCGTTGTTACAAAATTTACAAAATACTTGGGATAGTAATCATTTTGCGCGTATGTACATACATTGCAGATATTTAAGACAAATTGATAGAAGGGATGATTATTAAGGTAATAGAGACCAAATCAACAGGTTTTAGAATTTTTGTCTGTCTGTCTAAATATTTGGGCGTGCATCACTCAAAAACCACTGAACGGAATTCAATGCATCTTCCACCATTATATTACCAGATGTCTAACTTAACATTGAGGATATCCCTTATTCCGGTAACTTGACCTCTTTCGGAGTTATCGAGCAATCTATGGAGCAGAGTGAACCAAAATATATTTGTACAATATGGATATCAAATGTGATTAAGTTCCATACATAAATTGGTTGCGGAGATGTAATAATCAACTTCGTACTCAGTCTATTATAAGTTCTGAGACGCAGAGAAGCGTGGCCGGGTCTTCTAGTAAAACTCGTAAATATGCCACTTTTCATACAAGTTTACGAGCTTCATATGGTTTATAAACGTTACGGAACTTTTAAAATCTTATATGAATCCCCCTGTTGTAAATATTCACGACTGCACCATAAAATTTTAATTCTTTACATAACATTTTTAATGCTCAGCCTTGAAATATTTATTAATATTGTTCTTAATTACCAGCTCCACTTTTCTAGCAGTCAAAATGCACAAAAGGAAGTAAGCCCGCACTAGGGGTATTAGTGTGGTCGTTCCATCTCCAGATATGAAATATATTTTTGCAGATTTTTAAAAACAAAAAAAAAAAGAAAATATTTTATGCTGATCTTAAAAACAAAATTCTTCATTCACAAACAAGTTCTTCAAGTGCACTTAGCGGCATTAATAGCTGCTAATAGATGTTTATAAATTAAGAAAAGTCAATACTTTGTTGTATGATAATTTTATGAATGAGGTGCGTCACGCGAATATGAATTGGTGTGGCACACATTTTCAGCTTAAATATTGCCAATACGAGCAAATTAAATGATTAGAAAATATTTGGAAATTTGGGTATAAAAATGTTGTTGACAAATGTAATTTCAGTCCTTGCAGAAAAGCTACAAGGAAAAGAGCTTAAAACACATTTTTTCCAAAATTTTTGTTGTTGTTGGGTGTGAAGTTTCATAACAAATGCAGTTTGATTTGTCAATATGACTAAAATTTAACTCTGAGTGTTGAAAAATGGTTTTGAAAAATAAAGGAGTTTTATTAGGTTTTTTTATATTATATGTATTAATTTTGGACAGCCTGATCTGGACACGCCGACTTGAAACTTTGTGAATTTTTTTTTCAAAAATCACGAAAAATAAATTTGAAAATTAAGCAATTTTAATCACATTTTTGAAAAAATTATAAAATCTTCCTTTTCAGAGTTTTTTTAATTTTTAAAATTAAAATAAATCTAAGTTTTGATTTAAAAACTAAATTTTTTTCTATGTTTGAACATGCTGAATTGGAAAATATATAAACGACAATTTAGAAAAAAGTGACAATTTATTGAAAATAGAGAAAATTTAAAACATTTTTAAAACAGTTGAAAGCAAAAGTCTAAAATTATAGATCTTGAAGTTCATTTTCTAAAACCAGAAAAATGGAGCATGAGTAAAAATTCCCAAGTTCTTTGTTGAAAACCGTTACTGAAGACTTTTTTCTTTTAGGTTTCAAGCAATTGAATATAAATATTTAAGAGAAATTTTGAGTGGTTGTGTAAAATTTAATTTTATCTTATCTTATTTTATTTTATTATTATTATTTCTAATTAAATTTTATTTCATTTTATTTTATATTATTTTATTTTGTTTTATTTTATTATATTTTATTTTATTTTATTTTATTTTATTTTATTTTATTTTACTTTATTTTATTTTATTTTATTTTATTTTATTTTATTTTATTTTATTTTATTTTATTTTATTTTATTTTATTTTATTTTATTTTATTTTATTTTATTTTATTTTATTTTATTTTATTTTATTTGATTTGATTTGATTTTATTTTATTTTATTTTATTTTATTTTATTTTATTTTATTTTATTTTATTTTATATTATTTTATTTTATTTAATTTAATTTAATTTAATTTAATTATATTTTATTTTATATTATTTTATTTTATTTTATTTTATTTTATTTTATTTTATTTTATTTTATTTTATTTTATTTTATTATATTTTATTTTACTTTATTTTATTTTATTTTATTTAATTTAACTTAATTTAATTTAATTTAGTTTAATTTAATTTAATTTAATTTTATTTTGTTTTGTTTTATTTTATTTTATTTTATTTTATTTTATTTTATTTTATTTTATTTATTTTATTTTATTTCATTTTACTTTATTTTATTTTATTGTATTTTATTTTATTTTATTTTATTTTATTTTATTTTATTTTATTTATTTCCTCTTAATTTTTTAAATTTAATTTAATTTGATTTTTTTGGTTTTAATTATTAATTTAATTACTTTTTTTATATCATTTCACTTAACTCTGCTTTGATTTTTTGTCTATTGCTAACAACTATCTACTATATTAGGGGCATTTAATTTATAAATATATTATATATTCAATAAATTTCTTTAATTGAACAAAATATCGAATACAAAGTTTTTGGACCTCTTTTGGGTATTTTAAAAAGTTCGTTATGTATAGCGGTTTACGGGGTGGCCAGTCTTGAAGCGACTAAAATATTTTTTTCTATATTTTCACAGAATCTTAGGGTTTATATAATACATGTATATCAAAAATCTCCAAAAACAATTAAAGGCTTTCTAGTTTTTTGGCTCATGTATTTATCATGCATTTACCTTTGATTTTTGACAAATTTTTAGGCTGCACATTTTATTCTCTTACTTCGCTGTATTCAGCGATCACACCGCGTACAAATGCTTATACTTGTGGTTGTTTACTTGATATATTAATGTTAAAGCGAATGTAATTTAGCGCACCACCGATGATACTAATCTTAGATTTAATCTAAAACATTGGCTGATTTTGGTGTAAAACAAGAGATTACTTGATTTGGCGTACTTAAGCCAATAAACATTTTTGCAGAAAGCATGCAGCATGCCACATTGTTGTGCTGCACTCGATATAGATTTTTTTGTAAGCAAATAAAAACAGAACCCGTAGATCGATATTAAAATTCGAAGCGCAGCTTGCAACTAATAAAAAGCCAAGGCATGGTAACTAAATTTGGTAAATAAAATTGGTACGAGTACAAGTATGAATG
Organism: Merzomyia westermanni; assembly: GCA_949987695.1. Classification (NCBI taxonomy): domain Eukaryota; kingdom Metazoa; phylum Arthropoda; class Insecta; order Diptera; family Tephritidae; genus Merzomyia; species Merzomyia westermanni. The sequence goes on from OX465290.1 coordinate 33,663,907, forward strand.
TGCGTGCGCAAGTGCAACAGACATTCAGTAAACATATAAATCATGAACCAATTAAATGAATGCTACCATGGCACTGGTCTTTAATTTATTTTTTTTGGCATAAACTTACCGCCTCACAGTGAACGTCATTACCATTGAAGTTCCGTCAATGGATTTCTTGATTTCTATCAGACACTAGGTCATTGCTGTTTGGCTGTTTGCTCTTCGGCTGCGACTGCGCACCATGTTGCAGCAGCACATTTGGTTACCGTGATGGTAATTGACAAGATAACTTGTTTATTTACTTGCTTTTGAATTTTTTACCTAATAAAAAATAGCATGTAAACAGCACATACACGCAGTACATATGTATGTATGTAGATATGTACATTAGGGTGGGTTGAATTAAACTTTTCGCTTAGCATGGGGTGTAATTTGCATATAGGGGAAAAGAATTTTCCAGCATTTTGATGTCGTCCGATGTAGTTTTCGAGATAATGGCGGATATCGAAAAAATATGTATACATTGTGGCATCTCTTTAAGTAGAAATACTTTTGTGAAAATCCCATGAATAATACCATCCGTTTGATATACCTATAATAATTTCTCATTGGTTTTTGTTTTTTTAATTTCAAAAAGGTGGCAACTCTCCTAACTGGTAACGCTTATGTAAGAGAGCTTAGATTGTAGCAGATAACCACGACAAAGCTTCATAGAAACGTGTTAAGACGTTTTCGAGATAGTAGCGGATATGCAAAAAAATAATTATAATGGCATTGGGTGGCAACCCTAAGTGATAACCCTGCCTGGAAATAACTTTGTTGAAACGCGACGTAAAATACCTTTCGTTTGTTAGCGAGATTAGCATATTAATTTTTTTAATTTAAGATAGGTGGCAACCCTTTAAAAATCTTTTGGTAGCAACGCGTGAAATGTAGCATGTTATTACCTGTGTTCAAAAGTTCATCAAAATGGGTCAAGTTGTATTCGAGATAGAGATTTGTCAAAAAATAACTATAATGCGATAAGGTGCCAACACCAGGTTTTATTTGAAAAACGTCTTAAGAACCTCTTTCCATTTTAATTAATTAATTTCATTAAAAAAAATTAAATAGGTGGCAACCCCATAACAGGATTCTGAGTGGCAACACTTTAGCAGAAGTACTATGTGTAAATGAATTACACTATCTACGTACCAAATTTCATTTCGAAAAAGCCGTTTCCGAGATAGTGTGGATATAGAAATATACAAGAATAGGTCGTTTAAAGTTGTACGATTTAAAGTTCGAGGGGGACAATTCAAAATTTTGAGACATTTTTTTTAAATTTTCGTAAAACTAGTAAAAAGTCTTTCTCATACTAGAAGAAAAAAAAAAAAATTTCAACCCACCCTAATGTACATACCTGTCATATATTTAACAATTTATTTCGGCTAATTATATTTTACAATTAGCTTTGAACGCGTTGTGGGGCCTTCGGATATTGTTGGTATTTTATATTGGCTGTTTGAAAGACAAAAACGAGCTTGAAAATTATTGGCACCTAAGATATGTAGTAATTAATTGCTTACATACATACATATAATTAGAACGTTAAAGCATCCCTGCACTGAAATTGCTAGCGAGTCTCCAAAAAAGAGTTACTTACTTCGGTTCTCGATAATCACCTAGCCATACCAGCAGGGCCGAGCGCAGAAAATATCCGAGGGGGGGTTTAAACTCAAGTTACGTAATCAATGAAAAAAGATAAAAAATTTATTTTCGGAGTACGGATATTTTATTGTCAAAAGTCATATTTAGTTACAATTATTTAATAAATCAACTCTTCGAGGTACTGAAAAAAACTCTTTCAAAATTATTTGCGGATCGATTTTGACATCGCGATGCACATTGAGTGAGGCTAAGCCGTTCAGACGATCTTCAGACATTGTTGATCTCAAATACGTTTTTAGTCGTCGCAAAGTTGAGAAGGATCGCTCATTCGTCGCTGTTGTCACAGGCAAAACTGCCCTCACGCGAAGCATTTGGTTAACATTTGGAAACGCATCTTCATTACATTGATTCAAGTGAGTTTTTTATTTCCTTTCCGGCAATGAGCTTCCGTCAAAGTTCTACTTCATTTACTCAGATGGCACGGGAATCGTCGTGCTAAATTGATTGGAATAGTTGAGCGCAGGACTCTTCTTCGAAAATTTTCATTTTGTTGGGAAAAAGTCAAGCGAAATGTGATAAAATATTGCTGTAATTTAGGAATCAATCTTGCAATTGTGTCAGAAACGAATCAATGTTATACGGAAATAATCTTTAACTGAATCAGTTTGTACGTTGGAACTTTGGGTCTGGTTCGACGCAATCCTTGGCTTTCGCAATTCAATTTCGTATTGCTCGCTAATTTCGCTCACGGTTTTGAAAATTTGTCTGAACTCCCCCTTAGCTATTTCTCTTCTTTCCATCAAAATTTGTTTCGCAGCATCAGCCAATTTGATAGCCTCTCCCAGATCTTGATTTTCTCCTTGAAATACTTTTCTCGACTCAGAGACAATGTGAAAGAATGCACCGAGCTCAAAATATGCATGGATATCTGGAAATTTGCGGTTTTTATAGCTGAAAGTAGTTTGAAAGCTCCAGACGAAGTTTTTATTCTCCAGAACTCTCATACAATTTTTGATTCCCGTTATATTGCACGAAGAGTTTACCGCCAAATTGAAGCTATGAGCAGCACAATGGGAGTAGAGCGCGAGTGGATAAGTTTTTTTGACCACAGCTTGAACCCCTTGGAACTCTCCGCTAACCGCTCTCGCAATACGTGCAATCCAGCGCGTAAGATTTTAGGAAATCAAGGCAAACAGTTCCTATTCCCTTTCCAGTAAAATCGGTGATAGAAATAAAAAAATTGAACTTTGTTCTACTCCTGCAATGTCTGGCGTGTCATCTCCGAGAAAAGAAAAGCCCTTCGATTTGTTCACTCGATCGATGTTGTAACTTATAATGGGGTGGTGACAAATGTTGATTATTTCTTTGATCTTTGGTGAATCACTCAGGTGTTTTTTCCACTGCTCATCAGTTTTGGCTCGATATCTTAAGAAAGCTCTAAAATTTCCATCATTCGTCAACGGTTCGTCTTCCGAAATTCTTCTCGTATCATTGGAATCTCTGAGAGCAAGTCCTTGTCGGCCAAACAGGATAACTGTTTCAATAATTGGAATCATGCGTAGTTTGCTTTCATTCAGAGAGTCTAATTTTTGTTTCGAAAATTGCAAATCAATGAGTAAAGCATTTTATTTTTCGATTCCCATTCTCAAAGACCATTGCAACAGACATTTTTTGTGGTATTCTAATGAACTGTGCTTTTCGAAAGTTTCCAGTGCTTTTTCCAGTTTTTTAATGCGGTGATAACTAACTGGCCCGGAGTTTGCTTATCGACTCCTCTCAATGTATTGATGTTTTTGGAGCCAAGAGCCTTGTAACTTCAAACTTCTAGGGCCCGATGAAGGAAAACTGTAGCCGTCAAAGGGACTCCAAATCTTCTTTTGCAACCCAGGAATTGAGTTTATTCCATCAGCTGATGATTTTTGAACAAACAATCGAATATCATGGGAACTGAGATAATTTTCCAAAGAGCAAACTGGCAAAGACGAGCTTTTCGGTACCTCCAAATTAAATTCCACTTCTGTAGTAGTCAGTGCTAATCCCATTTGTGGCTTACATGCGTCATTTTCAGCAATATTTGTCTGAGTTTGACGCTCAGTACGACTATATTCGCCAACGTCCTAGCATGAACCAAATAATATTATACACTTAGTACAAATCTGAATTTATGCTGTATTTAATATTATGTTAAACTTATATCTTCGTTCTCAATTCGCCCTTTTTTTACACAGAAAACGACGAATATCCATGGCAAAAAGATTAGGATAAGACTTATACAAATAATAATAATAATAATAGTTCCCAACGGGTAACCCACCCTCCCGCCCAACCGCACGAGGGGCGCATCCGCATAACGCACGGCTTTTTTTTTATATATATATATTTCCGAGTCGTTGAAAGGCAGGGGTTTGTTAAGTGTCGAGATCTAAAACTGCTCAGCTACAAAGGGAAACTCATCAGCTAAGGAACACAAGAAATTAAAACTTAAAAATAATGTATTAAGCGAAAAAAGAATCAGTTCGATTATAAAGAGTAAATTCAGAAAGTTGTTATGGGTTAAGTGAGGATAGTTTCGATATTTGAACTATTTAATAATAATGCAAATTATTTAACAATAATATAAATAATTTGATAATATTCACCTTACCATAGTGTGTGCCTCACCAGTTTTCTCTGGTCAACGAATGATAACGAAGTGTGCGGCAAAGAATTGTCAAATATTCTAACAACATGATAGAATACGCGCAACAACGAACCGGTCAAATACGCATTGCGGGAACAACAACAAACAGAAAGGAGTATTTACATATGTATTAAATAAGTATAGCTATTACGTAGTAATTACAAGCTCAAAATACTCCCATGGGATTACTCTATAGAGTATTCAACAGCAAAGCGAGAGCGGGAGTAGGTGTTCCTCAAAAGAACACATACTCCCTTATCGATTTCGTCTAGAATACTCTATGGAGTAATCTTTTGGCAGCATTTTCAAAGTACTCCAACGTAGGTGCTCTATAGACTATTCGGAAGCAAAGTAAATGGTACTCCGAATAGGATTAGGTGATCCAATCACCGGACATCGCTATGTAAATTGGACCACCTTTTTTATATGAATGAGGATAAGTGTTGGAGTACTCTGATGGTCCAACGTTGTTTACAGGGATATGCCCACCAAAAGATTTGAACCTTATCTAAGACTGTAAGGAGTATCAGTTGGAACGGAATTTGGCCATTTGGAATATAAATGTATGCTGAAATATTCCCAATAGGGGGGGGGGGCGGGTTTGAACCCCTAAATTTGTAACTATTAAGTTTGAAGTGGTGCTAAGACGTCGAAGCTCGACGGGGACAAAAAATATCGGATAAAAAACATGGGTAACAATCGTCTAGACCTTCTAGGAACCATCAGCCGTTATAAACAATTACAACAACTATAAACTCTTTCGCCGATATTGCAAAAAGAGAATACAAGAGGAAACTAGTCACACCTTTACCGCCACCCTCCTACATCTACCACGCACATAGACTTTTGTTCACAAGATCTTGCAGGGCTTCGATAAAGAAAGTTTTGAGAGAACAGCCAAAAAACATATTCGTATATCTAGGCGCCTAAAACTATATTATACATTTATGAAAAACAAATTACCCTGCAGGGAAATATATAACTAGAGACTTAAACCTCCTGATGAGAGCTAGAGCTACAATGCCAACTAGAAAGTAGTGCGATCGAGGTAAATCTGTACTATTTCATTAACCATTATAAGGCATTTGCAATTCTATATCGCAGTCTGCGTGGAATATCACCCAATTTCGGATGCCGGTTCGAAAAAGTCATATCTCAAAAGCGCGCTAGCTCGACATTTGATTGAAGAATGCGCTTAATTAAAGTTTTGTTTCAAATTGCTCCGTGATAAGTTCAAAAGGTTTTTCTAAGCGAAATGAGGTAATTTTACACTTAGGTATAAAATCGCAAAAAATATTTGAATGCGGACTTAGTTTTCGAATCAACTTTATAGGATACTCATCTAGTTTGGGAGAATGAAACAGTAGTAACAAAAGAAGTACATAGCTAAAGTTTGGAATCTAAAGTTAGTTTTGAACTGTCGAAATATTTCAGCAAAATTAAGCCTTAATTGTGGAATTCTAAACGAGTAAGAAATAATTTTAACTCCCTACCAGTTTTTAATGTTAAATTCGTTAAAAACAGTGAAGTTCAGGACTAGGAATTTTCCTTACATGATAGAGCTTTTAATAATAGACTAGTTGATTAGTTCATTTATCGACTTACGGTAGTATTTCAAAAAGTAATAGATTATTACTAATCGACTAGTTGTTTGCACTCGACTTATTGATATATTCGACTGCTATTTTAGTTATTTTATCTTATATCTCTTTTTCTGAGGTTGATATAATTCAAGGTGAGAATAGATGCCGTTTTCGTATGGAGCTGAGTTCCATCACCTTTAAAAGCTTACAGTCCATGTCTTACAGCTAAAAAAAATGTTGAATTTTTAATTTTAATTTTAAAAATTGTATTTATCAAATATCAAATAGTGAAAGATAGTCGATTAGTCGAATTTGAATATTTGCTATTCGATTGTCGGACAGCTCAAGAGTTGCTCTTCGGCTATTTGAATAATCGATTAGCCAGATAATCGATTGTAGACAATAGCCTTACCACAAAAAATGGTTAACCAGCTCTGTCGAGGTAAAAACTAGGATTGCTACGCAATAGCAACATTTTTCGCCTAAATACCAACACTAACGCACATTTTTGGAATTTATATGACAAACCATAAGCAGCATAATGTATCCCTGCAAAAAATCGTGCGACTGATCTCTAAAGAGAGTGATCCGCGATTAAGATCTTTCGTCTACAATTGATACCAACTATTCCGTTATAGGCAATAGGCATAGTTGAGATAAGTCGATGTTAGTTTCTGTAGCCTACTTTTAGGTATTGAAAGTAAACTTGTCCGACCGTACCCGTAGGGTGTTCGACACTACACTTTTGGGCATGAAAGGACCAATTCTCTTTATAGGACATGCTCAAACAAAAAGCATCACTTCAAGCCATACAAAGAGATCAAAACTGGCATTGGTCGCATGCTGCCTTACGACTCATCCCGGACTCATCCTAGACTAATCCCTTTTTAATAGGGATGGAACTCTCCGACCTCACACCTGCACTGAAAAGCAATTAAAACATGGCTAAAAAGTGAATATCTCCGAACAAAATTACCCACTTTCTTCGTACTCGCAATTCACTGCTTAACCAGGTTTTTAACCATTTTTGGTTGGCAGGGTAGTTACACTTTTGACCACTGCATCACAAGTGGACACTCAATTTCTCGAAAAAATTATCAAAAAAACAAAATAAAAATGGAAGCGATAAAATATTGAGAACTGACGGAATTTATTGCGCTGTCCAATATTGGCATAATAAGTACATAAATATGGCGTTCTTACTTAATAAAGCATTCAGACAATGATTTATATGCCACCAGTTAGGTCATCGCAATACACTCTGCACTCTTGGGCAACTCGATGGTCAAAACAAACTTTTATATTTCAATTAATTGAACGACAGACATGCATATGAAGCTAAACAAATGAAAAATGGCAGTAGCAGTGGAAGAAGGGGGGAGGATATGAAAATATTATGCGAACATAACCGAGCATTTGATTTAGTACTTTCATATCTCACATTTGGGTAGTTTTTAATTCAGTTGAGTGGCGATTTGTCAACACATGCCATACACAAATTGATACGCTACACACTCCCACCCCAGAAGCTGGCTCGCTAGCTAACGAGATAGGCATCAAAACGGCAGCAGCGCATTGACTTTATTAGCTTTATAACTCCATAGTCATAAGTTTTTGGAGGATCTATGAGTTGTGAGCGAGTGTTTTTTACAAACTAGACAAAATTTGTTACTAAAACTTTCTGATATAATTTATACGAATTTTTTTGTTTGTTTTTATTGTGATTGGTATGCATAGAAAAGTGTTTGCAACACAGTTTTCAACTTTATGCACTGATGATTTTTGTTTATCAATATGAATTTCAATTTACAATATGCGCATCACCCAAAAAGCAATTTTATTTAAAAAAAAAATTATTTTATTTATGTAAAATATTTCAAAATTTCAAATTAAAAATGAGATAAATCAAGCGAAAATTGCACCGTACATGCTTTTTGTATTTGTTTGCATACTTTTAGGCGCAAATAGGCAGCGCTGTGAATAACGGTACTAAATTGCCTTTGTAGGCGTTAACGTTGATTTCCTATGTTTGAGTTAGCTTCAATTTCGCAGATTTATTTCGAATTTCTTTTGTTCTCACATATTTTTGCATTTTTCATTCAGCGAAATCATGATTTATTGACGTCCGAAATATTTATTGTGTTTTCTTTTCTTTGTACATATTTTCACGCTAAAATTTTTTGTTAAAACGAAACCATAAAAAAAATTGCATGTAACGAAAGCAATAACAAAATAATACCCAGAAAGGTTCATAAAACAATAGAAATACATAAATATGAATAAAACAAGTAAAAAAATTTAGGTTTGTGTGTTTGCGCAGATAATATACCCACTTGCGTGTATTGGCAAAAAATTTAAAATTGCCAACCTCTGGGGGTTTTTAAAGAAAATTTCGTAGAAACCAAGGATAGTCGCACCTTCTTAATACCCCTTTAGGCGTTCAAATTTCCTTGCCACCTCCCCTTAAACTTATTTCCTGTTTTATATTTACTACACTCAGAAAAACTTTTGCTCAAAACAAGAAAATCGGGAATGAATTGTCGCTTTATAAGTTTAGTCCTCAGCTCGTTTTATTCCAACTGGTCTTGTAGCTGAACATGGACCTCTTGAAAGTGAGTTAAATGTAACAAGTAAGGAAAGGGCTGTTTTCGACTGTGCCAAAGGTTTTATACCTTTCATGAATACGCATCACGATTTTGAGTGTCCGATCCTTGCTAACAATTAGTACAAACTCTGCAAAACTGTTAATTTAAAGATACATAGATCAAAGGCCATTTATCGGAACAATCGATTGCATGGGAGTTATATGTTATGTAGGTCCGATCTGAGTGATTTTCACTACATACATTACATATATAATAAGTACCAAACCTGCAAAGTTTTACGTTCCTAGCTTTTTAATTGCAAAATTTATAGCCCTAAACCCATTTATCGAAACTATCGATTGTATTGGGCTATATGTTGCATTGGTCCAATCTTGCTGGTTTCGACAAATGATTTTACAAAATTGCGGCCCTTAGCGAATCTCATCGATATATAGGGACTAGTTTGCGTTCAAACAGACAGGCAGAGAGACAGACGGACAGACGGACATGGTTAAATCGACTTAGCTCATCGCCCTGATCATTTCGGCATATTTATTGGTGGGTCTAGCTATAATATAAAAGTTATAATACCATTTCATGTTCATGAAAAGTATCACAGGTAAGGAGAGGGCTGCCTTCGGCTGTTAATTAATGTAAAGATGCAAGTCCCATTTATCTGAACTATCGATGGTATGAGCGCTGTGCATATTGGTCAGATCAGCGAGATATCTCTAAAACCGAGGTACTAGATTGAGCTGAAACTGACAAACGGGCATGGCTAAATCGACTCAGTTTATCGCCCTGATCGCTTCTTCTTCCCATACCTACAAACATTGGACATGTTCGTGAGAGGTATAAAAATTGCTTGCCAGACTGCCATTAACAAATTACATTTACTACTGCAGGCGGGTATAAAAAACAGTCACAATACAAATCGTTTAATTGTATACTCAGAAAAAAGTCATTCCTAAAATAATCTAGGTTTTGTTCCGCGTCGCTGTTAGGTCCTCGAAGCATGCCTACCGTCTACGGTAATGTAGTCGATCTGGTTGGGTCTTTTTTTATGAAGCTGGAGGGAGAGGGAAGGCTTGAATCTGCTTAGTGCTTAAACCTGATACTGGATATGACCATGTTCCGGATACCAGTGAAGTCAGTCAGCCTAATTCTCTTAGACAAAGTTTAGTCGGCTGAACTTTCAGACTCTGGGACCAAAGTTTCCTACCGCACCTATTCTTGCATTAAATTCCTCAACCATGATTTTTATTTGAAGTGGGTAGCGCTCGTATTTCCTTTCCAAGCGTTATTAGAATGAGTCCTTTTCCAAATCGTTCTTTTCCTTCTTCGTCGCAGACACTTTTAAAACGCAACAGATGCGACATATCTCCGCTTATCTACATGACCATCCCAATAGACACTTCAAGTTGTAATGGTCGCATTTTCTTGCCCAGTCTCCATATCACTTATAGGGCGTTCATGTCAGCTTTTTACCTTCCAAAGGAAATCAATCAGCATGCCTGAGGCAACTTGCACAGCAGGTTATGGTCAAGAATCAACCTAGAATGAGATAAGGTATGCCTGTCGTAGGAGGTGATTAAATTCGAAGACCTAACGGTTCGTCGTGGTCAAACAAAGCGCTCCCTATACCACACCACCTTCCCCATTCAGGCACCGCTCATTCCAAGTGCACGGCCGAAATTCGTAGTCCTTATAACGTTTGTCATGGTCGTCATCCAAAAAAGGGTTTGGTTTTATGTGGGGGCCCAAGTGGACAACGCCCCGAGTATAGAGTTACATTTCACTTTTATATAGCGAACAGATTGATCCGGACACACGTCGGCTGAAGCAGGTAATAAGCCCTTATACTGACTATGTCGGAGTAGCCTTATCAAGTTGTCAGTGCGTAGCGCCCTCATGTGTGAGATGCTGATACAAAACTTGCCATGATAAAGCAAATATTTTTTTGAAATTCTCGTTTTTTCATAAATTTTTTTCCGTGTACCGGTTCATATCTTCATACATAATTTCGAATATGAAAAAATGTCTACACCCCCTCTGCAACAAACACACTTGCTTGCTAGAATTCCGCGTTATTCATAGTCATTCTTGTTGCGCTCCTTCCTTCGTGGCTTCCCACACCCCACCCCTTAAAATTACCAATCCGCTGCCTTACTTAGAGTCGTTTATTTATTTAGCGTACATTTTTCGTTTTACTTCCTTCGGGTCAATTCTTTTGGTTTCATTTAATTAAAAAAATATTTCTTTGTCCCTTTTTTTGTGAACATTTTTATTGTTGTTATTCAGATTTTCAAGCGACTTTTTCGCATTTTGTATATGTTTTTTGCTATGTATGTAAGCTTGTTGATTTAGGATCAGGTGAATATCATAACAAAATAACAAACAATTTAGGGATGCAGAAAAGAGGTGGAGCGAGTTGTGACGGGAGGGCGTTGTGATGCATTACTAAATTTATTTTCGCGGTTTAAATTTCCAGTCAGTTGACTAAATGATTAGCGGGCATTTGAGTTGTGAAAATGATCTGGGATTGGGTCGGGGTGGGTTGAGTGGGCAGATTGTTATGGCAGACAGGCAATTCCTGCATTTAAACAATGACTTTTAAACGAAATTTTATTTGAGAAATTTGTGATTGAAAAGGCGAATTTCTGAGTTATTTTTATGTAAGGGTTTAGGACTTTAATTTTGGTCTGTGCAATGCGCGTTAACAGTGAGTATGATGACCGCTGTGTTAGTATACTGGCTTACCTTGCCGAAGGTCCCAGGTCAGGTGACAGCAAAAGTTATTTGAAAATGTTTTGCAAGCGGCGTCGCCCCCGGTTTTGGTCGGCAACCCACCAAGTACTTTCGACAATGAAAAGCTCCTATGTAGAAACAAAAACTCATCTTTACCGACGTATATTGCGCCAACCAGTAATTATCAGCATACCGGACAATAGAAGAAGGTGTCCATTCTTCTGCAGAGAAGCCCCGTCTGTATGTTGACGCCAGCCACTCCTTTAGAGCATTCTGGTAAAATGAAAAATGTCTACTGAGCTCTCGTACTTGTTCTGTAAGAGCAGTCTTCTACCAAACGATGCAAGTCTGACTGAAGTCACAATAGTATTTCAACGAACTCGGAAGAACAACTGTTGTTGAGAGGAACACCGAAGGGGGAAGAGTGAATCCTAGCAAAATGGAAAGAAGGAAGTTGAAAAGGCACGATTTCGGGTAGCTTGAGACATTAGCTGATATACGGCTTATAGAAAAAATGTCTTTGGAAGATGCCAACGGGGGGTATAGAAGAAAATTTAACAACGAGCTGTACGAGCTTAATGCAGATATCAGTAACGTGCTAAGAATTAAAGTCTTAAGCCTCCGCTGGCACATGTTATGCAACTGAAAAAAGAAGCTCCGGCCCAGAAGGGGTTTCCGCAACAGAGGAAGGGTTACGACCCTAGTTAGATGGAAAACACTGGTGGATTATTAATTGACATCCTTTGGTGTTTGGGAATAATCCTAAATCTTGAGCAAAACTTATCTCTCTGCTCTAAGGAAACTTTTAATCGAACCCATTCCTTTTTTATGCCAAAAAATTGAACACCGTCTTTCGTATGATTTCTTTGATTTGAACACGACCAACCCGTATCAGAGATGGAGAAAGCCCCCACAACACTCCGTCTATTTTCCAAAATTAATTTCATATTAGTTGTCCTTCGATGAAGGACCTATCATATGTTAAGCTAGTAAGAACTGATACTTAAAACTAACTTCTCAGCTATGGAAAGAAGGTTCAAAAATGGCTACATATAGCAATAAAGCTTCACAGATTTTTAACGATCGCTTAAATTGGAGCTCTCCTATATATTATAATGGACTAGTAACTTGTCCATTGTGTACAGCCTTATTCCGAACACGTGCTAAACATAGATGCCCGTCAGTGTCGCCAAGTATCGAGATAAAAGCCCACATTTGCGACATCTCATATCTGTCAACGTCAACTACAGCTTGGTGGCGTTCAGTGCCAGTGCCATCGAGCGGTGCTCTGTGAATAAATAACCCGTCGCAGAAGCGGTTGAATTTGACCGAGTGCGGAAAGTTGGATTAAGAGTTCATCCCCGTGGCCTCATACACTTTTCACTGGGGTGTTCATGATTTTAACACGTCTAGACTCTTCTATCCTGGCTCGTTTTCTCCAAAAGAATTCCGAAGTTATCAGCAGCTCAAGTATGATTAGTGACTTATAAATCATGTCAATTTTTCATCAAAAGAGGATTTCAGATTTCAATTGTCTACTCTGTCTAGGTTTGGACTTTTTGGAAAGAGCGAATGGGCGAAGTGCTTCCCAGTTTCCATAGCTCTAGACCAGGTTATTTTCGTCTTGCAAATGCCGGCCATATGAAATTAGGATGACTCTATTTCGAAAGTAATAATTAACTGCATATCAAAGATTCCTATTTAGATAGTACGCTGCTAAAACCAGATCTGTTGAATAATGATTACTAATCGTAATGATTACCAGTTTGATGAATTATTTTCTTGAGAATACATTTAATGATTAATTACCTTCACTTCCAATTTTTAATGATTATTTTCCAATCAATTGAAAAATTAATCATGATTTTTTACTATTACTAAAGATCAAAAATAATGAATAAAAAACAAGTGGTTTTGATTACTTTTGATTATTTAAAATTTTTTTTTGGAAGTACATCAACAATACTGAAAAAAATCATTAAAAAAAAAAAAAAATTTAAAATAATCAAAAGTAATCAAAACCACTTTTTTTTTGATTATTTTTGATTTTTAGTAATCAATTGAAAAGTTAATCATGATTCTTTACGATTACTAAAAATTAAAAATAATCAAAAAAGTGGTTTGATTACTTTTGATTATTTTTAATTTTTAAAAAATTTTTATTTTTGATTTTTTTCAGTATTGTTGTAGAAGCACATCAACAATACTGAAAAAAATTAAAATAATCAAAAGTAATCAAAACCACTTTTTTTGATTATTTTTGATTTTTAGTAATCGTAAAAAATTATGTTTAATTTTTCAATTGATTCGAAAATAATCATTAAAAATTGGAAGTGAAGGTAATTAATCATTAAATGTATTCTGAAGAAAATAATTCATCAAACTGGTAATCATTACGATTAATAATCATTATTTAACAGTTTGGTTTTAACAGCGTACTATCTAAATAGGAATCTTTGATTAACTGCATATACGTCTTATTACTTTCAAAATATAATAATCCAAAAAAACAAAAACAAATTGAAAATATTCAAAAGTAATCAGAACAGCTGATTTTAATTTTTTTTGTTTTTTTCTTGACCATTTCTAATTTTTTTTTAATTTTTCTAATCGTTATCAATTAATAATTGTTCTTTATTCAAAAGCCGTCTAATTAATTGATTACTAATTACTAATCACATTTAACAGGTCTGGTTAAAACTACAATCGCCCTAAAGAAATTACTGCACAGAAGCATGTAGCCAACTTAGCCCTTTTGCAAAGCTGATTGGAGGTTAACCTGCTGCAATTATCGGTTAGCTTAAATTTTCTTAAATTTACTCGAATTGATAGCCAACCAATTGGTGAAATATTCATAATTTTCATCCCCACGTCACAGGAGTACTCATTTATACACTCCCCATGTATGTATGTACGCTACAAGTCAACCCGCATCATTCTCCCCAAAAAGTTTTCGTTTAAAATCCACGCAAATTGGCAATCGCTGAGCTATAAAATATTCTTCGCCGGTGCCTAGCAGATGTTACAAATTCTTTGTACCTCTCAGAAAAAAAATTACGAAAAAAATATTACGAAAAAAATTTGTTTTCCTATACTATTTTTTACTGTTTCATGCCCAGCTGAGCACTGAGTGTGCCCTTAACTACATCAGAAGAGCAGCTTGTGGGTTCGCTTTGGCGTGCCGCCTGCCGTGGTTTAATGTGCACGCAATGCTACGAACCGGAAGACACTTGCTTGTCATTCATCTGCAACCGAGCGCATTTGAAGGACTGTCGATTGCGCTTTTTTGCACAAATTCCATAGGCTGAGATCTCGCTATTGTTGTGTTGAAGAGGAGTTGATTTTGTTTCACAAACCTTGGTTGAATTTTCAGCGGCCACTTGATAAGCTGCTAGCAGAAGGAGGCATATGCGCTACTTGTGGTGTTATTGTAATGGGAGGAATGTAATTAGTAATGAAATTAAAAGAGCAAAATGTTATAGGTACGCCAATCACAATTAAAATTTTTGCGAATTTTATAAACTTTTCATTTTGCCAAAAATATTCACTTAGATACTAGTTGATGTTCTTTTCGTAAGCACTTAGCTACTTATGAATAAAATTAAAAAATAATTTTTTTTTGTACTTTGAAAATCAAAGTTGAACTTGTCGCTTGCGAAATATCTGCTTGCTTATTATTTTTGCTTTTAATTCAAAAATTAAAGCGAGACACACTACAGCGAGTTGTAGAGGGAAGCGAGGCTGTTTTTCCGGGCGAAAAAAGAGAGGCGGAAAGTGTGAAGTGAAAGAGCTTGAGATGCCACCCAACAGGAATAACGCCCGAAAATTCTTTAAAAAAATGCGGCGAATGACGGAATGTTTTAAACCCGGGGCAAACTTCTATAAAAATGAGAACGGCGACCGGTTGACTGATGTTTAGAGAGTATTATGATTATCGCTCCTCTCGCTTCTCGAAAATGATGGAATTGAGGTTCCACTACCCGACCTTTTGAAAAACAATAAAGCAAGCACGGCGGCGAGGAGCTGGTAAGGCGCTTGCTTCAGCTTCTAAGCAGAATATCGTCGGATGAATGCATGCCACCGTGGTGTGAAGGTAGTGTTGCCGGCCTACCACACCGAAGGTCCATGGTTCGAGCCCTGGTACAGGTAACATCAAAAGTGATTTGAAAAAAGTTTTTCAAAACGGGGTCGCCCCTCGGCAGTGGTTTGGCAAACTCTCCGAGTGTATTTCTGCCATGACAGGCTTCTCAGAAAAAATTCGTCTCCTTTGTAGATGCCGTTCGGAGTCGGCAAAAAACTGTAGGTCCCACCAATTTGTAGGGAAAAATTCAAATCGGCACACCACAAATTGGAAGAGAAGCTTGGCGCAAAAATCTCTTAGGAGGTTTATGATGATATACCTGTTGTATATCGCGCCATAGAGAGAGAGAATGCATGCCTGAAGATTGAAATCTAAGTGTTCTCTGCCCAATGAAGAACGATCCTGCAAACTTCGCCAATTATCGCGGAATCAGCCTATCAAATATTGCATATGAGGTTCTATCAAGCGTATTGTACTAAAGACTGAAGCTTGATCGAACAGATTTTTACTGTACGCCAAATCTTGGGAAAACCCCTCAAGAAAAGAATTGTTTTTAAAGCCGCCTTCGATAGTATGAAAAGGAGCTTCCTTTATGCAGCTCTGTCTGAATTTGTTTTCCCTGAAAAACTCATACGGCTGAGCAACATCCTCGAGTTCAGTCAGAATCGGGGAGGACTTCTGAAAGCCGTTCAAAACTAAATGAGGTTTCAGACTGGGTAACCCCCTATCGTGCGACTTCTCCAGCATTAAATAGAATAAATCGCACGATAGGGGGTCATTTATCACAAGAGCCTGCAATTTATGGCGTATGCCGATGACATTGACAACATTGCCTCAAATATGGAGCAGAAGCATGGAAAACGATAGTCGCTGATGAGTCGGCCCTTGAAGTATTCGAGCGAAAGGTTCTTCGAAGGATTTGTGGGCTTCTACGCAATGCCGACGGTGTTTACCAAAGAATATTTAATGATGAGTTCTATGAGCTCTACACACACATCGGCATGTTACAACGAAGTAAAACCCAGCTAGTACTTTGAATTGATAGGATAGAGTCAGGTGGCGCGCTTTGTTGGAACGTTAAACCAAAAGTCATTTAAGGGCTGTTGACCTATATATGTATGTAGCTTGCCCATGTCTGCGAAAGAGTCTTCCGCGCAGGGTCTCCATAAACCGTTCACTCAGATTACTATGAAGTATCACTGTAGTGTTATTAAGACTATCTGACCGGTTCTAAATATCCGCTCGGAATTCTTTCGGAATTTTCGAAATCAGCTGTGTTGCTATTTGACGTTTTGTTTTAGCAATCATTGAAAGAATAATATTAGGGGTTTTGATAAAAAGTTGTTAAGTAAACTAAATTAATAGTATTACTTTTTGAATGGTAGTAGAAGAAGAAGCAGAGTATTCTGTAGAAAACAGAGGTCTACTAGAAGACGGTTGCGTTATGATACGAACCCGCATGAGTTGCCGGAATCATTGTAAGAGCTGTCCTTGCATAAGGCATACTAAAGCGCCTACTTGCAGCTTATTTATACTTTTCGGCCTAAAAAACCTAGAGGCATAGGATATTAAGGTATAAAGTAGACTTTTTATTATTCAAAATTTGTATTAACTTACATACATTTTGTTCTCGCTTAAAATTGCTTAAAATTGCCTAGTGATATACTTCGTAAACATTTGTGATGAAGTCTCACTTTTCTTTTCATCTGTGATCGATGCTTTACTCGCCAAACCAGGGCCTTTACTCTGTAGTTCTATTCGAAAGGCTATTCTACTCGAAAGCAAAAAGGGATTCTAATACACATAGGCACTCTGTACTTCGTTAGAATTTACTTTAGAAAATATTCCATAATAGTAGGCATCACTGTTTCACAAATTTCAAGCGCAAAGCAAAATACAAAAACACTTTGCATAAATCTCAAGTGCAGTATTAGGCAGCGCAGCTTAACATGTCGCAGTAGCGCAGATGATAAGAATCTCGACTACCACGCTTGCGGTTGCAGGTTCGAACTGCACAAGTAATTTTAATTCTTTTATTTCATTTTTATTAAATAAAATTTTATTTTTTTAAATATGTAAATACTTCTAATCTGTAAAAATTTTGTTTTCTTGAATTTTTCCAATTTTTTACATAGAATTCTTCAATTATTTTCTGTCAACACAGATTGCTTAACTCTTTCTGCGATAAAAAATTAATTCTTGATGAAAAAAATTATAATTGTCTTATTATAATCATAAGAATATACGCTTTTGTGGATTTCCGTTTACTAAATTGTTGTAGAATAGGATTTTCTATATATGTACTTTCGAAATAGTGAGTACCAAATTTTCTACAATCGAAAGGGGATAAATAAAATCCGAAGGGAACAGAATGGATCTCGAACATCGAGTGCGTTCTACTCGAAAATTTCTTACAGAGTTCGAATCACTCGAAAGCGAACAAATTTTGTTTCGAATAGAACTACAGTGTGAGGGCCCAGTTTTCGCTTTTTCGAACATCGTCTAGAAAAGGCGAGATGCGAGCAACGAAAAAATACGTGCGGATAGTATTGTTCCGATAACATCCTGCACTCGATACCTGTACTCAGTTACAATTTTCGGGAAAAGTAATCGACTCCAAAACAATAACGAGAGAAAGTACTCGATAACTACTTCTATTGCACTCATTCAAAGACGTGAAAAGACGAAACCTAAACATATAAAAGCTTGAGTTTATGATAAACTCATTTATTTCTAAGAAAGAACATTCATAATCAGTCAAGAACATTCGCAAACTGGCGATTCTTAGTTAACAGTTTTTTTGGGAACGCAAAATGGGTAAATTTCGGCAAATCTAACAAAATTATTTTCTGGAATCAACTAAGCAAAAAAGGCCGGGGACGATAACGGATATATGAGCTCGCTACTGAGATCACGTACTCAATACCTGTACTTGTACTGGTACAAGGTAATCAACTCCAAAAAAAACTCGGTACTTGAGCAGAGTACTCGACAATATACGTTTAGTTAGTTAATGTTATAATATAATAACTGGTCGAAAAGTATATTGGCACTATGGCAACCCCCTTTCGAACAAAGCACAACATGGTTTCTTTTTGCGAAATAGTTCCAAAATCACTGTATCTGTCTCTTTTCATTACATAGTTTTTCTCCGCAGTGTCCACTTCGAACTAACAACCCAAAAAAACCTGATCTCTCTATGGCGCGATATACAACAGGTATATCATCATAAACCTCCTAAGAGATTTTTGCGCCAAGCTTCTCTTCCAATTTGTGGTGTGCCGATTTGAATTTTCCCTACAAATTGGTGGGACCTACAGTTTTTTGCCGACTCCGAACGGCATCTACAAAGGAGACGAATTTTTGCTGAGAAGCCTGTCATGGCAGAAATACACTCGGAGAGTTTGCCAAACCACTGCCGAGGGGCGACCCCGTTTTGAAAAAATTTTTTTTCAAATCACTTTTGATGTTACCTGTACCAGGGCTCGAACCATGGACCTTCGGTGTGGTAGGCCGGCAACACTACCTTCACACCACAGCGGCCTGATCATTGGTTATCAAAACAATTGTGATATGTTATCTGTCAAATTTTGCTGGAGTTATGGAGTTTTTTGACACACTTTAATATGGCGGCGCATCCGGTGCAAAGCGAACTCCTATCTTTTAACGAATGATAAAAAGAGAATAATTTAGTACATTTTGAACATAAAAAGTAGAATTTTTTAGTGGGCACAGTACAATTTCCGAATTCTCCTTTCCCAACCCTGGTATAGCGGACTTACTGCAGTTCTTGATTGAGGAGCAAGTTAGTTCTAAGGTTCCGCTCCACTAGGGAGGAGATTTCGTCTTAAGACCGATAGACGGTTTAGATTTGTTGTTGGTCATTTCTTCATAACTAAATCATAACAAATTTTACGAGCACAATCTGTTCATGTCCATACAAATCGACCAAAGCGCGCTAAATCTAGTAAATGCTTCGCCAACAAAAACTGGCCCTAACTTTTTATGCAAAGAGCCAAATTGATATGCAGCAGCTGTAGTAATTGGCTTGTATATTGAGTTTTAATGAAAGTACCAATAGTGGGGTGCTAAGTGGCGACAAAAACTAAAACAAAAACAACATCCAAATGTATCCCTGTCAATCGTTACTAAAATAAGCTGCTCAGCTCAAGCTTTATTGCTAACGCAGTATGAAGCCAAAATCTCCGATGGATTAACACACTTGATTGGATATGCCGATATGATTATTTTGTTGTTGTTTTTGTATTTGGTTTCTTATACAAACATTGATGGAATCAAAGATTTAATGCAGCGCCGGAAATGGAAATTTTGTTTAGCTGATTTTCATTATGAGGTCACGAGCATTGAGAGCGTTAAACGGCTACTCCGACATGCTTCTATGGAAGCAAGAAAAAAGAGTGCTAAGAACTTATGGAGATTATTGGAGGTTAACTACAATGGCGAGAGCGCGTACAAGAGGAGTGAGGTTAGCATGAAAAGCTAAGAGTGCGTGTTGCCAATACTAAATTAGCAAGCAAAATGTTTGAGACATCAATGCGTACAGATTTAAGTGCTTAGCAAATAGTACGAATAGCGAGAAGCGGGTTTTATGAAAATTAGACGGATGTATAGAGGACATAAGAAGCTCTTTAATATTGTGGAGAAGCTTTAAGTTTTAGATTGATTATTGTACAGGTTTTTAAATCTTAATACCGGCAAAAAAGCCCTGGCTGGAGACTTAGGTATGTCGATAACTTGTAAATTTGGCGTATGAAAGAATCCGGAATGAAGATTGTCGAAAGAAGAAGGAATGAGTCTTGTAGTGTGCGATAAAGAAGATCTCCGGAATATTTACGATCCTTGCATGATAGAAATGGTGTGTAACGATTTCCCTGGTTTCGACCCAGAAAATGTGCTTACCAACTCAAGATAGGATGTTCCACTAAGCTGGAGTAACAAGGGGACGGATATCTTGGTCTCCTTTGGTAGTTCCAATTGGCGTCAGTCCAGCGGATTCGTTGGCTAGGACATGTTGTGTGAATGAATGAAGATGGTCCGGCAGAGAAGGTATTTTTATCGGTACCAGAGGAAGAGGGAGACCACCACTCCGATGTAAGGACCAAGTGTAAACCGATTAGGGATGTCACGACATTTCCCAATTGGCGCCAGTTGGCAGAAAGTAGCAAGGACTGGCGAGCTATGTCGGGCGGCCAAAATCTTTTAGAGGGTTAAGAGCCATTTAAAGGCGGAGAAGTCAGTTGTCTTTAAAAAGGAATGACTGGCTTTCTTACTCAGTAACAAAAATCGCCTCGGCTGGTCAAGCATGATGAAGACCGACAAATAGAGCTCAGAAGTTTTGGTACCTTGCTTAAGTAATAGTCCAGCGCCTTGTTAGTGATAACTGTTCGGGATACTAATGCTTTCAAAAGCATGATTGGCATGAATTGTATAAACTCGATCGCTGCCAAACTCATGATTTAACTTTGGTGCCATTTTAAGCTCCAAACATTTATTTAAGTACTGAGAGATATCTGAAAGTGGTTATTGGCTCCCCTTATATAGATATTACGGAAATACAGAGGTCCTGAAGTAGTCGAAATACGTTTATGCCTTACCCCCAAAGGAACTTAGCCTGGATCAGGGCTCGCACGCAATCCTAAATGACTTCTCAAGGGGAGAGTGACTTGGTTCTGAACTCAACGTCAGAGAAGGTATGGGTTCGGCGCTTTGGAAATAACGAGTCCTTACTGAGTGAGTCCGCTTCATAACTACAGAAAAGTGAAGAAAAGCGAAATATTAGTAGAACCATCAAATCAAGCACTAGTTTTTACGCTATCCCCCTGGTTTTGAATGATGCAATGAAATCCACGCATGATTATGTCTAACGTGACCCACCTTTTTAATGTTGGTGCTAAAGCTTATTCGAAGTTGCACTAAATTCGAAACAGAAAGTAAAATTTGGACTGAGCAGAAATTTGAGAAGGAAAGGACTTTATTTGTTTTTGATCTAATTATTGGGCGCGTGATGCCTAATTAATGCATTTATATTTATTCGATCCAATTAGAAAAATATGAAAGCTGAATTTGTAAGTGCATATGAATGCATGTATTTAGGTCCACACTTTATCACCACACGTTTGTAGAGCTCATAAACTAAGAAGAATGACATTAATTTCATAAATGATTCCAGTCCACGCGTTCAAGCTGTTAGCTTATGACAAAACCATAAAAGACGTATTCATATGTATGGATGTATGTGTGTATGTATTGAGCGATTAATTCTCACCTAACTCACACCTCTCTTATTTACTCCTTCAAAGTACAAACCATATACAAAGGGTGTTTTAATTGTAACGTCTCGATGACGACAGCCGCAGTGAGTATGAGAGGGTTTCTTTGGACAAAGTTTGGGTGCATTATGTAGGTGGAGGGTCTGAGTAGTTGTCGCCATATGGAATTCTTTAGTTCTGATAAGTCCTTAGAGGAACTTCGTCACGGGCTTTCGTTTCTAGCAGAAGTGAAACCTGGAAGCTATCTGAATTTTCATGTGAAGATAACGATAGTTAGCCCAAGGAAAACGAGTCCATCTTTTTTTGGATAACGTCTCACGAATAAATGAAAGAAGTTTTAAATTTCTGAAAGAAGAGTTTCTCATCATAGAGAAAACGTGGCGGGCCAGTAGAAAATATTCAGCCGTCTCATCTTTGTTTGCTGTATACATGCTATGTAAAATGAGCTGTAAGAAATCCTATTCGTCGTCTTAAATCCCGTCTGCTCAATGAGAACAGACACCTAATCCAACCTACTGAGATCGTTAGCATAGTTGCTCGCCTATATCCCTTAAAAGTATTGAATTTTTCACAAAGATTTTGATAGTGTTTTTGACGTCGGAAGAAAGATGTCTTAAAACTTGTGTCGAGCAGAGGAATGCCTGCTTTGAGCCCACCCTCACCAAGTACTGAGCAGTCCCAGTTCCAGAAATTTAAGTGCTCTTGCCCATGTAATTAACCAAGCCACAACTAATATAGCCCAGCCAGTTTCGAAGTAGTTCGCGGTAACTGCAAAGTCTATTCTGGCCACTCCGCCTTTTTTTCCACAACATAGTCCACGCCTTTGACAATTGTGGATACCTTAATGGTAAGAGCGAAGCATTCCAATACAAAGAGAAGTTAAGTTCGTCACCATTGTCCTCAATAAAAACTACAGAGTTCGACCCAAAATCAACTTTAGAGCCATTAGTAACGATTAGATGCTTAGAATATGCCCGAGGTATGTACAAAGGTAATGTTGTGCAACTTGATGGTTGATCTACGGCTATGATGCCTATCACCGCTCATTACCCATTTTCTGCTCCTTTACAGAAGGAGGGCGTGAGATGGCTTAGAAGATTCCACTGGCCATACCAAATAGGTCCCGCCACAGTTGGGCCTGTACCGCAAGGGAGTACCGGAGCGTACCATGGCTATTGAGATTAAGAAGGTATATTGGCTTGGGGAACTCTCCACCTTCAAAGACAAATTGCGCTTGTATTTTTGCCATGAAAAAGCTTCGCAACAAAAGATGATCTGCCTTCGCAGATAATCTTCGGATTAAGTACTCTTCTCTACTAGAAAAAATGTCTCGCTAATCCTTATCGCAACACCCTTTATCTGACCCCATCTCTTTTAATAAGCGCACGACTCGCATTTGTCATAATTGCTACTCATCAGTGTGACGGTGGCGGTGTCATCTGAAACAATGCGCAGCCATCATTAAAGATAGTCAACTAACTTGAGTAGCCTCCTCAGAGCAAACGAAACTACAGCCAATGTGTGTTGGTTTAGCAATTTTTCAAATTTGTTCAAGCAGCTGCCGCCATAATGAATAGTTTACGAGTACCAAATATGGAAAAACATTAGTTTTGTTGTATTGTCGTTTTTGTTGTACCGCATTTATTGCTGCTAATTTTCTTTATCGCAGGACAATTATCCAAACGAATGGGCTGACAAATGAGCCACGCATATAAAGGATGCGAAATGATTTGGTGGCTGTGCATTGTATGGGGATGGGCTTTAGATAAATCGGCGCGACAAATGTCAGCACTGACATGACTATTGTAATCATAAGATGTACTCCTATACATGCATACATAGTTGTTGTCACGACCACACTTATGAAATTCAAAATAGAATAGCGGAGATCCTGTAGTTAAATACGAAACTAGTTAGAGATAATACTCGTAGAGAACTAGAATGTGAACTAGTTAGAAAAATTTAAAGCTCTGACGAAAGCTGAAGTCTGGGCTAAGCTTATAGTCGCTAAGGGCAGCCTTTTACTTCAAGACAGGTGGCACTGTTAGCTACACAAATCGTTTTGGAGGAATAAATCTATAATATAAATACGCAAGTTGAGGGAAATTGTCCGAATTTATGGCCAAACTATACATCTAAGGTATTAAAAATTACATATGTATGGATAGGTATGGCCAAATTGTAGTGGCGTCAATCAAAAAAACTTAAAAAAAAATTTATTATAATATAGAAAAATTAGTTTAAAAATGGCACCAACACAAATGGCAAACATATATTCACACTATAGAGCCGTAGTTGTGTGAGTAAACATGTCCTGCATGTTATTGTATTACTCGTGTGATCAGCTCTCACTGTGAGTGCGAAGAGCTGGTAGTGGACTAATAAAAAATAAGTATTCACACTATAGAGCCGTAGATGTGTGAGTAAACGTGGCATACATTTTTGCTTTAGTTGTTGTTACTTTGTTGTGATGGTCCTTGAGCACATTAGAGCTTTTTTTTATTAGGAAGTATTTGAGAAATGCCTGAACTGAAGACCTCTCACAAAATAGCTCACATTTACACAATACTCTGTTTTGACCTTTAAAACATCTACCCTTAAAATATAGTTAAGGTTCAAACTGAATGTTCATTGTAGGGGTTTTGAAGAGGAGTTTGGCGCCATCAAGGATACAGTGTTACCACGATAAGGAAATTCAGGATAGCCAATCAGGCTTTAAGCTGATCAGTGGATGGTCTAAGATGGCCTAAGAATTGCGGATTCCTTCACTATATTTGATACTTCTGGAATTGACGTGGCGGTCTGTGGAAAATTTGGTACTCTGCAGCGTACATGTAACCGCTCGGGAGCATATGGGCTGTCAGTCTGCTGAGTAAAGTAACCTCACTTTTATTTATTTTCCATAATTGTACTAGCATCTCCAATTCGTAGGACATCACCACGAAATAGTATGTTGTTGTTGTTGTGCTAGCGATACGTGCACTGCCTAGTCATCATTTTCCTGATCTAGCATTGTCATCAAGCTCTGCTAACGGAAGTCCCAGAAACTTCGCGCCTTTAATAGGGTTGGACCAGAGAGAAATTCGTGTTAGAAGAATCGGCTCAGTTGAGCAAATGAATATATGGGTTAAACCTGTGACAGTATCCAAAACGAAGTTGGGACAGCATGACTCTTGTCTCCCTAGGCAGTTCGCGTTCCACTTCGGCAAGAGGTGGAGCTTGTGCTTAATTGACGGCATTCGCTGAGCGATAGCTGACAAGGAGTTTACCGACTCTGTATGGATGAGTTTGAGGGGACCTTTGAATTAAACGGCGAAATTGTATAAAACTAGTTGGTGCCACTGCCGGGTAATTTTAGGCTATGAATATAAGTAAATGTCAAAAAGAAATCACGATATGACTATTTTGTTTGAATAGTGCATAAGGACAATGGATTGAAATGAGTTGAAAGGATTTCTGCGCTGCATATGCCATCAAAAGTGGGGAAAGGGGCTTGAGCATAGGAAGAGCAGGTTCGATGGGCATTCTTGGTAGGTGTTGTTACAAGATGTTTTCGTTAAACGGGCAGTCTGTTCACATCAGCAACCCTCTTCCTACATTAATGACTAAATCCCATGTCTCAGTTGATGTTGGAATGCCAATGCTCCTTCTGAAGTATTCACATTTTATGGGGTTGTTGCCTGACGCTGAGCTACGAAAATGTAGAGAAACTCCTTACTAATCATCGGTTAAGCTACATCTACTGAGTAGCTGGCTGTCATTTGAAATAGTGAAGGGATGGTTGCAACATTGATGAGATTTGCAGCTGTGCTGACATTTTTAATGACAACAACAACTAGTTGGGGGTGCAACAAAATACGAAAGTATTTTGAATAATTTAAGGGATAGCTTTGGCGTTGACAAGCTAAAGTCGAGCAGTTCTGTCAATCGGTGCTGATGAGAGTAGTTTGACGTCCCATGATATGTAGATCGTTGCGTCCACAAAAAAAGCTATTCGCATGCGAATTCAGTTTATTCAAATTCAAGGTGGTCTTTAGAAAATAATGGTGGCCCTACGCAAAACGCAAGACCACATTTTTGTTCTATCTACGACTGGTGGGTCTATATATTGGAATGTCTCAGAGTTGTAACTTCAGAAGGACTGGACGCGCTTAAAATAAGCATCAAATCACGACCTTAAGATGAGCTGGCTCTCGAAGTGTCTATAGAAAAGTTAAGCAGAACATTTAATGGTCTTAAACCATTGCTGACGGCAGTATCGTGCAAGATGATATACTAAAAAGGTCTGAGAATGCCTGGCCTTACTATCGATCATCTCGACCATTTTAGGATAAATAGCATCTTGGTTCTGTGGCATACCTAGCGATTTTTATGCCGATCCTTTGGCTCAAATAGGAGCAAGAGAACCTGACATGGTGGGTTATAGAAAACTTGCAATACGCCGCACAGATGCTCTTGAACAGATAGGCTTTAAGCTAGCCGAGTAAACGCTGGTCAGAAACTACTTTTTGTAGGACAGTGAGATGCTGCTCGTCAGAGATGAAATGCGCTTAGCCGAACGTTCACTCTGAGAACCGTCATTAAGATCTTCTTACGGCAGTCCAAGGAGAGAAGCAGTTTAAACAGGGTTGGGCAAGAGTGATACTGGTGTTAGAAGAGTAGAGTAGGTTCAATTGAACAGGTAAATATATGTTTAGGATCATGAGGGACCATACCACATGCAGGGAAAGTATTTGGTATGGTGATACTGAGTCTGGAAAAGTAAGAGTTTAACCTATTACAGTATCCAGTTCGAAATTATGGCAGTATGACTATAGACTCGCTCGAGAGAACGCTGCCTTCTTGAGCTATTTCAGGTGGTTGGGTGTCATTAACGGGGCTCACAGGCCAAGATCTGAAGGAGGTTTCTACCGACTACGTATGGAGGCCATTCCCAGCCTACCTGTTGTTACATAGATTAACGATGGCCAATGTGATGCCGGCTCACATCACAGTGCTTAAGGAGAGGTTTTCCTATGTCACTGGGCGGCGGTTCTTCCTCCAATAGGTGTCGGTTTGGATGACAAGGTTTATGGCAGTTCAGTAGAAATTATCCGAGCATTTTTGTCTCTTGGTGAACGTAAGACTCAGCTGACATAAAAAGACATCCCGTAGCAGTTTTGATGGCGGTGTTTTGGCAGACATGCACTGTCCCCCAGTAGCTGTCACAAAGATTGTGCGACCATATCGGCGAATCCTAGTCAATAACCGATCCGCAAAAAGCCTTATAAGTAACAAGCAAATTTTCTTTGTCTTTTCTCCAACTGCTGGCGGCAATTACTTGAGGATCTAAAGATCCTATTGTGGGTCTGTACCGTTGACACGAGAGTGAGGCCGTTGTCACACGTCACAATCACGTTTTTAGGATGGTTAATAGTAGGTAACATTACTCCATCTACATTACGACGTTTAACTCATTCCTCATCTGAGCATTCGATGACGTAAAGAGTATCGCCGTCGAGTTAGTCGGAGGTAGGGTCAAATTTCACTCGGTGAAAAATCTGGAAGGGTCGTGGAGATAACTATTGACTATCGTACAAAGTTTGTCAATGGAGGGGCCATTGCCCGAAGCCATAATAGTAAAGACCTCAGCGTAGGAGAACATAAACTCTTTCGGGTGGAGGAAGAAACCTCGATATGTAGAAATTTAATAAAATGTGGGATAGGACACCAACTATCGGTTGGTCGGGTTAAAACGGATAGCTCCTGCGGCAGTGGGGATAACACCAAAAGGTGCTAGTACTGGAGCATGACGGATTCATTACTTCAAAGGATTGCCCATATCGTATACACAACCTAGCAAATAAATAAGGAGGCGAGTGTCTTTTGGCTACAAACAACAACAATTGAAGATGTTGGCCCAACTCCGATGGTGCACATATTGAGGAAGATAATTCGAAAAACACCAAACTTATTTTCACGGGCTGTCTCTATCAGATTTTGTTTGGCTACTAAATCTCAACTCCTCGAAACGTCAGAAATGTCTTTCAATTTATTATTAAACGGAAACAAACTCGCATTAAAAATTAAATTTTATGCGGCCAGCACTCCATTGCGTCTCATTTGCATTTGAAATTTTATTTGCGATTTCATTATTTCTCTAGATTAACTACGAAATCGTAATTCTGAATAATTCTTATTTTACTTTTCATATTGTTTGGTCTGGCCTGGTTTGCTTTGGTCATTTGAATGTTGCATTCTTATTTAAATATTATTACCTTTGTGAGCCACATTCTGGCTTGGGCGCGTACTTTAAGACCACTTTAAGCCACTTTGGCGGTATTCTCCATAGAACACTTTTCATTTATTTATATGCCATAGAATTATTGTAATTTTTAAATATTGAAGTTGTTGTTCTTGGTATACATTTTTTCATTGGTTTTTGTTTTTGTAATTGGGCTTGTTTCATTTGCGCGACAAAAATGCCTACCCAATGCTCAGTCCCCGTGGGAGCATATTTTACCTTAAATGCCTTCTTTGAATATTTTCTAAAAAGGAAAAATAACCAAATAAGCCAGCTAAAGATACACAATTTAAATTCAAAAAAAAAAGATGAAAAAATACAAAAAATTATAATCGCAAAAGTAAAATGCTTAGAGACACTCGAGATAGTGGTTGGCAACACCGCCTCTGGTGGTGTGCGACACGCGTTGTTCACAACAACAATGCCCAGCGAAAATCGCGTCTTTATCCAATTATGAATAAACTTGCTGCAACAACAACAATAAACTTGGTGTTTGTTTGGCGCTGTCATTACGCCACGACAACAAATAAATAAGGAGGAAAACGTAATGAGATGGGGCAAAAAAATATGAAATTATGGTAAGAAAAATATTTGAAAAAAGGAAGAGACAATTTTAAGCCCACCTTCCGGTTACAGCTTAAAAAGCTCCAAGCCACCAACCAGTGCTGCCATTTTGTGGGTAATTCGGGGAAATTTTATTATTATTAGAAATTGTTTATTAACAAAAATTGTTATATTTTTATTTAATTTATTTTCGTTGCATTTTATTTTATTTAATTTTATTTAATTTTTTTTATTTCATTTTATTTTATAAATTTTTTTTTTGTTGTTGGTTTTATGGTCTGTTCATTTTTACATATTCTGTTATTTTTTATTAGAGGAAAAATTTTAAGCAACAAACATATACAGGCTATAGTTATAGTACTATTTCGAAAACAACCACGATTTCTCGTCAGACTAATTCGTATAGTTGTGCTATTTCAGAGGATCTTGTGGAGAATCGAGCCCACTCACTCTGATTGCGCTATGCTGCGTGTAGGTTTGCAAGCTGCTTAATTAAATTTTTTTTTCTTATTTTATTTTATTGTATGTTACTTCATTTTATTTTGTTTTATTTTATTTTACTTTATTTTATTTTATATTATTTTATTTTATTTATTTTATTTTATTTTATTTTATTTTATTTTATTTTATTTTACTTTATTTTATTTTATTTTACTTTATTTTATTTTATTTTATTATTTAATTTAATTTCATTTTATTTTATTTAAATTTATTTTATTTTATTTTAATTTTATTTTGTTCTATTATTTAATTTAATTTAATTTAATTTAATTTTATTTTATTTTATTTTACTTTATTTTATTTTATTTAGTTTTGTTTTATTTTGTTTTATTTTAGTTTGTTCTATTTTATTTTATTTTATTTTATTTTATTTTATTTTATTTATTTTATATTATTTTATTTTATTTTATTTTATTTTATTTTATTTTATTTTATTCTATTATTTAATTTAATTTAATTTTATTTTATTATTTAATTTTTTTTGAATTTATTTAATTTTTTATATTTTATTTTATTTTTATTTGATTATTACACAATGGAGGTGGGTCTTGATAATTTTCTATGAGAATTGTGGTGTTTTTCAAGGTTGTTTGGGACAATTAATTTCGTCGAAAATGGCAACACTTTTTTCTAATGTGGGCCCCCCTTTGCTTCGGAAAATCTCATTACGATTTCATTTTATGCAGCGCACGGCGACATCTGCCCACTCAAGCAGCCGCAGAGGTATGGGCACCCCCATACTTTTATTTTATACAAACATTAGGTATCGGCTGATAGTGCAGAGTTTACAGTGGGTCAAACGGATGACTTTCTTGCCAACTTTTCTGAAAACGCATTATCCGAACACTTCAACATGTTAGCCTTAAGGGTTCGTCTGTGCACCAAGATGCGACTGCAAGTTGGTTCCTGCTATGGAACGCTCTTTCTACACAAATATTTTTCGATCCCGCAACCAAGTATGTGAGCTGGCCTTGGGTTTTAGAAATGAAAGGAAGACAAAATATTAGAATGGGACCTAAATATATTTGATTAAAACCATGGCCATGTTGGCAATATAAGTATCAAAGCATGGGTCTTCAATGGTTCCATTGGCTAGACCACGCGAAAGAATAAAAATGCTCCTACACAGGCGCTAATGTGTAAAAAATCAAGTAGGGAAGGACTTTGTAGCCCTTGGAGCCCACACTTGTCCCAAAGACGAAATATCTAGTTCGATTTGCTGTATTCGCCGTGAATAGTGCAGTGAACCAATTGTGGAAATCACAGATATGAACATAGGAACTCCACTTGTATCCACCATGACAAAATGCATGGCCCACAGTTGTTACAATTGCTCGCCAGCATGCAAATAGGTCGCTCACCTGCCAAACGTTTCTCTGTCCAACTGGCGTTTCTCTTTCCCTTTATTTTTTACCAACAACTTCTGTGCGATTTAAGCTCTTCCTTCCTGCCCTCGTTATTTATGTCACGTGACCCCAACGACAACATTGTCACCAACCCCACGACGCAAGGAACAAGGTAAAGGCGATAAATGTATTTACCTTGGTAAAATGGAAAACAAAGCAACTGAAAATTACAATAAAAACATACAAAAACAAAATATGATATTTAAAATGAAAATTGTAGAAAATCGCATTTACTTCTTTGGTGTAATAACACAATAATAATGGTGAAAATAAGGCGCCTGCTCCTCACGCTGCTCTCCACCAAACCGTCCTCCGGAGCGTGCAAGTATCGTTTGGTTAGTTGCAGTCCACTATGGTATACATGAGCTCCCTCTCCCGTGCTTGCTTCGATTCTTTTCTTCTGTTACTTGCATTCAAATTAAATTTATTATTTATGTCGCAATATTTTGATACTTTTGGCTTCTCGTCCTTGTTGTAAATTAAGTAGGTTGTTTGAGTTTGCTAAGTTTGAGCGAATATAAGTTGGCAATGTGTGCGTGTGGATGTGCGGTTCAAGGTGTACCGGCGAAATCCGCTTAGGAAGTTTTTAAACAGCAACAAGCTGCTCGCTCAAGAAAGTTGTCAAGCACACTGGACAATCTGTGATTGAAAAAAGATTAAGATATGGAAATAACAATGGAGAAAGGCCAAGGGTAGGGCGAAGGTGTGGGCTACTACTCAAATGCAGCTGGTACCGTTTGAGCTGGTCAAAGATCGGCTTGCATTATGAGAAGGTTCAGACCGCTGTGGATCACTCTTTTCCGACAATGTGCATTCGGCTATGTTAGTCGATGTGCCTTTTGAAAGGGACCATTAGGTGCACGCCCCTCATCCAATGAATTATTTCTGAACTGTTTTTGGAAGTATCATTAAGATTTTCTAACGGAATTCCGACGAAACTCGTAGGATTAATCCGATTGGAATATGTTTGGACCAAGTTTTTTCGCAATTAATTAGTTCGAAACACTGCGTTGCTGTTGTGAGTGGGACATAGTGCTTCGAGGATATTTCAGATAGTATTTTCGTAGAGCCGGCTGTGGACTGTAAACCTGAAGGCTGGTGTCTCGTCTGCTACCATACAACTTAGTTTGGACCACAGCTGTTGGGGAGACGAACTTGTTATGGATCAACGGTAAGATTATGAAGCCTCGAGATCCATACACATACTGATTGTATGGAGAGGAAAAAAACAAATACAGATAGCATCAATGGACATTCTCATCATACATATATGTGCCCCGACAAGGGCGGATAAAGCCCATACAAATTTCGCCGAAGAAGCACATAAAAAAAAAACAAAATAAAATAAACTAAAATAAAATAGAAATAAAAATAAAATAAAATAAAATAAGATAAAATAACAAAACAAAAAAAAAAAAAAAAAAAAATAAAATAAAATAAAATAAGATAAGATATAAAATAAAATAATATAAATAAAATAAAATAAAATAAGGTCTGATAAGATAAGATAAATTATAATAAAATAATAAAAATAAAATAAGATAAAATAAAATAAGATAAAAAAGAAAAAATAAAAATAAAAATAAAATAAAATGAGATAAAATATAAAATAAAATAAAAATAAAACAAAATAAAATAAAATAAAATAAAATAAAATAAAATAAAATAAAATAAAAAAATAAAATAGGAAAAGATCAGAAAAGATAAAATAAGATAAGATAAATTATAGTTAAATAATATAAAATAAAATATTAAAAATAAAATAAGATAAAATAAAGATCAGATAAGATAAAGTAATATAAAATAAAATAATAAAAATAAAATAAAATAAAATAGATGAAAATAAAATAAAATAAGATAAGATCAGATAATATAAATTATAGTAAAATAATATAAAATAAAATATTAAAAATAAAATAAGATACAATAAAATAAAATAAGATAAGATCAGATAAGATAAGACAAATTATAATAAAATAATATAAAATAAAATAGTAAAAATAAAATAAAATAAGATAAGATAACATCAGATCAGATAAATTATAATAAAATAATATAATATGAAATATAATAAATAAAATGAGACAAAATAAAATAAAATGAAAAAAAAAAATTAAATAAAATAAATTAAAATAAAAGCGTATGTTACTATATTAAACATTGATGAATGCGAAGGTTAAAAGCAAAATTATTATTTCAACACTACCGACTAGCTTCCAGTTCTCCTTTGCAGAAAATTTCACTAAAAAAGAAAAATTTATAAAATTTCTTTAAATAAAAAAATAACAACTACACAAAGCAATAAAGTAAAAAATGTGACTAGTTAACACTCAATGAAGTTACCAAATGAATGCATGAGGTTTGTGAAATTGAAGTTTGGGGGCATCGACTGTGTGTTGCGGGCTGGCGACAACGCGTGAATTCAAAGCGTGTGATTGCTCACTCAGACACAAACACAACCATCAAGCCATCAACACTTGAGTGGACCCATTTAATCTGCATAATTTCCCTTAACACCCCTTAACAGTCACTCGTCCACTCCACATTTCATTTGGTGGCCCAACACTTGGCTCAATGTCAATGGCGTTTGCGGAAGTGTCGTTGCTGTCGCCTGTCGTCGTCGACTCTTCTATTCACACTTTGGCGTAGGCCTTGGTAGTGGTTGTTGGTGCACATACGTGCGGATGGGTATGGCTGTGTCGCATTCGCTGATGGTCCTTCAACCAAGTGTCAAGTGTCTGTTAACAGCCCTCATCTTTTGATGTGAATATATTTTTATTTTTTGTTTTTAAATAAGGTTTTTGGTCTTAATTTTCTTTTTTTCTCTCGCTCAGAGCCCCGAATGCGCGGTGTAAAATCTGGTATGAGTTTAGTCAACAGCTCAAGTGTTGATTTTTATGGCCTTTTGTTATTGTTGTTGAATTGTTTTTTTTTTCGTTTGTTTGTTGTCGCCTGTGCAAATAATGTTGCTTTTGTTGTTGTTGTTGATGCTTAATTTGATGACCTTGTTGCATAAACATAAGGGCGTTGAGTTAAAAAACATAATGCAATGAATTGCAATGTCGGACTATTTTGAAGTGCGAAAACATACAACCCTGGGGGTATGAGAGTTGGTGCTCCGATTGATTTTTCTTGCTATTGTTGTTGTATCAATAGCAGATATATTTTCCCAATTATTTAGGTTAGTGTAACATGTATTGAAAGGCCCGTCAAGGCTGTGGGGGCGGTAAGTTCCGGTAACAGCACCAGCTGCTAGTAAATATCCCTATTGTGAAAACTCTATTTTAAAACAAATAAGGATGTAACCGCACATTATAATGTAAGTTTAGCATTAAAATTATTTTCAACAGATAAGCTAAAAAGGGTAGAGCCCCGAGTTTGTCATCAATAAATTTAAAAATTAGTTCTTAAGGCTATAACTTTGATAAATGCAGGTATTAACTGATTGACGAGCTACACTGTGTCACAGTGAAAAAAAAATACTTTTTTGCTGGCCATGCTTCAAGTATTCAGAGTTTTCAATACACCAACAAAATAAAATGAGGAGTTAGGGGCAAAAACATCATGGCAATCACTTAAATAATTTCCAGGCAAAAAACCACCCCGACCAGTAGTACAAGGTGGCGCAAAAGTAATCCTCCTATCAGAAAATGCTATAAATTTTGCGATTGGCCCCTAAAGTCAGTTCTGTTTTGACATTTGTGTAGTAAACACATGCGAAATACACGTTAATAAAAAATGTTACGCTACACTGCTCCAGAACGCGGAATATTGCTGACTATTTATTTGACCAATAATCGGTCGGGGCCAAACGGTTACTGTGAATGGTGAGCGCTACAGAGCAATGATCAACGAGTTCTTTTTGCCGCAACTTGATGAATTGGGATTGGAAAATATGTGGTTCCAACAAGACGGTGCAACAGCACACACTGCACGTGCCACAACCGATATGCTGAACATCGGAAGCTTACTTTTGCGCCACCTTGTATAATTCTCAACTGTTTTACAATTGGCCCTAATGAAGCAGTGATTTTGGAAATTGATGCGTGAGCAAGGGGAATGCCACTGTGCCCTTAGGGTGCACTTCCCTTCAGTCCACGGTTCGGCCTACAAAGTCCCAGCTGGTACAACTCCACCCTACACTCATCCACCTATGAAGCTGCGCTCATGGAGGCGGTATTGTCCAGCCAAAGAGGCACCATACTAATTTATCAACTTAGTCTTGTTCCAGAGTAGCCCGACCTTATCGCAGTTACTTAGGGAATACGAGTTAAAGGCAGCATCACCAGCAGGTAATCAGACGCCTATTGACCAGCGCCACTCTTCCTGTCTCCATAGTCGTCCCGACACAACTTTTACTACTCTGCCACTGGTACGCCCGCCACCGCGCTACTTCTTCTACAAGTGAACCCCTGCCCCTGCTTAACTGTTTCACTCACTCGCTGTTTTCCCATTAGGGTACCACCGCTCAGCTGTTGCTCAATGGTTTCTACACCGCTCTATACCACAGCTCAGCTGCTTCGCACCTTTGGCTGTTCCCCCACTATTCGCTCCGGATTACTGCGATCGTCCGCACATATACGCCTCTTCTATAGCTCCTCTCCTGGGTGTTAGATCTTAACATACAAATATTGTCTTATTATTCAGTGAGGTTCGTGGGACCTCCGCTTGACCTTGGCTAGGCTGAGCTCCACCTTAATTTTCGACAAAACCCTCCTAATAGGTGAAGGCTATTGGCCCAAAACCAAATATAACACATTTTCACTTTTATTGATGTTATTAAAATTAGAATTGAAAACTATAAATGGTAACTCTTTTTTCTAAAAATTGTTTCGATATTATTTTTTAGAATGGCGAAAAAAATTCCTGCAACAGTTTCAGACCTTAAAATATTAAATTTTTAGAGATCTATCATTGTTAGTCTAGATTTTTTAGGACTGGGGGTCAGTTCTGGCTTTGCGTTATAGTAAAGTGAAAAGTAAATACGTCAATTCACCACGATTTTCGATTCTCGTTTTACTTTAAATTTTCGATTTGAAATAAAGCTTTTTTCACTTCACGTCTATAGAATGTTTGATGTTTTGCTGGCTCGAGGTCAATTAGATTATTGAATAAAACACAAGTTTTTCTTCTTTTTTCTATAAAAATTTGATGTTAATGCCAAGATTTGAAAAGTTTCGAACAACGGATTTTTCACTAATTCAAACTTTTAAATGATAAAAATTATTTTTATTCTTACAATTCTATAATAAGCTATCATTTAACAAGAACAACTTGTGTCAACGTAATTCAAAGGGTCTTCTGCCAACAGTTTTCACCGCACATATCAGAATCGTATTTTAGAGCTCAGAGAAGTGAAGAAAGGAAAACGTCGAGTGATAACTAAAGTGAAAATATTTTTTTCACTTCACGATAACACAAAACGAGAATTGTCGCCCTGATCTCATTTTTGATTTAAAACTGCCGAGCTATTGAAGTAAAAAAATTAAGCTGGCTTAATTTTGTAAAAAATATAATTCCCACAAAAAATTTATGGAAGAAAATTTTCGTCAGATGCGCCTTTTCAGAGTAATCAAGCTTTAAATATTGGTATGGTTTTCCGATTTCACATAGAAGCCGGAGCCATAGAATGTATGAGAGTTTATAATTCTGGTGTAAAAATGCACAATTTTTGGTGTGGCACATTTTTACAGCAATATTTCGAATACGGAAGAAACCTAATGGTTTTATATTTATGATTTTCCTCGACTACAGACGTGCGATGTGCAATGCGCTTTTCATTGCTATCTAATTGTCTGCTAACTGTGTTACTCATTGTCATTCGGGTACTCTGACAGCGATTTCACATTCTTTTTACCTGTCAACAAGTTTCACTCGCGCTTTCATTGTTCATTACATCATGCAAGTTGACAGCGCACCATAGATAACATACTCGTATACATACTTCCCAGTTGGAAATATATGCATGCGGCAGGGGTATTTCAGGCATGAATTGGAGCTTTGTATGCATGCCAGTATAAATTCTTGTTCTTTCCATTTCACACATGTTGTTTCTTAGAGAGCATGCACACTCTATCCCTTCTTTTGTACTACTTGTGTATGTACGAGTATGAATCTGTATTAATTCTGAAAGCATACAGAAATAATAGTACGACATGATTTATAGGCAAAAAGTCACTTATATCGCCCGGATGAAATAGCATAGAGTTTTCATACATCAATAATATTTGTATTCATACTCTAACAGAAGCAAAATGAAGTCAAATTGCACAGCTTTGAGTCATCGAAATAAGAACAAAATGGCCCTTAAGCCCTTCACATACATACATGTCTTACGCACTTTGCTCCATCTTACCCATGCGATTAAGTCAGGTTTGGTTTCAAACGGTTGGCCGTGTATTGAATAGTCTATATATTATTTGGGTCGATGGTTCAAAGTTATGCCATCACGGACTAAAAAAAGTGTTATAAGATTTGTCCAGGGAAATCTATATAAAAGGGTGTTTTTTTAGGGGTATAGAACTTCGAATTGAAATAAAACACAAGAAAATCGTTTTAAGGTCTTCACATATCCCCAATTGACAGGTCCATTCCGCGAAATTATGCGCTCATCGAATGTTTCCTTCAATAAATCGATTGTGACGTGCGCTGTGTGGCATGTAGCGCCGTCTTGTTGGAACCACAACTCATCCACATTCATGCCATCCAATTCGGGAACAAAATAGTCGGTTATCATGGCTCTATACCGGTCTCCATTAACGGTAGCTGCCTCTCCAGCATTATTGCGGAAGAAGTATGGCCCAATGACTCCACCAGCCCATAGAGCACACCAAACAGTCAGTTTTTGTGGATGTAATGGCGTTTCAAGGGTCTCATGTGGATTCTCTTCACTCCAAATGCGGCAATTTTGCTTGTTGACGTAGCCATTCAACCAAAAATGAGCCTCATCACTGAACAAAATTTTGCGATGAAAATCAGCATCGAAATCAATCTCATTTTCGGCCCATACACCAAAATCACGACGCATTGCATGGTCTCGCGGCTTTAATTCTTGCACAAGCTGGATCTTGTAAGGTCGCAAGCCAAGATCTTTGCGCAAAATCTTCCATAAAGTTGATGGACAAAGCTCCAATTGCTGTGCACGGTGGCGAATCGATTCATTCGGGTCCTCTTCAACACTTTGCTCTACAGCGGCAATTGTTTCTTCGGTGCGCACTGTTCGGCGTCTCTGCGGATGCGTATTATCACATAGAGTAAACGTAGTGCGAAAACGATCCATGGTTAACCGAATTAATTGCTCTGATGGACGATTATGTCGACCATAAAATGGACGGAGCTCACGGTAAACTTCGCGAACTGAACCATTATTTTCGAAATAAATTTGCACGATTTGCAAGCGTTGTTCTTTTGTCAACCTGTTCATTATGAAATGGCAAACCAAACTGAACATAAATGACATTAGAGTTGCCAGATTTGACCACAAAATGCCAGTTTTATCTCTATTCGAAAAACAAACCTGTAAAAAAAACACCCTATATATAAAAGAAAGTGACGTTAGTTCCAACGCTCATAACTCAAGAACACCTACACCGATTTGGATGATTGACAGTAATTTAGATGGTTCTCTGACCAGAATACGAGAATACCCAATAAAATTTCTGAAAAATTTCTGAAAAAAAAAAATGTATTTTCCCATACATTTTGAATGGTGCGAATTTTTATAATTTTTTTTGTTTGTTAGAAAAGCTCAATAATGAAATCGATCGATGGTGAAGTGGAATTGTGTGTGTGTGAAATAGTTACATCTATAGGGATAGGGGTAGGGATAGGAATGGGGATAGGGATAGCGATAGTGATAGAGATAATGATAGGGATAGGAAAAACCAATATTTCTAGATCCATTCAGGTAAATATCTGGGCAGGGCAAAGTCTACCGGTCCCTCTAATATGGAATATTTCCGTAGAAATTAACATTTTTTTTTTCGTAAATTTGAATACACTTTTAGAGACAATAAAGAAGAAGCAAAAAACATTCAACTATGAACGTTGAAATAATTCAGTAAGGTGTATTTTTTCGAATCACATGACTTTTCACTGCCACAGCATGCATTCGTCACGCATACACATAACTCATTCATCACTCCGTGAACAAATATATTCTCAACTTGAAAGTTGCGCATTTTACATACCTTTTCATTCATATAGAATACATTCCCGGTTTATGCATACAATTGATTTCACCTGGCTTTATACATAAATACATCAGCGATACATTCTCATACAGAAATATGTGAAAATGTACTAATAGAGTTGGGCAACTTGGTTTCGCCTAGAATGGGTGTAGAATTTGTACTCTACAAAAATCGATATTTTACTGGGTGAATGTTCCATTTTTAAATACATAATTCATTAAATTTTTCAGTTCCAAAAACAGATATTCTATGGTTTGTGAATTAAATAGCTGACACAGGGTGACCTTTAAAAACATAAACAATTTCTTTATACCACCACCAACCAACTAAATTTTTTTTCATAAGGCGACTCTGTTACATTTCATTTTAGCTGAAATCTTTGTTTGATATGACTATGATTGAACAACATTTTAAATGCCTTTTTAAGTTAAGTAATCTATCTTAAACATGATTCTAAAATAAACATCATTTCATGTCTGTCATAGTCAACTTAAAATATATTTTATGTCTAGGACGGAGTTCTAATTTTAAGATGACGAAAATATCATTTTAAAAATCACGGTTTGTGTCTACGGTTGTGCTTGTGACATCGCTTACTCCAAGCCATATATCATACCATACCATAGTATACTATGGTTTGTGAATAAAATAGCTGACACAGGGTAACTTTGCAAAACATAAAAAATTTCTTCATACCACCAACCAACTTAACTTTTTTTCATAGGGGGACCCTGTTACATTTCATTTTAGCTAAAATCTTTGTATAATATGGCTGTGATTGATCAAGATTTCAAATGTATTTTTAAGTTAAGGGCCATTATCTAATTTTTTTTATTAATAATTACCTTTTTAATTAACTATTAAAACTTTTTTTTCCTTTTATATGAGAATGAGAAAGGATTAAAAAACACATTCGACAATTTACGGATGTTTTTCTGTTGGAACTATTATTATTTAGTCATTTAAAAATCTAGTGGATCACTTCAGAGTTTAAAGCAATTTTTTTTTTATTTTCTTCTTTTATAATTTAGTTTTCTTTTATTCAAACCCACCCTAATGTATATAAGAATTTAGAAAACTTTAATAGATGAAGAATGTTTGTCAGCCTTCCACTTAAGAATTCGAAATGTGATTTTCAGCCGATGTATACTCAGCGAGTAGTAGTAGTCGCATGCTCCTTTGTCACTCATTCCGGACCGATCTTAGACTAATCGGATTATTTTTTGCATGCAAGGTTCTAGTTAGATTTTGAAGGAAAACACTTTATGTTAATGAATAATAACTTCAGATAATGGAAATCTTGTTTTAAATATATCTTGTGAACCACTCGCAAGTATCTAAATTTATTCACGAGTTCCTTATGAAACCGTTTAAAAAGAATGGTCTTGGTACGGTTTCGGTTCCGGTTCC
The DNA here is from genome assembly GCA_949987695.1 of Merzomyia westermanni. NCBI lineage: Eukaryota > Metazoa > Arthropoda > Insecta > Diptera > Tephritidae > Merzomyia > Merzomyia westermanni. Next base: position 33,703,862 of record OX465290.1, read on the forward strand.
GGTTCCTGCTTGGTTCCTACTACGATCAGTGTTTTCCACAAAAACCTACAGCCATCTACTCATTTATCTGATATCTTAACCACTTCTCCTCCATGGAAGAAGAATTTGAGGTTTTGCTGAACCTATGGGCTTTGCCTTAAAACCATGTTGTTACTCGGTGTAATTGAAGTAACATTCCTTTCAGCCCCCGAATTCCTTTCTTTCTGTGCACTTATTCTTATCTCCCTCACAACAATGCATTCAACTGTGCGTTGTAATGAGATGCAACCAATTAAGCCGTTGATTAGTTGTATGGGTCCTACTTCATTTGGATCACCTGCAACCATACGCATCATTGCTGACATGAAATGCTTTCAGACATGGCCAAAAGTGGGAAGATAACTCAGAATTTTTACTACTCCAACTTCATTTTATTTCTTTTTAGCTTCAGCATTTCTGTACTCCCGACGAGTATTTAGTTAGTTGAGCCAGTAGCTGATGTTAATTACTCTGTAACATCTCGCTGTTATTATAAGCTATGAGCTATATGTTGAAACATGACCCACACCCACTGCAACACATTAGCCTGACTTGGCGAAATTTACCTTCAAAACGACTCCTGCATGGCTGATGGTCCTGCTGACGCACCACTGTTCATTTTGTAAATAAAGGACGAACAGACCAACAAACCTACTCCCTTAAAAAGGAAATATTTGTTTATGATGCACTAGGGTGGTACATAGCTATACATAAAATTTCATTTGGCGCTACTGGAGTGCACGCTGACACCCCAGACGATTTAGCAATGCTATGTCAATCTCTTCCCTTCATCCCTTCCTACACTTTCCCTAATTTTCTTTCCATACAAACAGAATATTGAGATGCTCCAAACACGCGAACATGAAGGCCAGGGGGCATACACCGGTACAATCACCTTGTCGCACTAGCCAGGCTACCGTGGGAAAGCTTTTTTTTGACCACTTGCTCCGTAACCCGCTACGAGTATGGTCCTTATACCTCTGCGACAGTCTGTCTGTTGACAAAGTTTTTTATGTTGCTTACTGCAGCTGCATTGTTCTAGAATAGTCCAGCCGCCCTTTCTACAGCATAGATCTCTACGTGAGTCAGGAAGATGATAAGACTGTTTGACCTGCAGATTATTCGAGTACAACCCTAGCTGCGTTTAGTGATATTGCAGACATCGATTTCTGGTATATCCACTTGGCAAACACTGGTTCAGCTCTACGACGACCTATAAACTGTCGTTGGACTATAATGAAGTATTATGCGAGCAGAAACTCAGCCCGTTTCCCTAGTTAAAAGTTTATCCTGGAACACCCTAATGTTTTACTCAATAATATTATCTTACCTTCATCATGCATGTATGCGTTCATGTTTTTCATATCCGTTTGCAAGCTTCGACGTCACATACATGAAACGACAAAGCAGATTATCTCCGAGGACCTATAAATCCAGTAATTAAAGTCAAAGTCACAAGACGTTCCATTTCGCCACCACTATCCGCTATCCACAATTACCGTCTGCACTCAGCATCAGTCGCTTGTTTGCATGCTTATCAGTTGCTTTGAGCTTTGAGGGAACAAATGTGTGGGCACATACGCCTTCGTCTTGTTAAACCCTACATGAGTACCCTGCAGGAAATCGATAAGTAGTGATTGAAATCTCTGATTGATAACTAGTGCTACGGTGGTTAAGCGGAACTAGTTTAGTCGTGATCATATTTGCATCAGTTCATTAGCGGGTTTGAGATCTTCATTTCACACAAATTGCTTTGCAGAACAGTCTATCCTAGAATTTTTTTCATAAACGCCCTATCTCGGGATTGTATTAAAGAAAACCTTTTATCAAAATGTATTTCAAAAGCAGCATATAGTAGCTGACAATAGCCTATACATTTTTTTCTTAAGCACTTAGCGACTTATGAATACATATTTTTTTTTTCAAAATTTGAAATTCGCGCGTCATTCAAAAGTTTTGCTTGCTTGTTGCGTGTTCGAACAAGCTGCAGAGATAGACTGGACATTGACTTGACAGTTGGTATGCAATTTTCGAAATGAGCATAAACGGGATAATTAACTAGGTAAATTTTTCCATTGGGTCATAGTAAACTTAAGAGCAAAGACATTTTTGCAGGGTACTAAAGTAGTACGATCAGTGAACTAGACTTTCACTAAGGAATTGTTCACTAGTACGGAACTTTACAGAAGTTATTGCTATGAACCGTAAGCGCCACTACTTGGGACATTGTCATTAAAAGATTCATAATGAGATCGTCGTGTTTCCGCATGTACAATAATTACAAGAGTTCAGAAATATTCACTTTTCCTACAGGGTAGCTATAAGTGTAAGTGTATGAAGTTGTGTGCGTAGGTTTACATTCTTTGGAATTCTTATACATCTCTCTGGCTCTTATTAGTTTATCTTATTTTCTTTTGGGTGCCTGAGTAGCTCTAAGCAATGGCTTTACTGCTTTCCCTGCTCCCCACTTTCTCCATAGTTTTTCTGTATTTTAAGTGACTTTTACACATTTTAAGCTCGTGTCAAATTATGTAATGTGCACATCCTGTGAATCCACGCGTAAAAGAGAATGTGTATATGTATGTATCTTTCGACGTCTTCCGTTTGCAAATTTATTGCTGCGTGCTTAAGAAAGTTCCATTTTTTTTTAAAGAAAAGACAAAAATTTAAATATAGGTTTTTGGAAGTATACTTTAAAGCGCTGACGTGAAAATTTCTCTTGATCTGCTGCAAAGGTGTGAAAAGGAAGAACTGAAATAAAAAGAGGAAGGAAGCGGTAAAAGTAGAAGTAGGCAAAGAAGTGGAGGAACAGGTAGAGCTGATGAAGTAGCAGGAGGAAGAGACCCTCCGGTTAAGCTTGTAGCAGCAGCTTGCTTGCAGGTAACAGTGATACCTAACGTGAAGTAGGGAAGATGCCGCTAGTCAAGTGATGCCACAGGAAAGCGTAGTTTGCTCGCTATTGTTCATATTTTACATTTTTCGCCAGAGGAAGGAGCTTAGATCATTTCCTATGCCGAAGCCTTCACCATTCTTAGCAAAAAGCCCAGGTCCTTCCTTTGATAAGCTGTGCTCCAAAATAAATGGTTATCACAAGACAATATCAAGGGTTTCACCTCACGGAATCTGACATTGTTGTGTAGCAGACATACATTGCTAGAAAACAACACTAAGGACTGACCCGGAATGTCTTCTTATGATGCCGAAACACCATTCACATAGTGACTGAAAGGCATATAGAGCCGATAAACTCACGCCCAGTAAAGCGGAGGATCAAAGTATTTTTAACTGGTTTACCTACTCTGCTCAGTGGCCTTCCTCGCTTGTTGTGTTGGGTTGTCGAGAAACAGGGTCCGACTAGTTAAATCAACTTGACGCAAATTTCTTGTTGTGGTCTCTAGAAAACTAGAATTCCAGAATCTGGTGTCAATGGAAAAAAGTTTGAATCCCCGCTAATGACATTGAATTTTGACGTACCTGGTGTGGGGTAGGCAAAAATCTACTATCATAATTTGTTTTTCGAGCTAGGGTGATTTGGCACTGGGCTCTGAAAAGTGTAAGTAGAAGAGGAGTGTCCGGTGAAAAGGGGGCATACAAGAAACTGGCGAGCTGCGGATGGGCAAAAGGTGTAGTAAGTGATTGGTATATGGCCAATCCGAGCAAAGCTGTGAGTTGTAATAGTAGGAAGTATATTTCCACGAAAAACGTTTAAATTTTTAGTTCATTGCACCTGAACTCATTGCCAAATGTACAAGTTATGGCGCGCAACTGGTTATATACTGTTCAGTACACCACGAACTTTGAAAGATTAAATATATTTATGCAATTGTACACAAGCAAAACGTGGTAGAATTCAAATTTTTTTAAATCGTTTTTTCATTCATACTCCTTGTTTTCTGATTAGTCTTCTTTGACTAGAAAATAAACTATACACGCTGCTACTGGCTCTGCCACTGCATCTCTTGTATCACTCAATTTTTTTAAGCTATTTAAATACAGTTCGCTCTGTGTTTTATTAAAATACTAAAGTTTCTTTCATTTCCACCTGTCTTGTAACTTTTTAAAACCATAGATACTTACTTTTTAATTATAAAATCACAATTTTCACAAACTGGATGCGACTGTTCACTGTGAAGATTTCGTCTGAAATTTGTTTTCATCAAACAGCTGATTGTTGTCGAAGTCATCTGTGCTGCCACATTAACATTTTAATTTATATACGAGTAATTGTATTTTGGATTACTCTGCGTGACTTATGGTCTGGTTAGTTATTTCTATTTATGCTCCAAATTAACTGTTTTCTGCAATTGACACAAAGAAGTTATTTATAAGTTAGATGTTTGTTGCAATTTATATTTTTTTACTGCAGGGTTTTTTACTCAGTACGTTTAAAACTCACTTAATTTAATTCCTCTTTTTTTTGCTCAACCCGCCTTATTATCTCCTTCTCCACTCTTACTCTCTCAACTACTCACAACCTTTTTCATTTATATATGAATTATCAGCGCTTACTCCAAATCACCCAAAATCCTCACTTCATCTTAAGACCATAAATCAAGTTGAAATACGTTGCTGATGTGGAGTTGCTTTACCGAAAAGGCGAAAAAAAGGACAGCTCACATGGCAGGTAGAAAATTTAAACGCCAGCAAGTGGCTTAAATTCACAGTAAGGATATGTGTAAGTGTTAAGGATAACTAGAAAATACTTCATCTTAAACGTACTCACCCGCATACAATGGGAAGGACAGCAGCTCCTGCTTATCGTTTATCTCACATATGTGCATATGTAGAAAAACTCGTGCATGGATGCTCACGTAAGAAAATGTCTCCAAGTCATCTGATTACATGTGTAAGAGTTTTATGCATCCTTTTAGTTGAGTCACAGCGCGGCATAGATTTGTGTGTGTAAGGCCTTGGGCAGACCATTGCTCGTAGAAGGGGGTTGGGCGAGGGTATACAAATGCATTGCAGTGCTTTCCTTTTTACCGCTTTCCCATTTCAAAGATTTGTATTTTTATAAAAGTTCTTATAAAGGGTGTTTTTTAGGGGTATAGAACTTTGAATTGAAATAAAACACAAGAAAATCGTTTTAAGGTCCATCAATTTGGCTTTATTGGAAGGATAATTTTATGCCATTAATGTTTAAATATGATTTCGGGCATGCGGCCGCCGCGGCTGGCTCGAATAAAGCCAATTCTACAGGTCCAATTTTCAACCACTTTTTCGAGCATATGGGGCCGTATGTCGGCAATAACGCCACGAATGTTGGCTTCCAATTCCCCTAACGTTTCTGGTTTGTTGGTGTAGACGAGCGACTTCACATATCCCCAAAGAAAATAATCCAATGGTGTCAAATCACACGACCTTGGTGGCCAATTGACAGGTCCATTCCGCGAAATTATGCGCTCATCGAATGTTTCCTTCAATAAATCGATTGTGACGTGCGCTGTGTGGCATGTAGCGCCGTCTTGTTGGAACCACAACTCATCCACATTCATGCCATCCAATTCGGGAACAAAATAGTCGGTTATCATGGCTCTATACCGGTCTCCATTAACGGTAGCTGCCTCTCCAGCATTATTGCGGAAGAAGTATGGCCCAATGACTCCACCAGCCCATAGAGCACACCAAACAGTCAGTTTTTGTGGATGTAATGGCGTTTCAAGGGTCTCATGTGGATTCTCTTCACTCCAAATGCGGCAATTTTGCTTGTTGACGTAGCCATTCAACCAAAAATGAGCCTCATCACTGAACAAAATTTTGCGATGAAAATCAGCATCGAAATCAATCTCATTTTCGGCCCATACACCAAAATCACGACGCATTGCATGGTCTCGCGGCTTTAATTCTTGCACAAGCTGGATCTTGTAAGGTCGCAAGCCAAGATCTTTGCGCAAAATCTTCCATAAAGTTGATGGACAAAGCTCCAATTGCTGTGCACGGTGGCGAATCGATTCATTCGGGTCCTCTTCAACACTTTGCTCTACAGCGGCAATTGTTTCTTCGGTGCGCACTGTTCGACGTCTCTGCGGATGCGTATTATCACATAGAGTAAACGTAGTGCGAAAACGATCCATGGTTAACCGAATTAATTGCTCTGATGGACGATTATGTCGACCATAAAATGGACGGAGCTCACGGTAAACTTCGCGAACTGAACCATTATTTTCGAAATAAATTTGCACGATTTGCAAGCGTTGTTCTTTTGTCAACCTGTTCATGACAAAATGGCAAACCAAACCGAACATAAATGACATTAGAGTTGCCAGATTTGACCACAAAATGCCAGTTTTATCTCTATTCAAAAAACAAACCTGTAAAAAAAACACCCTGTATTTACCGTTATTCATCTAAATTTTTTTTTCTTTATTTGAAGGTCATAAATAACTTAGCAGAACGCTTTTTAATAGCTTCGATTCCTATCACATGTTTCAATTCTCATGACAAGTTTTTGCAGTATGGGCCATTTTGCGTGGTCTGAATTTTTGTTGTTGTTTCTTTTGGACCTAACTTACAGAAGTTCCAGACGGCTACATAGTTTTTCATGCTGGGTGGCTCATCCGAAGTAAGAACGTGTTGCTTCGAAAGAGATAGACTCTTCATTGAATGTGGTCTTTAGTTTCGATAAAATGTTGGTATGATTTTCACAAGCTCTTGGCATGCTTGCCTTTTGGCCTAAGTTTGTTTTTGATAAGAACACTGGCGGTAAATAGTGTTTCAATGAGGCTTGAAATAAGTTAGCGGTGAGGTACATCTGTCGCTAGGGTAATAAGCTCGAAGATTGAAAGGGTGAAAGAAATCGTTCCAATGGCTGGCGAGTTAGTACAATAGTTTCTAGTTACAGAGCGTAGAACTCCTTAATTCTTTCGGGGGTATTGTTCCTTTTACAACAAAAAGCTGAGCTCTTACTACTTATACATTCCGTTTTGTTAACTCGTGCTATCAAATAACATATAGCCTAAAGACCTCTAGTATTGACATAATCAGTATTTCCACTCTACCCATGCTCAATACGTGGGGTATAATATTTGAGTAAGCACACATAAACTGAGACCTTAATAAGATTATCTGCTGGTGTAGAATATAGGTGCTTAAAGATTAGCGTGGTTAACCTATAAAGGCGTACTGCTGGTGACATATTGGACTAAAACACAAGAGGTTTGGGTTCTGTTGTTTTTTGGACCACAGATCATATACGTTAGTTGAACTGAAAACTCGTTATCTTCATGATTACTCATTCCAACCATTGCCATGGAAGCAGCTTGTAGTATAGGACAGTAGATGGGGTAATGTGGTGGGATTTGTGTGTTTGGCTTATTAAGGTTGAGCGTTGTTGTGGGGGATATAACAAGGGTGATGTAGCAACCTGTACAATGCTTAGAGGCAAGCTCTGAGCGCCGTCGCCTCGTGTACACCTGATTTGTCATGTCAAGAAGTTTTAGGTTAAAGGCCAAAACATACTGGAATGTGGCATGATCAATTCAATAAATTCCAAACTGACTGAAAAACATCCTAAGGCTGCTTATTGTTGTACCCCAGGCTCTATGGATGAACTTAGTGTCGTTGTATATTGCTTCAACAGGGACGAAGTATATGAGAGCTCTGATATCCAGGATGCCTCCGAGATGATGTTTGATTTCATAACAAATTTCTGCGCAGTGCGCGGTTCGCAGCGATACGGCTGGTGTTGTTGCATTTCACCAGTAAGTGGACTCTTATCGATCACCCCAATAAACAATCTTTTTCAGCTCCAAATAAGAAATATCTTTCTTTGGACGGGACACACTAACAACTGTTTTAATTTGCAGGCAGTTGGTATACCTCATGGTATAACCAGTTGCGCGAATGCGCTCTTTTTCTTACGCCAGCTCTCTGTCCTGCCGAAGATTTCCTGTACTCGCCGAAGTGTATCGTCGGTTAACTAATAAAGATAAAAAATACTGCTGCGCGAAAGGATTAAGCACGTCTAGGTGTCTGGATCCGTATTCGTCGAACCTAGTTGTCGTCTAACCTTGGTTATTTTTTCTTCGAAGGCCTAAAGAAATGAAAGAGGGGAGTTCTAGTAAGATTTAAAATACCTTAGGTTAGCCATCGAGTTTCACGTCGCCACCCTTTTCGGCAGCCGTTCTATAGATAGTCCCCATTATTTACACAAGATTAGAAGCTATGATTTCTTTGCGCGTCAAAAGCTCAATTCAACTTTTCACCAAAGCCCAATTATATGTTTATGCGCCATGTACGAAGTGTTTCTTAAAATTAAGTTCATCCAGGTACATTAGCCCAGCAATCGACCCAATTACCGAAGTAGCCGTTACTACGCAAAAAGGATTAAATCAGATTTTTACGTTGACATCATCCTAACACTACTTTTACCGTTTGAACATGAAATCTATTCTGCCCCCATCTACCTTTAGCTTCGAGCTCACTCCCCTAGTACAAATACTCATTTTACCTTATTGATTGATCCAATTCAAACGTATCGCTACTGAGCTTTCGAAACCGTTATGTAAATAAACCGCGGGCGATACACTTGTCAATTTCATTTGATTGTTGTCTTTTTTGTTGTAATTTTTGTTTGCTTTGGCTTGCATTGTGTTTCATTTGTTTGTTTTTATTTGTGATCCGGTTATTTGCTTTGGTAAATAAGCATTACAATGCACCACCACCAACCACTCAATAGAACCATTCAATGTTCAGTAGCCGTCAATAGTGACAGTTATGTTTATGTTCTGTCATAGCAGCGGAAATGTGGTTAGTTTTATCTTTTTTTTGTTGGAACACAATGTATTGTTTGACAGTTTGACATAAGTTGAGCAATCATGAAGCGTCAATACATATTTATCTAAGCCTATTTGATTAGCCCATATTTATTGGGTTGAAGTTAAGGTTTGTAACTGTAAATTGTGTTAAATTCACAAGTGTTAAGAATTTCAAAATAAATATTTTAAAATGTATACAAAAATAGTTTTTTGATTAAATACATATATTTTTGGATTAACTTTCAAAACAGACCATGCCGCAATATCAGCTGCTTATGAGGGTTAACTCAATTAATTTGTTAATCATTGTTTGCCGCCGTTAAGGACACTATAGGGTTCCAGTCATCCAAGCTCCAGACATGTATGTACAAAGATAGCTCTTCAAGATTAAATTTGCAGCTATAGTTTTTTGGTCATATTCAGTGAGAGGGGCTATAGAGGTCGATACTCTTATATTACACATGAAGCAAGGGCGAAAGCTAAAATGGCAGCGCTTTCAATTGTATTCAAGTTGGGAACAGAGCCGAAACTAAACTTGCTTTCTGATAAGAGAATAAATTGGCGTTGACTTGGAAAACCTAAGCAGCACCTAGATACCAATTACTACCTAGGTCCTGTCTTTTAAAGGCATTAACAAACTGGCTACGGCCTGAGTGTGATTTCCTTGGCAGTTCCATGATTTTAACATGGAAAATCTAGCCAGACCCTTTGCAAAATTTATCACGTTTTCTTAATGGGAAAGCAAGCGACTTTAGTCTGGTGAGATACTAGAAAATACAAAAAATCAAATTTGGCATCTCTTACACCTGAGATTAACGCATTTAATTAACTTTAAGACAAGCCATCCCGAGATCCACGAAGCAAACCAAGCTCAAAAAAGTTCAAACATATCCCTGGATATCACAAAAAGTTAGGTAAAACAGCTATTTCATTAAGCTCTTTTTTTTTGGTTAGTTTCTTAACCCATTCAGCGCCAACTTTAAGCTTCCACGACGGGTTCAACTAAACTTTTCCTTGATAAAGATTTAAATTTTGTGCAATCTAGCTCGGTTAAAAAGTTTGCCTGTTTTTCAGACATAGAAACTTTCACATTTGGATGTTCGGGAACGTGAAAAGTGAGTGCGTTTCATGCCACGTTTATTGTGGCTTTATATAGGGGTAAACTAACTAAGCAGTGGCCAGTGATCGAATTTTACTACGATTGTAGTAAGTATTAGCTATTTAATTAACAAAAAAAATACTACTGGATTTTTGTTGTTCTCGATGGAAGGAAAATAAAGTTTTAAACAAAAATTATCGATTATCAAAAATCAGAATTTAAAACATAATTTAAAAATAATAAAATAAAAAAAATATAATCCAAATATGTGTTGAAATTGAGTTAGGTTTTGAAACTCGTTCTAAGATATTGCGTTCTGTAAGCTAATTCTGAGATAGTTAGGGCGCATTTAAAAGCCATCGATATAAAAAGGATCCGGAAAATTGGTAATACCCAAAACCGCGACTATTGGCAAAACCATAAACATAAACGAAACTTCGATCAAAAGCGTATCCGTAATCGTAATCAGAACTCTAAATGTAGGTAGAACAGTAAAAGTTACTAAAATCGTAACAGTTACCACAAACGCAGCCGTAATCATAAACAGTGCTGATACATTTAAGTCGTACAGCTGTCATCAAGGTTGCTGTAGACGCTTATCATCGAGGAGATTTTTTCTTCCAGATAAAATTTGCTAAGAAGCTTTCCATGGCAGAAATATACCCAGAGGCAATTACGATTAAAAAAAATTCTTTAAAGTATTCTACTATTGCTTCTCTGGAAATTTTAATAGATTTGGGAGGGCAGCATGCTACCTATTATATCATTGCTGCTATATTAATTCTTCTATGGTTATGGTTAGGTTAAGTTTGCGGTAACTGTATCTTTAAGGCTAGTTTTAGGGTTATTGCTACGGTTACGTTTACAGATATCACCTACAACTGAATTATGATTTTTGTTCCTATTTTGTGTGTCATTTACTACGATTTTAAGTATTCACTAGTTCTAATACTGGCAATTCAGTTAGGCAAATGAGTTTCAAATTGTAAACTTGCCTAACACAACCGTTTGTCTGGTAGCCAACTTTACAGCCTGCTGCCAATTTTGCTAGACTGCTGTGCAATTTTTCAGGTATGTACAACAACAAAAAGTTACAACAACAAAACGAAACTACCACAAACTTTCACAAGTGCGTTACAAAAACAAATAACAACAAGTAAGGGAGTCTAAGTTCGGGTGAAACCGAATATTACATACTCTGCTGTGAAATTTAGCAACAAAACATGAAATGTTTTCGTCAATACTAAACACTATAAGAATTATTTCGGTTGAATTCATTTGTGTCCGTTTTTTATTCCACATATGTATGCTAGATACAATTTTTCTGCTCGCCATAAATTTAAAAACAACAAAATAATAAGCAAGCAGAAAAAAGTATTAGCTCTAACAATTTTGGTTGCTATCTCGCAAGCGACAAGTTCACATTTGATATTTGAACAGAATTAAAAATTTTGAAAAAATATTTCGTTTTGTTATTCTATTCATAAACCCATAAGTGCCTATGAAAAAAAATTGGCTTGTGTTGCATTACTACAGTGCCGGACATAAGTATTGGCCTTCATACAACTATTTTAACAAAGACTATATGAAAGCATGTGTAAATGTTTAGTACAAAAACTATAAATTTTGTTTTAAAAATGTACCCAAAATTCGCGAAAATTCCAAGAAATTTATCAAAATTTAAAATTTTTTTGCACAGAGTTTTTAGAATTTTTAGGAGTATGCAGTTTTGTAGGCTATTAAATTTTAGTATGCTAAAGTGTTAATCTTAAGTTCGTGACGCGTTTTGCTGATTTTTGGCAATTTGTTTTTCTTGGGACTTCCTTCATACATTCTTTTTTTATATGAGAGAAATTTAAAATTTTTGATAAATTTCTTGGAATTTTTGCGAGTTTTGCGTACATTTTTAAAACAAAGTTTATAGTTTTTGTATTTGTGTATATGTGTATAGTTTTGATTTTTATTGATTATTTTTTATTTTTTTTCAGTATTGTTAATGTGTATATTTACGTGCTTCTACTACAATACTGAAATAATACACATAAACAATACTGAAAAAAAATCCAAAATAATCAACAAAAATTAAAAAAGTCAAAGAAAAGCTAAATAGTCAAAAATAATCAAAACCACATTTTATGCCTTTCATGAACATGAAATGGTATTATAACTTTGGTCCGATGTTTGTAAGTATGAGAAGAAGAAGAGAAATGGTCAGGGCGATGAGCTGAGTTAATTTAGCCATGCCCGTCTGTACGTCTGTCCGTCTGCCCGTCTGTCTGTTTGTACGCATACTAGTCCCTCAATTTTTGATATATCTTGATGAAATTTGGTATTGGGCCGCCATTTTGCATGAGATTAATCATTTGTCGGAATCAGCAAGATCGGAGCAATACAACGGGTACTCCCATACAATCGATAGTTTCGATAAATGGGTTTTGGGCTATAAATCTTCCAATTAAAAAGCTAGGAACGTAAAATTTCGCAAGTTTGGTACTTATTATATGTATATGTAATGTGTGTAGTGAAAATCACTCAGATCGGACCAACATAACATATAGCTCCCATACAATCGATTGTTCCGATAAATGGGGTTTGAGCTATGTATCTTTAAATTATCAGTTTTGCAGAGTTTTTACTAATGGTGAGTAAGGATCGGACACTTAAAATCGTGATGCGTATTCATGAAAGGTACAGGGTCTTCGGCACGTCGAAGACAGCCCTTTCCTTACTTGTTTTTTTTGATATTATTTTTGATTATTTTTGTAATTAATTGGAAAATAATCTTTAAAAATTGAAAGTAATTGGTAATCAATCATTAAATGGAAAGAAAGTCGTTAATCAAACCGGTAATCATTACAATTAGTAATCATTATTAATCAGGTCTGTTTCCTACTAATAAAAAATAATAATTTTTGTGTGTGTTTCCAAACTGTTCGATAAATGAAAAATTGGCTTAGCTGTCATCCTATTACGTCCATTTTATATAGAAGATGGGAGATGACTCCCAAGGAACTTGGGTATTGATTTTAAATAAGATTTTTAAAAAAATTTTCAATAATTCTCGTGTTGACAAACCGACGGGCGCTCATGGCTTAATTCCTTTCTCTATTCGTGCTAAGAATCTTCTAATGTAAAATTCTTCATCCATCTCGATTCGTTAATGCCGTTGCGACCTACTCTTAGCTGAAATCTGTGCGCTATGCGCAGCTGAGTATAAAAGAAAGACCAAAACAAAAAAGTACTATAAAATGGTGAGTTTCATTGCGTACTACTTCCGAAACAAAAACTAAGTTTGAAAATTACTCATGAAGTTTGTTTTTGTTGTGGCAACAGCAACAACTCTGAGTTATTCCTTGGTGTTGGCGATGATTTCGTCTTTTGCGTAATCTTCATAAGTGATATTCCATGAATCGGCAGCGTTACATTTATATTATCTAACTCTTGTCAAACAATGGAGTTTTTTTAGTTCTAAAATTTGTTGGTTAAAAACTTGATTCGCCTCCAATTTGGTATCTACATACTTGTCGCTGCTTAAGCTGCAACCGCAGCCCCTGCTAATAACGCTGTTTGGCGTGACTTTGAAAATTTTACTTTTCCTTAGTTCGTTGGCTGTGAAGTTATTAAAGAAGTAAACTTTATTTGTTTCAAAGTGAGTTTTCACAAACATAAAACTTAAAATTTTACTGACCTACTTTACTTAAAGTGCCTTAGAAATAGGTTAAAGGAATTGTTGAAGTGGCTTTACTCACAAATCAAGACCGAATCTAAGATTCTAACCTTGAAGTGAGTTTACATACAAATTAACGTAGTCACAATCATAAAGTATTGTTATGTTGATGTAGGTTTTACTGTATGTGACCATGAAGCAATCCGTGACCCGGACCCTAAGCGTAACAGTGACCGTGAACGGAGCCATGGCAATGACGATGACCATGAGAGTAACTGTGACAATGACCGTAACAACGGAAAGTGACAGTGAGATTTACGTTCACATATTTATCTAGTTAGAGGTGGCTATTTTTTTCAGATAATGCCGTTGTCAGGGTTGTAGTTGATAAAGGAACTCACCGACTCTGTTTGGATGTGCTTGAGAACCAGCTGGTGAAGCTTTATATCAAACGGTTGAGGATGCAGGATGTCATCGTGGTGCTTGAAGAGATGTTTCCTTATTTGACGTTGAGGTTGATCAACCCCCAACTTTCGGCATTTTGATGGCGTTATAAGAGATACCTCTGCTCCAATTTGTTTCGCTAGAGCAATGCCATAAAAGTGAATGTCTAAGAACAGGTTCAGCTAGACGGTCCAGGTGGGGGCTTATGTCGGTGTCTTACTCAATAAAGAAAAAACACCGGAAACGTTCGGGAGATAGCCGCCAATGGCACTGCATCTTTGACCTTTCAATTTCTTTATTCAAAAACTATTAAGACTCCTTCTGGTGTGGAAGTGAGCTCCGAAATATAGAAGTTCAACAAAAGTAGGAGAAGAACTCCACCCTGTGTCACACCTTATATTATCCTAATATAATCCTGCTGAATCTAGAGTCCTCATTCCACTCAGCTAATTGGCGCTACTTCTTTCCATATCGGAGTCAAGAGATGAGTCTTCGGTTTGCTACCTGATTCAGATTTATTGATCTGAAGTCAGATTTATCGATCTCAGTGGATGCTTTCTAATGAATAGCGAGGAATACCTGACGCATCTTATGTAGGTACACTTATTTCCCTGATTCCCCCTGCGGTACATCCCACTTGCTTTCTTTCTTTTCGAGTCCAGATGACCTTACTCCTGCTTAAACCCAGAGTTATCTGACTATTACCTACAATCGCCAATCAGGCAATCGGCCGCTGAACTAGTGCGCAGATGGTTCACAGCTGGAGGGGAAGTTTGAGGTATGTCACAAATTCAAACTGTATAATCTTTGTAGTGCCTTTCAAGCTGAAGTTGTGTAAGCCGAGGACTTAGTGAATGCGATGCTGACAGTGAAGAGGCTATTAAGGCTTTAAGATCTAGAATGGCCTTGAACAATTTTAGAATGAGTATAGTCTGAGTTTCATTGTACTTGCATACCCAGATGTGTCACGTCCATCTTTACGAGGGGGGGGGGGGGGGTGGTGTACTTTTGCATTGGTTTACACCGTTCTGCAGTAGTGATATTCTAAGTCGAGTGGACCTCGACCACTATTATCTGGAAAATGACGTTGCAATGTAGCCATACCGAAAGTTATTGAATACCTCACTTAAGCTCCTTCTAACCTGACCTAAGTGCAACCGATGTGAGCTAACTTTGTTACTTTAAGCGAGCTGTTCTTGTCCTTTCAATACTGTCTCGGAAGGGGGGTTAGCCGATATTTATGAATCTTGTTATGTAGAGAGCGAACTAAATTTTAAGAATTTATGCCTACAGTTGTGTTCAATATAATAGTAGTAAAATTAAATGGGATATCGTTCGACGAAAAAAAAAGCAATATTTTTAATAATTTTCATTTAAAATTTAGCAAGTTCCATGACAGAAACCACATAAAATGAAATCTCAAAGTTCACACAAAGTTCAGGAAAGTTAATTAAAATTTAAAAAATTTACATCAAAATTACAATATTTTTGGGCAGAATTTTTGGGAAAATTTTTGAGCACGCAGTTTTATAGTTCATTGAGTTTTAGCATAATATTGTGTAAATTAGAAAAACCTCAAAATTTCCCCTGAATTTTTAGAATTGTTTTGTTAAGGATGTTGGATATTTTTTTCCATATAAAATTTAATTTTCTTCATGCGTTGTATGGAAGAAATCACTCAACACCCTAGACTAAAAAAATTCTGAAAATTCGTGGAAATTTTTGAGCGAGATCTAACTTGCACAATGTTGTACTAAAATTAATTGGTCTACATCAGCGTACTCAAAACTTTTCTAGAAATTCTGCCAAAAAATTTAAAGATTTTGATGGCCATTTTTTAAAGTTTAATTAACTTTTCTGAATTTTGTGAAAGTTTGGAATTTTTTGTATCTGGTTTCTGTTTTGGAATTCGCTATATTTTAAATGAAAACTATTAAAATGGCAGCTTCTTCTTAATTCGTCGAACGATATCCATTTTAATTTCATTGCTATTATAATGAACACAGCTGTAGGTGTTGCCACTGGGGATGTTTTTGCATGGTTGCCCTTTATTTAAATAATAAAAAAAAATTAATTAATATATAAAAATAAAGGTATTAAACAGAAGAACTTTTATATCGTATTTCAACAAAAATATTTCTAAGTGAGGTTATCACCTAGTGTTGCCACCTAATCCTATTGCATGCATCTTTTGCCTATTCGCTTTTACCTCTAAAACGGCTAACCCCAATTTGGATGACCTTTCGAATATAGCTAACTTGCTACATTTCAAGCTCTCCCACCTAAGTGCTGTTACTAGCAATTTAAGTGCTTGTACTTCGGATGGTTTTACAAGGTGGCCACCTGTTTCCAACTTTTTTTAAAAATGATTTGAGATATGCCAATACGGTTATCAAAAGAATGGCATTTTGTGCGATATTTAAAAAAAAATTGTAGATCTATCAACTGGCGTTGCCACCTTTTGCTATTATATTTTCTTTTTGGTATTTCCGTGAATATCTCATTCATTCATTTCTACAAAAATTTTTGTAGATATACTAACTGCTAAAATCTAAGCGTTCCTGTTTAAGTAGAAGCTCACTTAGGATGCTTTTAAAGGGTTGTCTACTATCGGGTGTTTTACAATTTAATAAAACTAGCTGGACCCGTGCGCTCCTTGCGCAAAAAAAAAACAAAAACAAAAATGGCTTGAAACCTTTTATAAGTCCACGTCTAGCGTTTTTCAAACCTTTTTCGCAAATTATAAAAAAAGATTTTCAGCTACACTTGTTGTGAGACCACAAAAAATTATACAAAACAGCTATTTGAAATTCCACCGCTTATATTACATTCACATTGAGCCATAAACTTGAGTTGATTGACAACATCAATATGAATTAACTCAAAAAATGTCCCTTTGACTCGAGTTTATGACCCAATGTGAACGCAGTCTTATTCACTTATTTTAGCAATGTTCAAGTGTAGATGGCGTGCTCGCAGCGGGTTGAGCGCTGTGATATTCTAGGACTGTTCAGTCTTACTATTCAACTGTAGATGTCGCGAGGCATATGAATGTCACATTCACAATAGCGTTGCAGTACAAATTGATTTTTTTGTGCATTCACAATCGTTTATTTTAAAGAATTTATTTTTATAAAATACGCTTAAACAAAAGCACTCCGCTAATTAAAACATGGTTTCGCATGTAGAGCTAACCCCCACCTTTAAAACGATACATTATTTATTAATATTGGTTCCAAATGAGAGCAGAAAATTAGGAAATAACACAAAAAGACCTTACAGAAATAATATATATGATGATGTCTGAGATATCTATCGCTCCTACTTTTAATATATTTGAATGCTTTCAATTTATTAAATTTCTCTCTCAAATACACTTGATTTCTTTTCGTGTTTTTTTTTTTTGCATTTTCCAAACTTGAATACACAAATCATTCCGAACTTCCAACATCTTTTCCCCTATCCAATCATATTAATACCAGCATGGTTTGTGTACGTTATATGTATGTGACCTCCTTAGTCCTGCGCTCACTTTGTGCTTGTTCGTATGCAAGAGTGTGAGTGTGGGAGTCGCGTGACATGTACGAACATTTTTATTTATTTTTTACTCTCTTTGCTAATTTTTTTCTTTTCTAGCTTTCTCACGTGTAGTATGTATGTATGTATGTATGTACATTAAGCTTCGTTTGTTGTTGTATAACACTTATGTATGTAAGTTTTTTTCTTTCTTCCTTCAGCATTTGTCATTTAAAGTAGTATCTCGATGTGTACTCCCACATGACACGACGACAGTTAACAGTACTAGGATATATGAGATGGAGCAGAAGGAGGTGGATAAGAGGACACAGCGCATTGGGTGCGTGTATATATGTAGGAACACATGCATTGTACATATCTACGATTCTGATTGGACGCAACACATTTGGCCGTTTCGTATCTCCTCTCGGTCGTCGGTATGCGGAGTATATAGCACATTTCGCCCACATGCTGTGCACCCATGTGTTGTTATAAATATGTATTGGTATATGTATATATGTATTGGTATGTATATGTATTCTTTCCATATAAAAGCGCCTACATATTGGCGTTAGTGTCGGCGCCGATGCGACTTGTGCGTTTCGTGTTTGGAGCTATATCCTTGTATGGAGTACATATGACATTTGTGACCATTGGAAAACTCCACCCACATGAGTGAGGTGATGCGACGACTGAAATAAATCGATGATTGTAACGTACTCACAATTTTGTTTGGGTTGTTGCTTTTGCTGGTATTGGAAAAATCATGTGTGGTGGGAGATGGATATATACAAATATAAGCAAAGAAAATATGTATGTATGTATGTAATCCCATGAGTACGTTCACAGCTTTGGGCACCTACATTCATATGTCCATACGTCGCTGTCGGTAGTTCGATACACGCTGCCTTTATCATGTATTTTAACCTCAGGGTGGACAAAGAACAAGTCTTTGGTCCGACAGTCGGAAAACTTAATATCCACTAGGTGACATCTCTTAACGAGAAAAGTTTGATAGAACTCGACTTAACTCGAAATATGTTCATCTGTAGTACCCGGCTCCAGCATAAAAAGATCCAACCAGCTACTAGGCTCCATTCTTATACCAAACGGGAAATTAAATTAACCAAGCCATTATTACTGGCAGGCTTAGCTCCAATGTCCTGGTTGTCTGCGCTTTACGAGGTCGCAAGCCAAGGAGGATGGTGAAATCGATCTATCCTTGGCACAAGGACATAAACCAGAATTGGGAGCATATTTCTCCCCTCTGCGGATTAGGGTGGTTGGTTGGTTGTAGTAGCGAGTCTCCTCTGACTTAAATTAGCGCTAATGCGCCCTCTTGATACCACATCCCTTTAATTAAACAATGAAAACTTTATAACTGACAGGATCTCAAGGACCTTAGTGGGACTGCCACCCTTCTATATCCATGCCGTTGAGTTTAAAAATTTTAGAAGCACTAAGCTCCTAGAGGCTCCCGAAACAGTGTATTTCTGTCAAGGTGATCTACCGTCTCTTCCGCCGCGGAAGGTTGTAGCTGCGGCGCGAGGTATTGTGTTCCAGATCCATCCGTGCAACGTGCGCCCCAATTAATCGGAAGCCCAGTGACTCCCACAACTAATCTGTAAAGGGCCCTTCTATTCACCCTTGGGAAGGTCGAAAATCGCGTTTCGTTGTAGGATGGCCACACTCTACAGGCCTGCAAAAGCCCCCACCTATTATTTATTAGCAGGGGTACAGGGGTCATTCTTCGTTTCTCTCTATAATACGATGCCTCCATGGACGATATGTCGACAGGTTTAAGCTTCACTCCCTGCACTGACCAACCAAGCTCGATATAATTATTGCTGACCCAAAAGCTCGAAGAGCTGTCTGACTGTCAAAGAAAATTGCTATTCCATTACCGGAAATAGTAATCCCCTGCATGCCTCCTCGATAGCGAAGATCTCGGATTGAAATAGACTCACTTTATCTGGGAGACTCATAGATAGCGAAATGTCTGTGAGTGTTGGAAAAAAGCGCTCATACTGCGGTACATCCTACCCTTCTAAAACTCACTCTTCGAAAGTGCAAGGGGCCGAACAAATCATTCCCGAGGGAGTCGGTTGGTACTGGAGACTGAAGTTAGGTAACACCAAAAGCTCGTTCAGGGTTGTGGAGAAACACAGGAAGGCGGTCGATCAGGATTTAAGAAACTTGTGAATCTCCGGAAAAGGGAACTAAACAGATCCCCTTGTTTAGAAGTCAGGCCGTAGAGTTCAATCTGTAAAAAGCCTAAAGAAAGTATATTCTAAACACCGGATTTTCAATTCTTTCTTTTAATTTCTCATTTATTTGTTTTCACACATTTCAGGTCTCTCACTCAGTGCTGCTTTCTATCCACTTTGATTTTAACTACGCTTGATTTTCTTTGATCGACGCACAACACGTGGTCCTCCACGACGACGTGCACGCCCCTCTACTTGACTATCTTCCTCAGCTTTTGGTAGCTTGACTTTGGCAACCTCATCTGCTTGTCCAACGTGCGCGTACTTAGCATCTAAATTAGCATCGTCTGTTTCTTCATCGCCGTCCTCACCTTCGTTGTATGCAGACAAGTCAGCCTTATTATCCTTGTTATAGCTATTTCTTAGATTTACTTGGTTGTTGTAGGCTCTGCGGTATCCGAATTGCCGGCCGCCAACACGACGTATGCGCGGTCCATGTTCTGCTGAAGCGGTCTCAAATTGTACCAGATACAGGATGGCGAAGATCGCTGCTAGGAAGTAAAAGGTTTTGGTAGACATTTTTATTTTTGTCAAAGTTTTTTAAGTTGTTCGTTTGTTGGAGGTTTGTAATGTCTGATGCTGGCATTGATGTTGGGGCGTAGCTTTTATACTAAGCTGAACTCAAAGCTTTTGTGGATTGCCCAAAGCAGCACTTAAACAAACAGAAAAGTGTGCCACAATACCATAGATCGGCGCCAGCCATCTCGATAAATAAAGATAAAGGTGATATTGACTTTATGATCTAAAACACACATTTAAACACCACGGGTTTTTTGAACTTTAAAGATATAAGTTCAACCAGATCTTGCATCTGGAGTGTTTAGCATAGTTTAAAATGATGCATAATTTTGTCTCTGCAATCCGTTGAGGAGATATTCCTAATATATCTGGTTCAGCTAAGGAGTCTCTTATCCAACCCATTGAGTTTGAATATCTGAGTAACACCCCAGCCTTATTATCCCTAAGTATTGAGCGGCAATCGAAAAACCGTTCATCAGTCCCTTTGTGATACCACATGGACCTAATGACCACCTACTCAAACCATCTCGTGGATTCCACAAACTGGAGAATGGCCTTTTACTTTATCCTTGCTCAGTGCCAAAGTGATTGAAATTTCTGGACCTCATGAAGTTGAGGCTTTTGCCCTACAGTACAGGGCAATCACAAAGAAGATGATTCACTGTTACATGTGATAGCTCTAGTGCCTTTAGAGCTGCTTGGCCATCTTCAGTGTTTCAACAGCTTCCTGTATAGCGGTCATTTCTGACTGAAAGACACTACAGTGATCGGGCCGTCGGTCACTTTATCATCAAGCTTCGATCCTTAAGTGTACAGATTGATTGAACTGTTGTCGTCAGATAGTCCTCCATACCAAAATATTCTCCCTCTGGAATTGTAATATCATATTTCTTTTCGAAACAATACTTCGGTATACAGTAGTCCGAACTGTACACAGCGAGTTTTTTGAGGATGGACGAGTAACTTTCACTAGATTCCTGTCAAAGCGTTTTATCTGAGGATTTCTACCGAAGACTTCAAATGGAAACACGCTCTCGGTAGTTGGAGTTCAGGGTTAACAGCGAGAAGCGTAAAACCACTTGAAGGACTCACGGTGAGTGTCGCTTATAGCCTGTCCGTATAGCAAAGCTAAGAACACCAACAACACCCCCTGCCAACCTCCAGTAAATCTTCTGCGTGGTATGAATATGCTCTAGGGTGTGCTCTGTCGTCGATAGCCCGAACGCAACCATCTCCTGGCTTTTAACCTGCAAGAGATATCATATACTTATAACTCACTTCGGTTAGAGCCAAGGGAGCTATACCGCGAAGAAAACGTTCTTAGGATAACACTTGGACTGAATCCTTCCTAAGATGTATTTATCCACACCGTCCATAGCGTCCATAGAGGTTGCATAGAGAGCATCCTAATGCATGACTGTAAAATGTTTTGGAGACTGGTTTAGTTGTTGTAAGCGCAATCTTTCGCTGGAATGTGCTCCCGTTATCACTAGAGTTGGCCAGCTGATGTGAACTTCTTTTGAATCCAAAGAAAGTCAGACAACATGCCAGTGTTAGGTGGGTATTGGAACCCACATGTGAGGTTATAGGCAAACTTGGCCAATCATAAATGTTTATAAATCATCTCCATCGTCTCTCTCTAGGTCCATTGATTGGGATACTTACCAGACTTGTTTGATGGGAATACATGGCAAAGGCATGAAATTTCAAACGAATTACATCTTCAGAAGCTGTAGGAACGAGTAGTAGATTTAGAATGTTGAACGCTTCCTTTGCAGATGGTCCATAATGACCAAGACTCTTATGGAATATTTGGATAAATACTTCATCGAGGTTGGCTCCGTTACATTGTACTTTCCGTGTATCTATAGGAGGACAATGATGCCAGCTGACCTAAATGTGTATCTTTGCTATACTGGGCGGCAACCACCATAACCTGTGCTAACCTTCTAATCAAGTACATGATTTACACCTTGTCTTAGGGACGAGAGAAAATCCGACATGACCCGCGTCCACATAAGTAGTCCGACGTTTAAGCAATATCATCTCGTGAGCTTCACGCTCAGATTCAGATATAAGTTACTAGAAAATATTTCAAACTGGGGATTATGTGGTGGTATCAGAGAAAGATGGACCGCATCCACTTGGGAAGCACAAGGAAGTAAGTCGAGGTCCACAGATTAACGTTGTTGTTCACAATGAAGAAGCTGAATCTGCAGAAGAATAAGAATGAAGATAATTTTTGCTGCTTATTCTTTTCTATTCTTTCTAACATAATTCTCTGCCGCCAGAAGTGTCTCGTTGTAAGCCAAATAAAGGAAAGTAGGTCAAAACTCAAAGATAACATTTACAAAATATTTATCCACAAGTAGTTTCACATGATCAAATATTTGGGTAAAAGCTCTCATGCATTTTGTGTATAAAAGCCAACCATCTTTCAATATTCATAATCAAACTCGCTTCTAAACCGATAGTATCGAGTTCAAAATGAGAATCAAATTAGTTTTGCTTGCCATGGCTGTCTGTCTACTGCAGGCGGAAGCCTTCTTTTTCAAGAAGCATGGATCAAGTGGCAGCAGCGGATCTGACGTAGTCACTACAACAACCACTTACACATCACCATCAGTGCCTCCACCAACTACTTACACGCTTACAGTTAGTCCCACTGGTAATCAGCCTCTTGTAACGACTTTCACACCAACACCACCAATAACACCAATAACACCAATAACACCTACTACACCGACACTGTTACCTACACCAACAGCAACAGCAACAGCAACTGGAACAGCAACAGCAGGTTGATCCATTGATGAAAAGAATAAATGTCAGGAATTAATTGAAATATTTCGCTTTTTTATTTACAAACAAATGTTTATATTTTATGGGAGGAGAAAAGGGAAGTTTATCATGGGGAGTATAGATTTCTTGTATGCCATTGGGGTTTAGGAGCGCAGATTCTCATGTTTGCTTGTTTATGGAGGAATATGATTCAAGGTCCTGCAGCAGAAGCACTTAGTATTTGAGACGCTGATCTTGCTGTACTTCCGCACAATCTGGTGTTACAGCTCTAGAGTTCTTGTATTCTGTAAATAGCGGTAATCTAAGTCATTTGAGAGCTCTTTAGATAAGGCAGGTTTTGGCAAAAGCGCTGCTTCTGCTTGGCATAAAATCGGAGGAACCTTTCCGTTCAGCTTACTAAGCTAAGCTCTGGCTTAGACGATGGCTCGAGCTGGATTTCGCATTGGAGCTGCAGCGCTTTTAATACAAAAAATTACAGGTCCACTGCCCGACGGTTTTTGCGATAGACTTAAGAGCTTCCTCGTGAATTTGAAATGCAGCTAGATTTCATCGTGTTGCAAAACTTGGGTGCACAAGTGTAGTTTATGTCTTTTGGTATTTGAAAATAAAGACCTGTTGCAAGATCTGAGATCGTTTCTGGGTCGTCGCTTTTTCAGAGTTGATTGATTATTACGTAGTCGTGACTTGAAATTTTTGCAGCGCTCATTTCACTTTGATATGCTTGTTGTGGCTTGGAGCAATAACTTAAAGGAGCGCCGCAAATGGGAACAGAGTTGTCCAAAAATTATCTCGATAGTTTAAATCTAAAATATCACACCAAAAATATCCAAGGATAGCATCAAAAATATTAATTCACTATCAAGAAATCTAAATTATCACACCAAAAATATCAAATCACAATGATCTTAAAACATATCAAAGGAAGAATGGTCACATTAAAAATATCAATTCACGACTAGGTATCAAATCGCATTTATTAAAAAAAATATCAAATTCAATTGACCGCATCAAAAGTATCAAGTCACGACTAAGAAGTCGAAAATGTCAAACCAAAATTATTAAATGACCGCCTAAAAATATCACACCAAAAATATCAAAGATCGCCTCAAATATATCAAGTCACGACTATGAAATTAAACATATCAAGGGAAAATAGTCGCATAAAAATATCAAGTCACTACTAACAAAACTAAAATATCTTTCCAAAAATATCATATCGTAATTATTAAAAAAAAATTTTAAATCCAAGCAAATAAAATTTATCAAAGCAAATAAAAATTATCTCACCAAAAATATGAAATATCAAATTTTCGTCACGATAATGAAACTAATCATATCAAGGGAAAATAGTCGCATCAAAAATAACAATTCACTACTAACAAATTAACAAATCTAAAATATCTTTCCAAAAATATCATATCGCAATTATTAAAAAAAAATTTAAATGCAAGTGATCGCATCAAAAATATCAAATTACTATTAAGAAATCGAAAATGTCACCAGAAAAATTTCAAATGACCGCCTTAAAAATATCACACCAAAAATATCAAATGGTCGCCTCAAATATATCAAGTCACGACTATGAAACTAAACATATCAAGGGAAAATATTCGCATCAAAAATTGCAAGTCACTACTAACAAATATAAATTTTCACACCAAAAATATCAAATGTTCTTCTCAATAATATCAAGTCATACCTGACAAATACAAAATATTGTATCAGAAATATCATATAGAAATTACAAAAAACAAAAAAAATATTAAATGCAATTAATTGCATCAAATATATCAAGTCGTGGCTTGATAGAAATCTAAAATATCACACGAAAAATATCAAATGATCGCCTGAAAATTATCAAGTCACTAGTAAGAAATCGAACATGTCACCAAAAAAATATCAAATCGCGATTGCCAAAAGAAACATATCCGAATCTATTATAAAAATTAAAGGTATCGAACCTTTTACGTCACGATCAAATCACTAATTTCAATTTCAAATATCAAATCAAAAATATCAGGTCACGAATAAGAAGGCAAAAATATCACACCAGAAATATCAAATCAAAGTAATAGTATCACTTAACCAAACCTTTTTCAAAAATATTGAACTAAAAAAAAGGCGTTTTCGGTTATCGAATCCAAAATGACTATCACACGGGTTTGAAAGAAAAAGCTCTTGAATTTCTTTCAAACTTTTTTAACTCGGGATTTGGTTGAAGAGCTCTATATAATAGGCTTGTTCGAAAACTCCCTATCTCAGGTAAGAGTTTAGATATACTCGTACATAGTACTTCCATTCAGATGTAGCGTTAATGAAACCTATTCTGAGATATGTCATTCATAAAATAATTTCTGAAACAAGGCGATTGATGAAATATTATGTTTTCGGCCCGAGAGGCCATACTTGGTAATTTCCCATTAAAGCATAGTTAGGACAAGCCCAGCTTAAGGAGTGTACCAGCGGTCTACAGCTAGTACCTAGGATTTGATGTTTTGAATGTTCACCGCTTGAAGGGAAGCTAAGGCCTACTTATTATTTTCTTTTCAACAAGGTTTGATGGAAGGAACTGATCCGAAGTAACATAACTCCGTTTAGACCTAGGCTATCTGCGTGTAATAGAAGTCCTGGAAGCCAGAAGTATTTCCTTAAGGACACGTTACTCTTAGCTAAACTAATCAAGAGGGATAAAAAAAGTTCATTTGTTAAAATATAAACCACATCATCTTTAGTCATACATCATATCAGTTTTTATTGTTTCTTCAATTTCCTGTAAGATTACTTAACCCAACCTACTTCTCCTACCACGACGTCTGCCACCACGCCTGCCACCACGTCGACCCCTCCTGCGACCGCCACGACGTCCTCGGCGTCCTCGACGTCCACGACGTCCACGACGACCACCACGTCTACCACGTCTACCACGTCGACGTCTAGCACGTCCAGTAGAATTATCGTCATCATCTGTGGCCTCATCAGTATTCTCCTCACCGTCAATGTTCTCCTGATTTAGGGCGCCTTCTCTCGAAATCGTTTCAAACTTGGATTCACTGCCATTGTAGTTTAACAATTCAGAATTTGCTTCCGCTAATTGTGCTTCGTTCGTATCGCTGGATCTTTGCAACGAACCGAGTGCTTGTTCTTGTTGTTTTTGCAACTGCCTGGCAAATGTGCTCGGTGTGTAGCAGCATAAGACTGCTAACAGCACGAAGAAAGTGCCAAGTTTGAAGGACATTTTTTCTTGTAAACTGTGAGTTGTTACACCAAAGACGCTTACAAGACGATTGATAGCTTTTGTGGAAAATGGAGGCGCTTTTATAATGGGTTTACAATGCATGGTTGCTTGGTCGTGGCAGTGAGCTTTAGTGCATGGTGCATGGGATTGCAGCTGTGTAAATTCTCTTAATCGTTTCTCAATTAAAATTTAACAAGAACAAATAAGCTTTTAAAGTTGCTTTTCCACAGTTGTTTTAACGTGATCGCATTCAGTTTGGGTACATATAAGTTGTGAAAGTCTAATACCGAGCACAAATATTCGTTCTTTAGTCTTTGTAGAGCTGCACATTTGTAATTAGGGACAATAAAGCGGAGCTTAAGTTCTATGAGTTTATAAATTTCGAAGTAGAAAATGCATCCATGGAGGACTATCGCTGTGTACTGGGATTGGTGTGCCACAAAGCTTCGCATTGTGAGACCACCTTATTTTGGAAATGGGTCTACGTGCTAGAACGAGTCGGGCCTTACACTCGTCAAGGGAGGTTATTTCGTTAGTAACTTAAATGACGGTTAACCGTATTAAGAGTTTCCTCTGTTCTGCCAACTGGTGAAAATTGGAACCACCACTGGAACACAAATCAGTCTCCATTTGCACCTTCCACCGGAGTGGTGATCCTCCTCTTCACCTGCATCCATCGGCGAGTGTCTTCTGGCCAGATATTCCTCATTAATTCGCACAACATGACAAAACCGTTGAGGGTTAACTATCTGAACAATGTCTCTTATTGCTTACTAGATTAAATATCCAAAGTAGCTTGCTCGTTTTGCTAACTGGTGATAGTTGGAAACACCAAGTGCTCTAAAAAATCATTGTACCTTCAGTCCTTCAAAGATACTAAGGGTTCTCCCTTTTTCCTTTCTTCCAACGGTATGTGCCGTAAAATTCCATTTAAGGATCGAACAGATGTATTAATTTGAATAACCTTACCTAGCCGGTGGGTCTTAATTCTCTAAACTATGTCGACGGGCTCACCCAAATATTGCCTGGCCGAAATTTAGGAAGAAAAAATAGACCGACCATTCCCGAAAGAGGAAGAGAGCTCATCATCTAATCACTTTTATAGCACTTTATAGTTTGATCTAACTGAACTGTGGTCGCATATTTCTCACCCAGTCTGTATTGCTGATAGGTTTGCTATACGATTTCAATGAGCCCAGATCAACAACTCGCACCATGACTAATTATGTGCTAACTCGACAAGAAAGAACGCTGTTTACAGAGCGAAATTATGCACAGGAAATGAGCCGCTATGAGCAATACGACCAACTCAATAACATCTACACAGCGTCGGTAACTTCTTTGTGAGCTCTCGCCACGTGAATGCCGTCTTTCAGCCACAAGCAACACCTGTTGCCGCAGAGGAATACGGACTTCCAAGGTTGACAAGAGTTCCACTGACTCAACTGCGATATAGCATCCAGATAACAGTCTAAACTCCTTCATATCCCGACTGATTACTGACATGACACATGTTTTGCCGGTATTTGATGCTCCCCTCAACGACACCAACCATCTGTTCACCTGCTTGACGGAGCAGAATTGCTAATACCAACTTCACTCTGGTCCAACTTTATTGAAACCACCAGTCTGACTTCCGTTAGAAGATAATGATGACAACGCTGGATAAGGAGAGAGACGAGGACAAAGCCTCGTTAGAATAACAACAATTATCAACTTCATCAGCATTGAGTAGAATCTCCCTCCGTCGTCTCCGAGTTTTACGATTTCTTTAACTTGATGATATGGAAAAGAGTGCCAGGGCAGCGAAACTAAACCGATCATGATCCATTTTCTCTAAGAAAACAACGCTTTCCCTTATAATATTTCCTTTTTATAGCCGCCGCCGCATTATGGAAGTTGTCAGAACCAAATGGAATGACCGTTAAATATACAAGAGAACAGATTTCCTTAAGATTTTGCGGAAATTTGCTTCGTGCTAAGAGAATGGGTAATATTCTCGAAAGAATGGCAAAGTGCGGATAAGAACGTACTCCTATTGCGAATCAGTATACCCTTCCCTCATCTTGCTATTAGCGCCTGAAGGCGGGTGCTACACAAAGTTGTGGCGAGATATGTGAATGGATGGATAAATTCAAAAAATTAAATTCGTAAATTTTTGGGCACGCCACTGTATCTATACTCGAAATTCATTTTCAATTCATGTAATTGACAAAATCTTTTTCTTTTTGAGAAATTAAGTGCATTTTGCTTCATATAAATCTATTTGAAGGGACATTTTCCCTCTAGCTACTCACTTTGATTAATATATCCTTTTGGATTATCATGCGATTTTGATAAACAAAACTTTAGCACTCGTCCTAAGTTTCAGGCTGTCCAGCAATGGAAGTCTCATGTATTTCTTAGTTTGCGATATCCTTGAGTTCAAACAGACAAACACACGGACAAAAATTCTGAAAGTGGTTTATTTTCTACGTCATATTCAGTAATTTTTCCAAAGAAATATTCAATGTACAGAAACGACTTTTCTAGAGTCTTCTTATAGTATAAATAACAATACTTTGTAGCTAACTTACTTCCTAGGACATAAGGCCGCGCTTCTCTTCATCGTGTGCTGATTCTAATATTTCCTACAAATTGGTGCGACCTACATTTTTTTTGCCGACTCTGAGAGGCAAATGAATTATTGAAACTTTTTCTTGGCAGAAATGCACTCAGAGGGTTTTAAACTAGTGCCGATGGGCGAACCCGGTTTTTGAGAAAACTTTTTACAAAAAAGATATCGTGGGTTTCGAAAAGCAAGTGGTCGACCTAAAGGGGCTGAAGGCTGTTTCCTTTTAGCAGTGGCATCACTCAATCTAGCAAAATGAGACCCTAACTATTTTTGAGACCGTTTGGTTTATAATTTCCCTAACAGTTGAAATCATATCTAGGAGTGTGCCTTAAGGTGCATGGTGGGCATTTCATGAATCTAACATATTAGAGCTATAAATTTATGAAATTATTTTGTAACATATATTGGGAGGTATTTTAAAATTGCAGTCAAGGTCGAGGTCAGCTTTTTCCAAAAAATTTTTCAGCGATTCCTAAAGTAAACAAAGGCGTCACCATTATTCGGTTTGGTATGACAGCAGACCTTGTAATACGGATCTCTAGGCAAAAAGGGGGTGATTTTCAGGGTCAGCGCGCTGACGTATCCCACTGCCTTCATAATATACTGGAAGTAAAGCTACAGAAGCAGGGGCCTGTGCGTTGTGCATGTATCTGCCGTTGGTTGTAGTTTTCGTGCACGCAAAGGCGTTAACTTGTGCAGTAGGTAAGAGTCAGAAAGCGGTAGTCTTTTATAATTCGTTAACTTGTGCGGTATGTTGAGGTAGGTAAAAGTCAGTAATCTTAGTATTGTGGTTTATTTTGTATATTTGTTGGATCCTTTGGTTTATTGTTATCTGTTCGTTTGTTGTGCCTGCGCCAGGTTATAAACTCTCAAAACATGTAAAGACGGTACTTAAGGACACACTGGAACTGGATAATGAACACATAATAACAAACACAATAGAACTAATAGACAAACTTGAAACCGTAGAGCTAACAAAGGACAGCAAACTTGTATCCTCTGATATGAAAGACTTATACCCATCGATACCACTATCAGAGACAATAGACATAGGAAACAAGAGAACACTTGATAAAACAAATTACAAAATCAAAACTACACAAATCCTCAACACGCTGAGAAATACTCTACGTAAAAATTATTTTAAATTCAACGATAAAATCTATAGGCAAACAAATGGACTTGGAATTGGAAACCCAACATCAGCCATTCTCATGGAAGCAATCATTCAAAACCAGGAAGAAGCGTACATGCATGAATGGAAAAATAAGCTAGGAGTATCATTCTACGCTAGATACGTTGATGACATCATCTGCGTCCTAACTACCAACAATGAAGAACGAATACGGGAGTACCTCAACAAGCAGCACCGAAATAGAAAATTCACAATGGAAACCGAAAAAGATGGCGGAATGAACTATTTGGACCTGACAATAAAGATAGACAAAGTCACCGATAAGTTTATATACGAAATATATCGAAAAACTACGGCCACGGACACAATAATAGACGACACGTCCAACCATCCTCAACAGCACAAGAATGCAGCATTAACGCACTTGGCAGATAGACTACAAAGAACGCCTCTAACAGAACAGGCATACAGGAAGGAACTGAACATAATATGTAGCATCGCCGAAAAAGGTGGATCCAAAAAAGCCCTTGTGGATAAACTCAGAAGGAATCATGGAGCGCACAAAAGAAGTAATGAAAAAGAAGCCCCAAAGATTTGGACGACAAATGCAATCGCGCAGGCACAACAAGTTAACAGGTAACAATAAACCGAAGGATCCAACAAATATACAAAATAAACCACAATACTAAGATTACTGACTTTTACCTACCTCAACGTACCGCACAAGTTAACGAACTATATTTAAAGACTACCACCTTTGCGTGCACGAAAACTACAACCAACGGCAGATACATGCACAACGCACAGGTATACACACGCATACATATATTTTGACAATACCTGCGCCAGCACTAGAGAAATCGGACGATACGACTTGCTATCCCACCACAGACCGCCAAAGTTAGGTTGTTCTACTGGCCTGGGAAACCGACTGATATCACTACTATCCTCAGTAGCTAAGACAATGCAGACAGTTATGCTCCCTTATCAGACAGTCAACATGCGGCTAGCCGATTATGGTACCATCATCGCGTTGAACACTTTAAACACTCAAGTAAATGGCTTTCTCAGCCAGAAAAGATCTAACGAGAGGACGGCCCTAGTTTCGCTGGAACTATGTTAAGCTTTTGACAGAGTCACAGAAGCGCTGATAGCAACGGTCTACTCTCTCTCTCTCCCTGTTTCAATAGGTGGTGCGATCGCTATTTCCCGCAGGGTAAGCGCTACTACAACAACAGCCACCACAGTACAAAGCAAACGGTAAACTATCCAATGGACAAGAATAATGACTTAAATAAAAATAAAACAAATTTTTTTCTTTTGCATCAAATTATATATATTTTGAATCATTTAATCGGTCACTCAAATACCATTAAACATCTCATCCTGGCAGACGTCTCTGCAATCTACGTCTACGTCGTGGATATATCCGCTGCACTTTCCTTCTTCGACGTGCACGTTGACGTGCACCACTACTATCCTCATCATCATCATTCTGCTGGGGCTGCTGGACTTGCTGGAGCTGCCGCTGTTTCAGGGCACTTTCTCTCGAAATCGTTTCAAACTTGGATTCACTGCCATTGTAGTTTAACAATTCAGAATTTGCTTCCGCTAATTGTGCTTCGTTCGTATCGCTGGATCTTTGCAACGAACCGAGTGCTCGTTCTGGTTGTTTGTGCAACTGTCTGGCAAATGTGCTCGGTGTGCAGCAGCATAAGACTCCTAACAGCACGAAGAAAGTGCCAAGTTTGAAGGACATTTTTTCTTGTAAACTGTGAGTTGTTACACCAAAGACGCTTACAAGACGATTGATAGCTTTTGTGGAAAATGGAGGCGCTTTTATAATGGGTTTTCAATGCAGGGTTGCTTGGTCGTGGCAGTGAGCTTTAGTGCATGGTGCATGGGATTGCAGCTGTGTAAATTCTCTTAATCGTTTCTCAATTAAAATTTAACAAGAACAAATAAGCTTTTAAAGTTGCTTTTCCACAGTTGTTTTAAGGTGATCGAATTCAGTTTGGGTACATATAAGTTGTGAAAGTCTAATACCGAACACAAATATTGGTTCTTTAGTCTTTGTAGAGCTGCACATTTGTAATTAGGGACAATTTCGAAGTAGAAAATGCATCCATGGTCCTCTTTTTAATATCTAAATTAGTGGAGGATAATAGATGCATGGGCAGTCCCACGGATGTGTAGACATTTTCTTCATTCGCCAGGAAATGGCCAGGAAGAAAATCTGCAAAGCTCGCTGTGTACTGGGCTTGGTGTGCCACAAAGCTTCGCATTGTGAGACCACCTTATTTTGAAAATGCCCAAGTAAAGGTAAAGGAACGCAGCTCGAAGCTTTGGCACGATTACAACTGAGTCTACGTGCTAGAACGAGTCGGGTCTTACACTCGTCAAGGGCGGTAATTTAATTACTAGTATCTTTCTTACTTGTTACTTAATTAGTCAAATGGCGCTTAATCGTCTAAAAGGGATCACAAGTCTGTTTTCACATCGGGGGTGACCGATAAAAATACCTTTTGGGATGAAACCTCTTCATTGATTCCTCTAACATTACCTAACCAACGGACAGGGTCGCTTCTCGGTACTGATCAACAAACCTCTGAGTTTGTTTCTGCCAGGGCCATTTTACCTTGTGAAAGGCATCTACCTAAGTTCGAAGGCGGAATAAAACAAGCAGGTCGTGTGAATTTGTTTGATGAAAGAACTTTTACAACAACTTTGGCCGAATGATCTAACTGCCCTGTGGTCCCATATTTCTCTTCCATTCTGTGCTTCTAGCCAGCTAGCCAACTTTTACCGTGAGTAATGAAAAGGAAAGATGGTGCCAACTGAACAACATCCATACCCAGCCGGTATACTCCAGGCATAGGACTCACTCTGGCCCAACTTAAATCTGGATAATGGCATGTGGTGTGTCAAACAATTTTTCTGGGATTTCCGTTAGAAGATAATGATGATAACGCTGGATAAGGAAAGTGACGACAAGGCAGGACAAATCCTCGTAACAACAACAACAATTATCAGCATTGAGTAGAATCTCCCTGCGTCGTCCCGAGTTGTACGCTTTCTTTAACTTGATGATGTTAAAAAGAGTGCCAGGGCAGCGAAACTAAACCGATCATGATCCATCTTCTCTAAGAAAACAACGCTTTCCCTTATAATATTTCCTTTTTATAGCCGCCGCCGCATTATGGAAGTTGTCAGAACCAAATGGAATGACCGTTAAATATACAAGAGAACAGATTTCCTTAAGATTTTGCGGAAATTTGCTTCGTGCTAAGAGAATGGGTAATATTCTCGAAAGAATGGCAAAGTGCGGATAAGAACGTACTCCTATTGCGAATCAGTATACCCTTCCCTCATCTTGCTATTAGCGCCTGAAGGCGGGTGCTACACAAAGTTGTGGCGAGATATGTGAATGGATGGATAAATTCAAAAAATTAAATTCGTAAATTTTTGGGTACGCCACTGTATCTATACTCGAAATTCATTTTCAATTCAGGTAATTGACAAAATCTTTTTCTTTTTGAGAAATTAAGTGCATTTTGCTTCATATAAATCTATTTGAAGGGACATTTTCCCTCTAGCTACTCACTTTGATTAATATATCCTTTTGGATTATCATGCGATTTTGATAAACAAAACTTTAGCACTCGTCCTAAGTTTCAGGCTGTCCAGCAATGGAAGTCTCATGTATTTCTTAGTTTGCGATATCCTTGAGTTCAAACAGACAAACACACGGACAAAAATTCTGAAAGTGGTTTATTTTCTACGTCATATTCAGTAATTTTTCCAAAGAAATATTCAATGTACAGAAACGACTTTTCTAGAGTCTTCTTATAGTATAAATAACAATACTTTGTAGCTAACTTACTTCCTAGGACATAAGGCCGCGCTTCTCTTCATCGTGTGCTGATTCTAATATTTCCTACAAATTGGTGCGACCTACATTTTTTTTGTCGACTCTGAGAGACACCTGTTAGGGCAAATGAATTATTGAAGCTTTTTCTTGGCAGAAATGCACTCAGAGGGGGTTAAACTAGTGTCGATGGGCGAACCCGGTTTTTGAGAAAACTTTTTCCAAAAAAGATATCGTGGGTTTCGAAAAGCAAGTGGTCGACCTAAAGGGGCTGACGGCAGTTTTGTTTTAGTGGTGGCATCACTCAATCTAGCAAAATGAGACCCTAACTATTTTTGAGACCGTTTGGCTTATAATTTCCCTAACAGTTGAAATCATATCTAGGGGTGTGCCTGAAGGTGCATGGTGTGCATTTCATGAATCTAACATATTAGAGCTATACATTGAGCGAAAAGACAAAGAAATCGAAAAATTTCAATTGAAGATCAAATTTATGAAATTATTTTGTAACATACATTCGGAGGTATTTGGAAATTGCAGTCAAGGTCGAGGTCAGCTTTTTCCAAAAAATTTTTCAGCGATTCCTAAAGTAAACAAAGGCGTCACCATTATTCGGTTTGGTATGACAGCAGACCTTGTAATACGGATCTTTAGGCAAAAAGGGGGTGATTTTCAGGGTCAGCGCGCTGACGTATGCCACTGCCTTCATAATATACTGGAAGTAAAGCTACAGTCAAGCAGGGGCCTGCTAAGGCATCCCGAACCATATTACCTAGCAGAAACTGATTTCTAAGTAAATTATTTGGCTTGTTAAGGTACTCCGTGAGAGTTCCACCTGCAGTGTTCTATAAGTTTTGGTGACTCGTCTATTCTAAGCAGTTCCCACAAAGTTTCGTTATATTTTTCCCAAGCGTAGCTGACTTTCTTTCTTTCTTTAAATGGTCATCTAACCGCCTGGGCGACTTTGACCGTCCAACATAGCTCGCCAGTCGTTTCTTCGTTGTGCCAACTGGCGCCAATTGGAAACACCCCGGGATCGCAAATGGCAAATCGGTCTCCACCATGCTGCCCGACTGTCGTTGTAGCGATTTATGACCAGTGAAACCTTCTACGTCATGTCACCCTTCCTTGCGTAAGGAAGGATAAGGTAGGTAATGAGAGGTGAGAGGCATCATATCCGTAGATCAACCATCGAGTTGCACGTCATTACCTTTGTGCATATTGGTCGTCTCTTACGACCGGTATGCCTACCTCGGGCATATTCTAAACCCCTAACCCGCAGGGGCAGAACCTTTCTCTCGTGTAGCGTAGCTGACTAGTGGCTTGAAAATATTCTTGTGGCCCTACCATTTTGAAGATTTCGAGAAAACCAATAATTGCATACTTCTTTGAGCTTTAACAAGGATTTTTGTGTTACTGTGGTGAAGGGCATGGCTATTCTAAAGTTACAACTTTGCCCACTTAGAACATATGATATATGATAACTGAAGACCACATCCAAATTTAATTTAATTTTAAGAATAGAGTACCTTTTCTTCACCAGGGGAGTAACGATAAAATCATGCTCTGATGATTGATGAGCTCTGAAGGGAACATGAAGGACAAGCTTCATAATCTCTCCTAGCTCGCACATTGCACACCTTTACTCTGTTGTTGGTTTAGTCCACAGAAAGCCAGTGGAGTTTCTACCATGGGTATTCACGGAATAATGTTATAAACTGCCAACGTTATCTCACCTGTCATATTCGTGAAAATGCGATTATCACCTGCTCCATCAGCTGACTGAAAGATAAATAACAGCACAAGAGGGAGTTCATTAGGATTACAACTGAAGATCATCTTCAGAGCGAGTAAAAATGTTTAAGAGGCATTTTCTCTTGGGTAAGGTAAATTGAAGGCGCCACCCAAGCAAACTAGGATGTACATAAATGGGCGTAATTATGACGTCCAGAATAAAAGAAGCCAGCGGGTTAGATGCTTTAAATATAACCGCGGTAAGGTATGCCTGTCGTAAGAAGCGCCTAAAATCTACTAACCGAAGTCCAAATTCCTACCAAATCTGCGGAAACAGCTAGAGGAAGAATAGTTATCCAACCAGTTTACTAGCAGCTCGTGATTGATTGTATGCAAAGATTTGAGGGGGAAAGTGTCTCTAGTACCGTCCAGTCTTAGATCTTCTCTGGTTGAGACCGACATTTTTCTAAGTGTTTGAAGCGATCAGGGATGGTACTGTGTATTTTATAGAACCCATACTAATGACCGTCTAGCCGCATGTTGGTAATGTAATAACGAAGCAGAACTATCTTCAGGACCTTTACTATCGGCGAGACTAGAGAAATCGGACGATACAACTTGCTATCCCACCACATTAGTTGAAAAGACCATCCATGGCCTCTACGGTATACTCACACTGACACTAACACATCTCGTTGATGAGGGAGGGGAATATCTAACGGCTGTCTTCAAGCTGAACAGATTTTTTATGACTAACTTATTACCCGCAGGGTAAGTGCTGCTACAACAACAGCCACCACAGCACAAAGCAAACGGTAAACTATCCAATGCTCAAGAATAATTACTTAAATAAAAATAAAACAAATTTTTTTTTTGCATCAAATTATATATATTTTGAATCATTTAATCGGTCACTCAAATATCATTAAACTTATTGCAGACTTCTCTGCAATCTACCTCTACTTTCCTTAAGCTGCACGTTGACGTGCACCCCTACTATCCCCACCAACATCATCCATGACATCTGCAAGTGTACGACTAGCCTGCTGGTGGAGGCGCCGCTGGGGGTGCCGCTGGAGGTGCCGCTGGGGGTGCCGCTGGAGGTGCCGCTGGAGGTACCGCTCCTGTGGCTGTAGGTGCCGTAGCAGTTGTAGCGGGTACAGGCACCGGGAATGGTGTCGGTATATAAGTTGGTGTTATAATTGGTGCAGTTGTTGGTGCAACATATGTCAATGTTGGTTGGGATATTGGTGAGAGTGGGACGGTGCTTGGCGCAGGTAAAGTGTATGATGTTGTTGTTGTGACGGGCTTATTCTCATTGTCGCACTTTTTGAAGAGTGAACAACCAAAATGAAATCCTTGCGTGGGTATAGCCACGCCCACTATTAGTATACAACAAATTCTCAGCAGCATTTGTGCTTTTAATTTAAAAACGAAGCAAAAAATTTGAACGTAGCTCACAGTTAGATGGGAGCCACAAAACTGTTGTCTGTGCCGCATGTGCTGGTGGTATTTATAGTAAACGGCTTGCGACACTTTGAAGCTTGGATCAGCTAACTGCATAGAAAATGCATCTGTATAAATAATTTGGCTTGAATTGAGAAACCTGGCAGCAAGATCTTCGGTAAACTTTGCTAAGCGACCTACTCTGGTTTGTTTGCTAGCCAGCTTCACTGATATTTGTACAAATGTCTGAAGTCTATTTGGTGCTAAAGACAAATTTCGATGGCCTAGTAATGAGAAATTTGGTTTGTTCTTTCAGGTAGATATAGTAAAGCCTCGAAGTCTGATACTCTCTAACAACCATGTTTGAGCCACCTAGAAATCTTGATGGGTTTCATTAGTCATTTAAAAATTGCTGTGCCTAGCTGGATGAACTTATTCATGATAGAGTGTACAGGCTGTGATATCTGACAGAGAGAAGAGGAACAAGGAATGGAAGAGGAAACGTGTTAGGAATAGGGAAGAAGTATAGAAAGAGGAAGGGGAAAAGGTATAGAATGGAATAGGAATTTTGCTACCGATAGAAAGAGGAATAGGGATTCTAAGAGAAATGGTAATTGAAAAAAGGGTTGCACTGCGAACGAAACAGAAAATAAATTAGTAAAGCAATAGAAATGGGATTAGGAACAGGGTCAGTAAATGGAATAGGAATTGGAATTATTATAGAAAAATATCAATATGAATAAAGTAATATGAATACGGATGTAGAAATGGAACAGGGAAAAGAAAATATTAATTCAAATAGGAAAAGGGGAGAAATATGAACTGGAATTGAAATACAGGGTGTTTTTTTAGGGGTATAGAACTTTGAATTGAAATAAAACACAAGAAAATCGTTTTAAGGTCCATCAATTTGGCTTTATTGGAAGGATAATTTTATGCCATTAATGTTTGAATATGATTTCGGGCATGTGGCCGCCGCGGCTGGGTCGAATAAAGCCAATTCTACAGGTCCAATTTTCAACCACTTTTTCGAGCATAGGGGGCCGTATGTCGGCAATAACGCCACGAATGTTGGCTTCCAATTCCCCTAACGTTTCTGGTTTGTTGGTGTAGACGAGCGACTTCACATATCCCCAAAGAAAATAATCCAATGGTGTCAAATCACACGACCTTGGTGGTCAATTGACAGGTCCATTCCGCGAAATTATGCGCTCATCGAATGTTTCCTTCAATAAATCGATTGTGACGTGCGCTGTGTGGCATGTAGCGCCGTCTTGTTGGAACCACAACTCATCCACATTCATGCCATCCAATTCGGGAACAAAATAGTCGGTTATCATGGCTCTATACCAGTCTCCATTAACGGTAGCTGCCTCTCCAGCATTATTGCGGAAGAAGTATGGCCCAATGACTCCACCAGCCCATAGAGCACACCAAACAGTCAGTTTTTGTGGATGTAATGGCGTTTCAAGGGTCTCATGTGGATTCTCTTCACTCCAAATGCGGCAATTTTGCTTGTTGACGTAGCCATTCAACCAAAAATGAGCCTCATCACTGAACAAAATTTTGCGATGAAAATCAGCATCGAAATCAATCTCATTTTCGGCCCATACACCAAAATCACGACGCATTGCATGGTCTCGCGGCTTTAATTCTTGCACAAGCTGGATCTTGTAAGGTCGCAAGCCAAGATCTTTGCGCAAAATCTTCCATAAAGTTGATGGACAAAGCTCCAATTGCTGTGCACGGTGGCGAATCGATTCATTCGGGTCCTCTTCAACACTTTGCTCTACAGCGGCAATTGTTTCTTCGGTGCGCACTGTTCGACGTCTCTGCGGATGCGTATTATCACATAGAGTGAACGTAGTGCGAAAACGATCCATGGTTAACCGAATTAATTGCTCTGATGGACGATTATGTCGACCATAAAATGGACGGAGCTCACGGTAAACTTCGCGAACTGAACCATTATTTTCGAAATAAATTTGCACGATTTGCATGCGTTGTTCTTTTGTCAACCTGTTCATGATGAAATGGCAAACCAAACTGAACATAAATAACATTAGAGTTGCCAGATTTGACCACAAAATGCCAGTTTTATCTCTATTCGAAAAACAAACCTGTAAAAAAAACACCCTTTAGAAACAAGAAAAATTTAAATGAAACTATGTACAAAAACAGGAATTTACATAGGGATATGGAGACAAATAGGAAAGAGGACAGGGATGGAAATTGAAACAGGGATATTTATTTAATTAAGATAATTAGAAGAATAGGAATTTAAGAAGGAAAAGGGAATTAAATCTGATTAAGAGCAGGAACATTAATTTGAACGCGAATTGGAATAGCAACAGGGATTGGATTAGCAATAGCAATAGGTAGGGCAGGAATAGGAAAAGCAAGAGGAAGTGGAATGGTAATAGGGACAGGAGTTGGATCATAATAATTGGAAACGAAAGAGGAATTGGACAGGGACAGTAACAGGCACTGGAATTGATAT
Source organism: Merzomyia westermanni (assembly GCA_949987695.1). Classification (NCBI taxonomy): domain Eukaryota; kingdom Metazoa; phylum Arthropoda; class Insecta; order Diptera; family Tephritidae; genus Merzomyia; species Merzomyia westermanni. The sequence continues at coordinate 33,743,482 of OX465290.1, forward strand.
ATCTATAGCTATAGAAAAGGTAAAAGCTCTGACCAAAATAGGAGAATACCCAATAAAATTTCCGAAAAATTCCTGAAAAAAAATGTTATTTTCCCATACATTTTGTATGGTGCGAATTTTTTATAATTTTTTTTTTGTTAGAAAAGCTCAACAATGAAATCGATCGATGGTGAAGTGGAATTATGTGTGTGTGAAATAGTTACATCTATACGGATAGGGATAGGGATAGGAATGGGGATAGGGATAGGGATAGTGATAGGGATAGTGATAGGGATAGGAAAAACCAATACAGGGTGGCTAATGAAAGCCGCTACCAAAAAAAAATTAAATAACTTTTTTTCTATTTAATGAATCTGGTTAATTTTTTTTTATTTTGCAGATTGACTTTTACGTTTAACAAAAATGGATAACTGGGACACTGAAACAAGAATTTGGATTGTCCGCCGCTATCACGCACTGGAGTCCGTAGCTTCGGTTCAAAGAGAGTATAGGCGCACGTTTGGCGGCAATTCTCCGAGCAGATGGACCATAATAAGACTTGTAAACAATTTTGCCGAGCATGGGACAGTCAACAGAAGACCTTACCATCGAAACCCTTCAGTTCGAACGGAGGAAACAATCGCTGCTGTAGCTGCTGCCATACAAAACAATCCACGTGTTTCGACAAGAAGCTTATCTGCTCAAATGGGTGTAAGCAGACAGTCATTACAGTCAATTATGCACAAAGATTTGGACTTATTCCCATATAAAATTCAAATGGCCAACAAACTGAACGCTGCAGACTTGCCGATTCGCTTGGAATTTTGCCAGAAGATGCTTCAAATGATGGAAGAAGATGGAAACATGTTGAACTGTCTTTTCATGTCTGACGAGGCCCATTTCGATTTAAACGGCAACATAAACAAACAAAATTGTCGAATATGGAGTGTTTCCAACCCACAGATACTCCATGAGACGGAATTGCATCCACTTCGTGTCACAGTGTGGTGTGCAGTTTCATCACGCTGCATTGTCGGGCCCTACTTCTTCGAAGAAAACGGTCACACCGTTACGGTTACTGGAGACCGTTACTTGAGCATGTTGAGAGAGTTTTTCTATCCAGAATTACGCCGAATGAGAATTTCTTTCAACTCTGTGTGGTTTCAGCAAGATGGTGCAGCTCCTCATATAGCCCAACCTGTTATGACAGAATTGCGACGAAAATTTCCCAATAAGCTGATATCCAGAACCTCACATTCCGTTGGCCACCCAGGTCGCCTGACCTTACTGCACCTGACTTTTTCTTGTGGGGTTATTGCAAACAGGAAGTCTTCAAAGCAAAACCAACAAATTTGAATGAACTAAGGCAATCCATTCGAGAAACAATTGCGGCTATTCCTGTCTCAACTCTCCAAGCAGTAATGAACAACTTTTTGGTAAGATGCCGCACATGCATCGACGAGCAGGGGGGGCATTTAAATTCCATTATTTTTAAAACTAATTAAGCTATATTTAATAAAATTTAATGAGCTTTAACATGAATAAAAGAAAAATGAATTCCATACACTGAAAAAAATTATTTGAGTTTCTTAATGTAGCAAAATTCATCAGCCACCCTGTATTTCTAGATCCATTGAGGTAAATATCTGGGCAGTACAAAGTCTGCCGGTCCCTCTAGTTTTTATATAAAGTAGTCATGAGACTTAGCCGGTTTCTTGCATATTTTAAAGAATATTCCTTCTTAAAAGTTGTAAAAGGGTAATTAAGTGGACGGCGTCACACCTATTTTTAAAAATTTCTAAAAAAAATCAATTAAAAATATTATTACTTTATTTGGTCTTATAGGTGTAATATGTACTGAATAATCACTTCTTTTGTGCTTATTTTAAATACCAATGGGAGATGAGTACCAAGGTTCTTTTATGCCATTATGGTATATAAAAAAGATTTGGCTGAACGCCATCCACGTCGTATACGTAACGAGTCAATCAAAGGAGTAAATTCACACAATGCCTACCAACAGACATCCACACCCCATCTTTCTCCTCTCTCTTTTCCAATGCAAAGCTCGTAAATTTCAATAGTAAATTCCAAAAGTAACTTCACGCTTGCCAAGCAAAGTCAAAGCTAAAGTCTTAGGTAAAAAAAAATATCAAAAATTATTCACTTTTGTGGAATGATGCCAGTGCACCTGCCTGCCTTGTTCGCCTGCACTCATTAAGATAATTGCGAGTAATTAAGCAAATTGTTGTTGCAGCGCATTTATCATGTCGCAGTAAAAATGGCAACTCCAACAGATAGATAATGTATTATATTGCCAAGCATTTATGTTTGTATTTGGTTATGATATACGATTAAAAGGTGCGCGGAACGGGTGTGCGTGTGAATGGCGCATAAAAGGAAAATTTTGGATTTGACTCACTGCCTTGCAGAAAATTTGACTAGCTCAGAGATAAACCATTTGAAAACACTACTAGTTCTAGCCCGTAGACCAAAGCAATGCTTTCAACTGGCCACTTTTACATGACAAAGTCATTGGCGGTGGGAATTGTGGCCCAGTGATAAGATAATATCGCTTTGGCTAGTTCTCAACCAGTAATATATCGGATAGTTTAGGGATAGCTTTGGTTGTGGATGAGAGATTATAGTCGCTAATTATTGATGTCAAATATTTCAAAGTGTCTTCTAACGATCCCTTTGTTACCGATACAATATGATTCACTAAAAGTGTAGCTCAAGACTAACTTTTTTGGGGACTGGTTCCCAATTTCACTGCAGGGTGATTAGTGGTGATGTGCGGCTGTGACTGTTAAAGGGAACCGGTTCAAAGTAGTGCTAACATTCAGCGGATTAGCGGGTTTAGAATATCATGGCCATAAGTTAAGTTTGCTTGTTTTAAGAGGCTACTAAAATCCCCAAAGTGAATGCTTGGCGGGTCAAGCAAACCGCTCCGGAAGAAGTCGTATTATCAGATTCTAGTATTGAACCGTACCGTGTCCATATCGCCCCGGTGTTTTAGCAATGGGAATAAATGTGCGCTTCATAACTTAAAAAGAACTCTCTCCACAACATCAGCCTAAACTTTCGTACTAATATCGTGTTTGTCTGAGCCTATTAATCGAATAATAGCTAGAGAATGACCTAACGTCGATTTTTTGTAGAACCGAAGCGAACTTCAGGTAATTTCAGTAGCAACGAAATATATATGGCTGATGAAAGCCGCTACCAAAAAAAAATTAAATAACTTTTTTTCTATTTAATGAATCTGGTTAATTTTTTTTATTTTGCAGATTGACTTTTACATTTAACAAAAATGGATAACTCTGACACTGAAACAAGAATATGGATTGTCCTCCGCTATCACGCACTGGAGTCCGTAGTTTCGGTTCAAAGAGAGTATAGGCGCACGTTTGGCGGCAATCCTCCGAGCAGATGGACCATAATAAGACTTGTAAACAATTTTGCCGAGCATGGGACAGTCAACAGAAGACCTTACCATCGAAACCCTTCAGTTCGAACGGAGGAAACAATCGCTGCTGTAGCTGCTGCCATACAAAACAATCCACGTGTTTCGACAAGAAGCTTATCTGCTCAAATAGGTGTAAGCAGACAGTCATTACAGTCAATTATGCACAAAGATTTGGACTTATTCCCATATAAAATTCAAATGGCCAACAAACTGAACGCTGCAGAAGATGCTTCAAATGGTGGAAGAGGATGGAAACATGTTGAACTGTCTTTTCATGTCTGACGAGGCCCATTTCGATTTAAACGGCAACATAAACAAACAAAATTGTCGAATATGGAGTGCTTCCAACCCACAGATACTCCATGAGACGGAATTGCATCCACTTCGTGTCACAGTGTGGTGTGCAGTTTCATCACGCTGCATTGTCGGGCCCTACTTCTTCGAAGAAAACGGTCACACCGTTACGGTTACTGGAGACCGTTACTTGAGCATGTTGAGAGAGTTTTTCTATCCAGAATTACGCCGAATGAGAATTTCTTTCAACTCTGTGTGGTTTCAGCAAGATGGTGCAGCTCCTCATATAGCCCAACCTGTTATGACAGAATTGCGACGAAAATTTCCCAATAAGCTGATATCCAGAAACTCCACATTCCGTTGGCCACCCAGGTCGCCTGACCTTACTGCACCTGACTTTTTCTTGTGGGGTTATTGCAAACAGGAAGTCTTCAAAGCAAAACCAACAAATTTGAATGAACTAAGGCAATCCATTCGAGAAACAATTGCGGCTATTCCTGTCTCAACTCTCCAAGCAGTTATGAACAACTTTTTGGTAAGATGCCGCACATGCATCGACGAGCAGGGGGGGCATTTAAATTCCATTATTCTTAAAACTCATTGAGCTATATTTAATTAAATTTAATGAGCTTTAACATGAATAAAAGAAAAATGAATTCCATACGCTGAAAAAAAAATTATTTGAGTTTCTTAATGTAGCAAAATTCATCAGCCACCCTGTACATATATCTTATAAATAAAACTGAGAGTATGTCTGTGTATCCCTCATCCTCTTACGACCCCGGGTACACATATGTGCACCTTGATTTTATTGAATTTTGAACTAATTGTGTCATTTTGTTCAAATTTTAGTACTACAAGTACTTTAAATACATAGATAACTAGCTTAGTTAATACATTTATCGAGGTGAAAAAAGAAGGTATTTTAATGTATGTAAAATTTTTTTTTTATTTAAAAAAAAAAAAAAAATTTTTTTTGTAAACATGTGTTTGTTATGCTTCTTCAAGTACAGAAAACCATGAAAAAAATTAAAAATCTCATTTAATTCATGTAAAAAAAAATTTTAGAAAAATTAAAAAAAAAAAATATTAAAAAAATTAAAAAAAAAAAAGTTTTTTTTTTGTAAACACCATTATTTTATGCATCTTCAAGTACAGCAAACCATGAATAAATAAAAAAAAAAAAAAAATTTTCTTAAATTGGTAAAGATAATTTTTTTTTTGTAAACATGTGGTTTTTATGCTTCTTCAAGTACAGCAAACAGTGAAAAATTTTAAAATCGCATTTATTTTAGGCTTAGGTCTTAAGAGGTTATAGGCGTCCGATCGATCTTCATGAATTTTCACAGTATATTCTTGGGGTCACTGGTTACGGCATAGGAAAAGTGGGCGCTCCCACTCCCCCAGGCCATACAACATTTCAATTCGTCATAAATCTGAACGTATTGGTCTAAATTAATGGCATTTGGATATATGACTAACTTGGTCACGATTTACCTTATTTTAGAAAAGTGGGAGGTGCCACGCCCAAATTTTTTGTGTTTTGTTTGTGCTTCATTAATGTCCAAAGTTTAGAGTTGAGCTCTATGAAACTTTCACGATAGGCTTACAAGTTCGGTGGGTTTTGGAAAAGTGAGCGGTGCACGCCCCGAGACTATATAAAGTTTCAATTCGTTATCACTTTAATACATTTAGATCTAAATTAATGATATTTAGATATACATAATTTTTAAAAAGTAGGCGGTGCCACGCCCACATATTTTGTGTTTTGCTTTTGATTCATCAATGCCCACAGTTTATTGGCGATGTCTCTGAAACTCTCACGGTAGGTCCAGGAGTTCGTCGGGTAAGACAAAGGCTGTATATAGTTTTTGGCCCCTAGGTTATAATAAGGTGTAATTCGGTATAGCTAGTAATTTATTCGGTTTAAGTTAATGATATTTTATATATAGTTATGTGTTCTATATATCAAAAAAACCTTGAAAAAAGTAAACGGTACCAAGATCAAAAAAAGTTAAGCCGCTATATCTTCGAAACTATGTACATAGCAGTACCCGCAGAGGAAAAGGGAGAAGAAGGAGAGTAAGGATAGAAAATTAAGATACTCGTATAGCAGTAAATAAGAAAGAAAGCCCAAGGGAGAGGAAAGAGAGTAAAATTTGTTAAGTGTAGGCAACTCAAATTTTATGCAGGACAACGTCTGCTGGTCTGCCAGTTATTTGATGTGGCCGAAGCTGAAACGAACTGAACCGAATTAATGTTCCTGAGTTTGTCCCACTCAGCGCAGAATGCTTTAGCTTGGTAAATTTTCATTAAGGCTCCCTTTCACATTCCAATGAATTGCACGATCGGACTAACGGGCAGGAATAGGTTTTTCTATATCCTTAAGTTGAAAGTAATTTTAAGTTCGCTATTGACACCTAAATTTTGCAGAGGAAATGTATGAACCTTTGAAGCTGGTGACGATGAGTTCTCAGTTCTTTAAATAAATTCTTTGACTTGATATTATGATCTTTTGGAGTCAAATTGCTGAAGGTTTAGATCGGCTTGCCTTAGCCGGAATCACAACTTCTTCAACTTCTTCAGTTAACCCGGCTCCTCAGTTCTATCCATCACTAAATTCTCCTAGAAATATGTAAGTATGTATGTATATGTTAGCCTGTCTGTGTCAGCTAAGAAAGAAGACGACATTTAAAGCAGTTTGTTACAATATTTTGTCGACATGCAAAGCGTCGCCATAACCAGGTAATTACAATAACAATTACAATTAACTTTGAAAGATGCGCCGCGCATTGGCGGTGTCTTAATAGCTCTGGCAACAGCAATACAAAGGGGTTGAGGCACAAATGAAACCAAGACATAAATTGTAAGGAAACAGCTTGTTGTTTATGTGGCTCTCATGTGCCTTCCTTAGTTTAGCTACTTTTCCACAATTTTTTTTATTGTTAGACCTCCCTCAACAAACAGGTGTGTAAAATCACCGAATAACTGCTTAGTGATTAATCAAGCGAAATTACAAATGATTGGGGAGTATTTAAAGTCTAAATGCCTTGGCGACATGACTTTTGGCGGTAGCATGCTAGAACTCAAAATTAGCTCCAAGGAGTGATGCATGCATGCATATATGAGTTTGCATATGTGAGTTTGATTTACCTGCAAAGCTTCTATGGCTTTGACTTAGCCATAAACGTTGAGCGACACCCACAGCTCATCTAAGACCGGGATAAAACTCTCGGAGCTTTTGGAACCACAAGGGGTCAGGTAACTGATGGTGAATCTCATTGCTTTCATATTCAGCTAAGGCTTATACAGTTCTTGATCATCAAACCCACATTTTTAGCCTGAGTTAGAATTAGGATGTCGTCGTTGGTGAGAAAGTTCTCTTCTTTACAGAACCCGCACGATTAATACATCATGTTATATTCACATATGATACTATTTTTAGTGGCGCGCTCTTCCCTGATTGCATTTAGTCCCTATCGTTTCCTTAACCAGTTTTCTCCTAAGTGTTTAACCGTCAAAGGGACGCTTTATTGCTCCGTCTTAGTTTCTAGTCAATCGTACTACGATGACAGTCCGTTTTTTTTCTGCTCTTTTCAAACCAGGACATTGCTTGGATAGCCCTGTAGGATTATACCCAGTCTAACTCCACTTAGTGCATCTCTGAAAGATAAGGATTCCTCAGTTACTACATTGGTACTGGGAAGCTTGGATAACTCGACACTGAATATATTGCTTTCCCTTGCTTACAATCCTTTCCATTCTTAGCTGCGGGGAACATCGTTTTTTTAGCCTTAACCTCTGATATCGCTGTGCTAACAGAGCGGCCTCCCTTTTTGCACTCCTCCGTTTGGGCTGTTTCGCGTGGTTTCTTGAGAAGCTTCTTGGCTTCACCGCACCCCACACAACTGAGTTTTTCTTAGCTGGAAAGATCTCGTCAGAAATAGCAAGAGATCTAATTCCTCTTCCGCAGGATTATTGATTGAAATTATAAAGAACTTGCATGATGTGAAACATCTACCTCAACCATGTCCACATCATGAGCTTTTCTATTCGCCGTCGGTCTTATTATGATTACAAAATTAATGTGGGCTGAACCGAAAAATCAGAATCAACGTGATATTTTTGGAGCTGCTGTTCAACTTCAGTTCAACATACTTCTTGTTTTTTTAAATCGAGTAAGGCGAAAGTAGTTTAGTTTGAACCAGATCTGTTAAATTTGATTATTAATTAGTAACAATTAACTAGACAGCTTTTTTAATTGGTAATGATTATTTTATTTGTTTTTCAAGAAAGGGCAATTATTGATTGATTACGATTAGAAAAAATAAAAAAAAAATCTAATTAAAACAAAAAGATTAAAAAAAATGAAAAAAGAAATAATAAAAAAAGTTGTTTTGATTACTCTTGATTATTTTTGATTATTTTTGATTTTTTTTTCGGTATTGTTGATGTCTATATTTATGTGTTTCTACAACAATACTGAAAAGTATCAAAAATAATCAAAAAAAAAAACCAAAAAAACCAAAATAAATCTAAATTAATCAAAAATAATCAAAAGTAATCAAAACAACTTGTTTTTTGTTTATTTTTGAATTTTTTTTTTAATAATCGTAAAATATCATGATTTTTTTGATTATTTTTTTAATTATTAAAATTGGAAAATAATCATTAAAAATTGAAAGTAATTAATCAAACAAGTTTCATCATTACGATTGGTAATCATTATTTAGCAGGACTGGTTTGATCACAGGCATCAGTAGCTCAGCAAAACTTATTACAACCACCGAGCGTCAAGTATGTGGAGGACGGCGCAGACACATTAACGTTTTGCCATTTTGCCCATCACAACGATCAGGTATTCAGGCTCTTATTGGCGTAACATTACCAAATCAAAGGAAACACCATCTCTTACAGAACAGATGCTTCAAATTCCGTGGAACCCAAAAACGCAGTTATTTAAAGTAGGCCCACTATAGCTCTTTATCTTTCTGTTATCCTCATCTTTGAAAATTCATTAAATTTCACAAATCTCTTTAAAGCATTTCAAATTGACAGAAATCTATCATTGAAACCTGCTCATCTTACAATCAGCCAAGCGCACACACAAAATACACCAAAAAATCCATTCCGATATCAGCATCAGTTGCACCTTTGTTAAGACCACGCGCACGCACGCACGTTCCACACGTACACCTTCAGCTGTTGTTTGTTTTACTTGTTAATCCCGCTGGCGGAATCAGATATCTATATATCCTAGCACACAAACAAACACGCAGGCAAACTGATATAGAAGCTGAAGCCTCTACCTGTCTATGGGTGTATGGTTTCATCTACAGCTCCCCCACCCCCCAAATGCTACAAAATTAGTAATCAACAGCAGTAGCACCAGGCAGATGGCTTAATAAAAGCGTCTACGTGACCATTACCTTTGAATGCCAACGCAAAAGATCGGCTTTGTGGTCGCCTAACGAGCGTCCAAGAAGTTTAAGTTGAAGTTGATGCGTTTGGCCAGCGTTGAATCGTCGTACAAGAGTTTCATTTTCAGCGCTACTCGAACGTGCTCAGCCTTAAAACTTTCTACGAAACGTGGCATTTGTTGGGGAGTTGGAGTGGATCGAACGAACTTACCTTAGCTTTTGTCTATAGAAGTAGCCGCGCGTTTGTAGTTCCAATAGCTAATGAGACTTCTCACTTCATAGTTCATTATCGCTATAAATGCTTGAGTTAATTACCAAACCAAGTGCTGCTGAGCTTCCGTTGAAGTTCTTTAAAGTTAGTGAAGAAAAGCAAAGCTTTAAGCAGGGAAGATTCCCTCTCATGCGCTTTTATTCTCACATTTTTAAATGTTGTGTTACCCCTCAGTATATCAAGCTACAACTATCCTCTTGGCTTTCCAGCCGTTGTACACTTTCATTCGGTCTTAAAAATCCTAAGCCTAAGACGGTTTGGTCAGCTTGAGCTTCCATTAGCTCAATGTCTTTTTGAAGTTAACTTCTGGGTAGCTTTAATTGAGAGTGAAATTTAAAGTTTTTTTTGGAGTAGATCGCCAGTTCTTAGAGTTGCAGGGGGAAAAGAAAAAATGAAGCAGCGCAAATCTAACGGCACATTGTAGATGTGCTTCTTTTAGGAACTTTTACGCTAAACAGAGTTTCAACGAGCTTTTCGTGAATATCCGCTGCTATCTCGGAAACGATTATTCGGATTTGAATAAAATTTATAATGTAGTATTACGTTCTAAGACTTCCTTCCTAAATGCACGTATTTAGTATACTTTTATAAGGTTGCCACCTATTTGAAATCTATAGAAAATTAAGTGAGTACAGAATGAAAGGTATTTTACTTCGTGTTTCAACAAAAATATTTCTGAGAAGTTGTTACAACTACATGTCCGGGAATTTTTTACAAGGTGGTAACCCCCGCTACATTTTTTTTTATAGTCGGATTATGATCTAGCGTTGCCACCTTTCTATGTCAATTTTTTTTTGCATATCTGGGTATATCTTCAAAACGACTTAATCCATTTATAAGAACTAAAAGGTGATGGGCTATTTTTCAAGCTCTCCCCACTTAAGTGTTGCTGATTAGGATGTTCTTTAATAATAATTATCTAGAGCAAACTAAATTATACGGCAACCTCGAAAAATGCCGAGCCAGGAACGCAAAATTTCGCAAAATCTGCACTTGTTGCAAACAATTAGCGGATAATGAAAGTTATGATTAGTATTAAGAAAGGTATAAAAGCTTTGGTTCAGCTGAAGACAGCACCCTCTACAGACAGTCTAACCGGAACAATAACTACGTTGACCACAAGGGGGGAAGGGAGTCCAATTGAGATTTTGTGTTAATATCAATGAGGAGTCCACACTTTGAAAATAAATATTATTTGATGACTGTTAGAAGATAGATCACTGAAAGTTTTTTCAGCTCATTGAATCCCATGTTTGAAAGTAATGAATACATATAAATGAAAAATTCAAGCTTCTTTGTTTATCAAGCACTATCGGTTGGATCTTTCCACTGTCAAAAGCGGTTTTCTAGAGATTTTAGAGCCCAAGATACTTTATTCGGTATTCAGGTTTTGTTTGCCGCTCACCTGCTTACACTGATGGCGGCTTTTAACTTGCATTCCACTCACCAAATTCTTTTTCTATTCTCAGGAGTACATTTCACTTGTATTAGAATGTCGAGAAATGTTAAACAAGTCGAAGAACATATGGGACCGAAATGGAAAATGTTGTGCTTGTACGATATACATAGAATTAGAGAAAAAAATCAATTGCCCTGAAATCAAACACGTGTTACCTTCAATTCGAAAGTGCATTTGACTAATATGCTTCGAAACAAAGAATACAGGGTGTGTCACTAGTAGAAAAGAGCTTGAATGATACATTTTTGATTAAAAAAAAAAACAAAAAAGGAATGCTAAGTTCTGGTAAGACCGAGCATTATATACCTATAAGTGATCTATTATGGCATCCGAATTTCCGCAGGTCTATTTTAATTCTTTTCTGTTCGTATTATATCGTAAGGCCACCTTTAAATGTTTTCAATAAAAACACTTCTGTTATAAGTTTTGAAGGGTAAAATTATTTATTTGTATATAAATAGCTTCCGTACCAACTACAGCTAACCACATTTTCCCAAAATACCAGCACATGCACATACTCGTATTATGTTTAAAAAAATTTTCCAAATATTGAAAAAAGAGCAGCTGCTTTCAAAAATTAATTTATGTTTGTCAAATTCGGAAAACGAAAATATCGAATGAAAATCAATCTAGATATATAACGTCCCTATTGCAGTGGGGCATTAAATACTTACCTGGATATTTTGCTTGTGTGTTATCCGATTTGCCTAATTTTTTTACTTTTGAGAAGGAGCTAACCACTTTGCATTGAAATATATATTTGAAATGACAATTAGTCGCCTTTGAAAGTAGCAGAACTTTAATGCTGAAAAGTGGGCGACGCCACGCCGTCTTCTTCAACATTTTTTGGCGGTCAAGTTTGGCTTGAAAAGCTTATTATGTGAGCAAGATCCTATTGATATAGCTTGCATGGTTATAAAAATATCGCGTTTTAAATTTTACAAACAGATTTTTCAGATCTATGTTAAAAAACTGGGCGTGGCGCTAAACCTATTTCGCCCATTTTTACAAGAAACAGTTACCTTTATATGTTCAACATTTTCGCCAAATTTCGTTTCGACAAATTAATATTTGCCGGAGTTATGGCATAAAAAGTTTCGTGGAATAAACGACTATAAAAGGGGAGGGGCCACGCCCATTTTAAAGAATTTATATTTTTCGACTTTCTGCGTTCAGGGACACTTTGCAAGTGAAATAGAAATGATATAAAGCTTTTGTACGCAAAGTTATTGCCTATTAAATATATCTACATATGCTCCTTTTCAAAATCTTTCGTATAAAAGTGGGCGTGGACCTTAACCGATTTAACCCATTTTCCAAAGTTTGTATTTTTCGAATTTCTTAGTTCACGAACACTTTGGAAGTAAAAAAGAAATTATATAAAGCTATTTGATGCAAAGTTATTGCCTATTAAATATATCTATGATCCTTTTCAAAATCTTTCGTATAAAAGTGGGCGTGGACCTAACCGATTTCACCCACTTTTCCCCAGAACATGTACTCTGTTCTTACCCTTGTACTCATGGAAATCTGCATGATCAACGCGGTTTTTGATTTATGATTAATAATATTTCTAAATTTTACTTAAGGAAAAGTGGGCGGTGTCACGCCCATTTTCAAAAATTAAAAAAAATTACTTTCTGCCTTAATATTAATATACACACTAAATTTTATCCTTATAAGAGTATAATGTACTGAATAATCACTTTTTTGTATTTTAGAAAATATTCTATTTATAAAAAGTAGGCGTGGCTATCATACGATTGCGCCCATTTTAAATAATGTTCGGAGATGAGTTCCAAGGAACCTGCGTAACAAATTTCAGTAAAATATCTAAAAAATTTACTTAAGTTATCGTGTTCACAGATGGACGGACGGACATGGCTTAATCAATTTCTCTTTTGCTCCTGAACATTTTTATATATATATATATAAGTCAATATCTCTCTCGATTCGTTTATGCCGTTACATAGTACCGTTAGGCGAATCAAGTTAATATGCCTTGTGTGCGTACCACTACTAGCTATAAAAAAAAAGTGTATAACGAACTACGATTTTTTGCTTCGTGGGATTCCTGAGGTTATTAAGATTTCAATGGTGTTAGTCCCATCTACCACAACACACATTTTCTAAGGTTCTAGCCATGTCTCTGCAAACTCGTATGTCACTAGATTGTATGACAAAATAGAACGATAGTCCTGATGTTTTCGTTATTCGCAGTTTTTTCCAAAGAACACTCCACTAATATCAGCGGATCCATATCCAGGACTGTCGGCCCATAAAACATCTTGCTCTCGAGCGTATAAGCTATCAAATGCCGGGTCTAGTAACAGTAACATTAAAAATTGTTTAGAATTAAATGGTTGCCTCTTGGCAGATTCGTTGGCATTACTCTATTGTCTGGTAATTATTCTTAACCCTCTAGTCCATAGGGCCGGCTCTAGACAAGGAAAGGAGTTAAAATTTTTTTTAGATCTGTACAGCATCCTTCAAGCTTAATTTGAAGAACCTTCAGAAGTGAAATTAATGGTACCTTCAATCGAATCGACGAAGTCATCACCTTCTAAAATTTTCAATGAAATTAGAATCCTTTTTGTGGATGCTTCTTCTGGATCGTAAGACCGTACGGCCCTTCTTAAAAAACGCGATTAACATATTGGACACAGTACGAGCTTATCACAACAAATAACCATCACGCAAGAAAATCCCACACATCACCATGTACCACATAGCTTGGATACCTTAAGCTCACCCTATATATCGAGCTCATAAATTTATTAATATTTACTACGTGAAAGTCTTTAGAACAGAACAAAAAAAAGAAACCAACGAGCACACACCATTTACTGAGTGTTGATGCAAATGACATGCCATTTAATGTCTTAAACTTTAATGCATTTCACCCATTTTCCCGGTGCTACTTACCAAGCAACCGTTATGAATATTTTTTGGGTATCACAGCAAAGCCGACGAAACAAAGCAAGAAATTCGCTGACAACCGGCAAAAAACAAAAGAAAGAAAGAAAGATGGAATTATTCGCACATGGAGCTGCATGGATGTCTACGCATAGAGTTCACATGAAGTTGACACAAAATGTCGCACAGCTGCCTTGCACATAACAACAACATTACAAGTACATCCATGTCACACATTATTTATGCGCACAAACGTTCAGCAATTGTGCCAAAGGATGTGCGAGAAGGATTTTGAGGTGAGGATAGGAGTTGCATGCCATTTGGTGGCGCGAGTACCGCTAACGACCTCAACGAACCGCCCCATCTAAATCCAAATGACAAAGCGACGGTGCTAACGTGTGCGTAAAGTGTTTTTAGCCATAACTGGCGCGATAAATACCGAACAACGACGTCTCCTTGGAAGGTGATGTTAGAAATGTTAAGGAAAAACACAGGCGCTTTGTTTCTACGTTTTAATGTGTGACTGCTTACATCAGTGTCACTCATTGACTAGCATATGGGCTTATCTTTTTTAAAAGCGCGCACATAGCTTAGAGACCGCTCGTATCCTAAAACCAAAAAGTTCGCGATTTTAAGTACTCGTAGCGCTGAAGCCCAAAGATCGAATTATTTAATCTTGGCTGTAACCATAACCGTAACCGTATAAATAACCGAAACTAAAATTGTAACTAGAACTGCTGAAAAATCATAACTGTACTGCTAAAGGTCTCGAGACTGTTTTATTTTGCTTTGTTGATTTTCCGACAGGTTGGAAGTTGATGTAAATTGGCACGATCTTCCGTCATCCCTTGTCAAATTTGGTTTTGTAACAAACCATTCGTTCGAACGAAACTAAACGCTGAGGATGGCGTAAGCCCGAACCCGGTTTGTTACAAAGCTAGATTTGACAAGGGATGACGAAAAATCGTATATACAGGGTGGCTAATGAAAGCCGCTACCAAAAAAAAATTAAATAACTTTTTTTCTATTTAATGAATCTGGTGAATTTTTTTTTTATTTTGCAGATTGACTTTTACGTTTAACAAAAATGGATAACTGGGACACTGAAACAAGAATTTGGAGTCCGTAGTTTCGGTTCAAAGAGAGTATAGGCGCACGTTTGGCGGCAATCCTCCGAGCAGATGGACCATAATAAGACTTGTAAACAATTTTGCCGAGCATGGGACAGTCAACAGAAGACCTTACCATCGAAACCCTTCAGTTCGAACGGAGGAAACAATCGCTGCTGTAGCTGCTGCCATACAAAACAATCCACGTGTTTCGACAAGAAGCTTATCTGCTCAAATGGGTGTAAGCAGACAGTCATTACAGCCAATTATGCACAAAGATTTGGACTTATTCCCATATAAAATTCAAATGGCCAACAAACTGAACGCTGCAGACTTGCCGATTCGCTTGGAATTTTGCCAGAAGATGCTTCAAATGGTGGAAGAGGATGGAAACATGTTGAACTGTCTTTTCATGTCTGACGAGGCCCATTTCGATTTAAACGGCAACATAAACAAACAAAATTGTCGAATATGGAGTGCTTCCAACCCACAGATACTCCATGAGACGGAATTGCATCCACTTCGTGTCACAGTGTGGTGTGCAGTTTCATCACGCTGCATTGTCGGGCCCTACTTCTTCGAAGAAAACGGTCACACCGTTACGGTTACTGGAGACCGTTACTTGAGCATGTTGAGAGAGTTTTTCTATCCAGAATTACGCCGAATGAGAATTTCTTTCAACTCTGTGTGGTTTCAGCAAGATGGTGCAGCTCCTCATATAGCCCAACCTGTTATGACAGAATTGCGACGAAAATTTCCCAATAAGCTGATATCCAGAAACTCCACATTCCGTTGGCCACCCAGGTCGCCTGACCTTACTGCACCTGACTGTTTCTTGTGGGGTTATTGCAAACAGGAAGTCTTCAAAGCAAAACCAACAAATTTGAATGAACTAAGGCAATCCATTCGAGAAACAATTGCGGCTATTCCTGTCTCAACTCTCCAAGCAGTAATGAACAACTTTTTGGTAAGATGCCGCACATGCATCGACGAGCAGGGGGGGCATTTAAATTCCATTATTTTTAAAACTAATTAAGCTATATTTAATAAAACTTAATGAGCTTTAACATGAATAAAAGAAAAATGAATTCCATACACTGAAAAAAAAATTATTTGAGTTTCTTAATGTAGCAAAATTCATCGGCCACCCTGTACATCTTCTCGAGACTGTTTTTTTACGCCTCTTTGCCGCTATAGTTGCGTGTTATGGTTACTTTATCGATTATAATTACGGGTAGGCAGTACTCTTGTAACGGTTATGGTTATGGCTATAGTTATGGTTATGGTTATGGTTATGGTTATGGTTATGGTTATGGTTATGGTTATGGTCATCGGTACAGATTGCTTCGAGTTTTCGTTCGCTTGTTTGTTTGTGTATTTGAGTAACAGCAAAAACTCTTCCCGAAGGTTTAGGGGAGTATTACCGGTGTGGACAGTGCTCTGTCGGACATGGATCCGGTACACTTCGGCACTATCACCTTCTGGTACTAACCAGACTGCAGCCGTAGCGATTTTTTTACCTCAAATAACTTTTTGGTAATCTTATTCTTTCCCCTCGGCGTTTGCTGAAATCCTCCTTGTTCTTCATCGTTTTCTCTTTTATCTCTTTTACATAAACTTTCTCATTTTGTTTTTGCCCTCTTTCAAATTTTAGGGATTACTAAATAAAAAGTATTATTCCTATTCATTATTACTCTCTTTCAAAACGTTTTAAAATTATTATTGCAAGTGTGTGAGCATCACTGACTTCAGTGAAGTTGTGCATACGCGCCGCTCTTGCTAACAAATGTGCACAGCAATCGTTTATTTTTTGCTTTATGGCTTTCAAATCCACTGTTGTTGTGGCGGTTTTGCAAATGTTGGCGCGATCATTTGTCATTTGTTCACATTCCCTCCCCCGTACCTGTAATCTCTCATTGCATGTGTTGGACCTTTGTTGTTGTAAGTGGAGCTTTTGAATAATTCAGCTGTTTAACATTTATTCGCCGAAACGGAAATAAAGTGATTTAAATTTTTTTTTTTTTGAGTCAAATGTTAGACGAAGCAACTTTTATAAGCGGATGGAAGACGAAACTACTATTTGCTAAAATACGAAAAACGCGGTTCTTGACATATTTTTATTTGAATCTTATTTGAAAAATCTGATCGGTTGAGTTGACTTGGGTTCTTGGCTGCCACAAGAAAGTGACTCAAACAGCTGCTGTGCGGATTAAACAGATTCAAATTGACACAAAAGTTGAAATTGAGGAATTTTTGCTAAGCAGCCTTCCATGGCAGAAATACACTTGGAGATTTTGCTAAACCACAGCTGAGGCGCGACCCACAAAACACTTTTGATGTTACCTGTCCCAGGACTCGAACCTAGGACCTTCGGTGTGGCAACTTTCCTATAGTATCCTTCAGCCAAATCTGCCTAAAATAAATTAGTGCTTTTTTTTTATTTTCTTATACCAACAATTTTTTTGTTCATTTACGGACTGTACATTTTCAAGTATTCATAAAACGAGCTCAAGGCCAAGAATAATAATTTTTCAATTTTTTAATTTTTATGAAAATTATTATTGTTTTTTATTTTTTTAATACTCATTTTTTAATTAATTATTAAAAGGTAGCTCAGGGTTGTGAATAAAGAATCGATTTTTACTTTATTCGATTATTTGTTATATAATCGAATAATAATGTAATAGATCGAATTACAAATTTTAAATAGATTTTTGTAAATAGTGCCATCTGTGCTACTAATGAAAAAAAGGGTAAAACTATGTTCACACTACACCTGAAAAAACTATACTTATTATCTGAGATGATTGTCACATAAATGAATTATTCATATATTCGATATATTACAAAATCAGTGGAGCAATTTGAGTCATAAAATCGATTCAAGAATAAAAATCGCTCATTTTCTGTAAAAATCGATTTTTGACATTGGCTTATCTCTAGAAAATTGACCAATATAGTCTAAACTAAACTACTAAAGCTAAAAAAAATCGTTTTTGTTTTTTGTTTTTTACAACAATTTAAGGAAAAGCTGATTTTAGCAGCATGGAAACAACACGCAACATAGTCTATTTGCAGATTACGGAGCTTGCAAAATCAGGTTCACGGTAAGATCTTCTAAACAGTGTGACCAGCTGATAGAAAAAAATGAGGCTAGATCGGCAAAAAAAGGTTAGAAAAGGCTCAAATTAAGACAAACTAAGCTAAAAAATCAGAAATTTTTTTACGAAATCCATTTAAAATTTTCTAATTTTAGTTTAAACTATTTGTATATAAAGCTGTAGACATAACTTAAAGGAACTATTCTTGTTTC
Source organism: Merzomyia westermanni (assembly GCA_949987695.1). Taxonomy (NCBI): domain Eukaryota; kingdom Metazoa; phylum Arthropoda; class Insecta; order Diptera; family Tephritidae; genus Merzomyia; species Merzomyia westermanni. Next base: position 33,761,712 of record OX465290.1, read on the forward strand.
AACACATATCAGGCACATTTTCCTTGACCAGGAATTTTTTCAAAGAAATACATACTATAGAAAAATCAACACAAATAATATTTTTATGATATTTTCTTCGTCTGATGAATCAGATGAGCTTGGGTCTCCGTACAAAATTTGTGTATTTATCATAGAGGTGAGATCATCGGTAATTTCAAAATCAGTGCAACATTTGGTTAAGCGTTTTAACGAACATCTAATATTAAGCAGCGAATTAAGCATTTTAATTTTTAATCTGTTCCTTAACTTAGTTTTTAAAATGTTTATGGCACTAAAAATTCTTTCAACATCCCCATTACTGAAAGGTAATACCAAAAAGTTAAATACGGATTCAACCAGTTCTAAAAAAGGGGGTTCGTTTAATGAAGTTTTATGTTCGCGGACTTCCGCCCGGTAGAGGTCACACTTGTCCACTGTACGGTTATTAACTTTCGCAGCTGCAGCTCAATCAATGCTACTTGACTTGCAGAATACCTAGACTTTTCGTTTTGAAGGTGAGAAAATACATCCGGCTTTCTAACTTTCAAAGAATTGTCCACTGAAAAAAAATGTATCTTTTGTAAACAGTTCATATTATCAGGTAGGCGATGTCGCAGTTGGATTATCAACTCCATTAAAAACAGTTGACAATTTTTACGAATAATTTTCTGTATTTCGTCGTCAATACTACCTTCATTCAACTTTAATTTTATATATTCCTCGAAGTTGTATGAAAAATATGGTGTCGGGACCAGTAAAAAAAGGCTAGTAAAAAACCACGAAGCTTAAACCAAAATTATGAGGCTAAAGGACAAAAAAAAGACGAATTCTAGCCTCGAAAAGGCTAAGCTGGTTACACTGCTTCTGAAATAGGAAAACTATACGAACTAGTCGTAGTAGAGAAATCCTCGCTGTTTTCGAAAGTGTACTATAACTATTGAAATTCAAAACAAATATTTGAACAATTTCACTGTTTTGCGATTGTTAAAAATGTTACAAAATATTTTAAATTGATAGACCGTAAAACGAAAAAAAAAAATATTTCTATTAACTTTTAGAACTGCCACATGTTCCAATTCTCCGATAAAGCTTGCAGTAACTAGTACAGTGTAATCCACTTTTATTAGTAATAATCCAAACACTTGTTAACCAAATCTACGCTCGTAAAATATTTTGCGCTTCCCTTAATCTAGCAGCAATATTGGAAATAAGTTGGTACAAATGTGAAGAGGCAAAGAGAATAATAACAATACTGGTAATTTACGGAAATTATGTAAATAAAGTCACAACAACAAAACCACCTAACCCAAAAAACAACAACAATTCAGCGTAAATGACAAAATAACAAGAAAATGCGTAATCTGCAATGCCAATAAAATAAAGCAAGAACCCACGAAGCCACCACGGCGCGACCACCTTTCGCCTCTTGTCTTATGTTGAGAACATTTAAGCCAAGTTGGTAAGCTCTCACAACCAACAAAAAAATAAGTAACTTAGTAAGCAGTCTGTTTATCACACCAAAAAGTGACTGTCGACCACAATCTGTTGCTGTTGTTGTTGCTTTCATGTCGAAAGAAGCGCGTCTAAGATGAAATTAGTAAACATTCTTTCGGCGTGTGGGGTGCTCAAAACGTTCGCGAAAGTATTTATATCGAAATGTTGCAGCCGCGAAACCATTGCAATCTTCGAAATCGTTGTAATATTTACTTTCTTGGCACAAATTTATTTTTTATGTTTTGGTTAGAAATAAATTAATATGTAAGAAAGCAAGTATTCAGCATATTTTTAGAGTCTCATTTTACATATTTTTATTTTCTTCTTTGTTGGTTTCATTTCTTCTCCCAGTCAGCGGCAATCTGTTTGTGCGTTGCCTACAACCGCATTATGCAAATAAAGAGACTTCGTCGACGTTTTAACGCAGCTGCTGCCGTTTGCCAGTGTTGCCTATACAACCAAAAAGAAAAAAAACAAGAAAAAAGAAGAGAGAAGCTGTGGTTGAATCTTTGCATTCTTAAGGCATCATAAAATTATGCCACAAACTCCACCAACCAACCAAGCCATCTTCCAAAGACAAGCAGTGCAGGCTGAGTTAAGAGAGGGTGTGCATGTGTATGGGGTGGCGGGTGGTGGGGGTTGTGTTGTTGGCTAGGCTGAATGAATTTAAATTTCATTGCCTGCATATAATTGCAAGAAAAATATTTTAATATTAACTTAGCGCGAAATGATCAAAGATGTTGTGGAATGAAAGTTGTGCCAGGAAAAACACAGCTGAGGATGGCAAGCAAAGCTATTTATTTAACATTTAAAATTTAAATAGCTTTTTTATAAGTATGAAATTTAAAGATTTGGATATAAGGATATACAAAATTTACTAATAATTCAAGCAGATATAAAATAAAATAAAATCAAATAAAATAAAGGAAATAAAATAAAACCAAATAAAGAAAATAAAATAAAATAAAATAAAATAAAATAAAATAAAATAAAATAAAATAAGATAAAATAAAATAAAATTAAATAAGATAAAATAAAATAACATGACTATGAATGAGCTCAAGGCCACTAATCATTTTTCTATAGCGAAAATTATTATTGTTTTTTATTTTTTTATAAACTAAAATAAAAATAAAAATTTTTATTCTTAGCCTTAAGCTGATTTATATTCATGGTAGTTTACAAAATTTTGTGTAAAAACAACAACTCACTTGAATTGTTGGTATACAAAACAAAAAAAAAAAAAAGAAATATAATAAAACAAAATAAACTCAAAAAAAAAAAATAATGATTTCAACTTCTAAAAATAAGTTATTGTTGCTACAGTAAATATATAATGTAATATATGGTTATAATTAAAATTTTTCTGGCCGATTGTTTAGTTCAACTTCAACCACTGGTCGAACTTCAACGCAAATTATCACTTATAGTAATACAAATGGACTTACGTGTCGTTTCCTATTGGTTTTGAGCGAAACTAATTTTCTCTAAATAACACTCATTATTTCTCCTTCGTATAACTCTAGTTCTTATATATCTTTTGAAGTCTTCCTTTAGTTTTGACTTGCGGCGTATTGTCATCTTTCCAAATCTTCCCTTCATCTTTCTAGTTATATCTTTCCCTACGTACCTCCTGTTTTTGATAGTAACTCCTATCTTTGGTAATTTTCGAGCTCTCTCTTTCTCCCTTTTATCTATATTTATTGTTTTACTTTATTTCTCTCTATGTTTGTAGCCATTGCTCCTTCCCTATCTTTTCAAGCAATTTTCTTGCTATCTACCTCGCGCCCTTCTGCCTTCTCCCTTTTCTATCCCTATCTTCTTACTCTTCCTGCCCCTTTCTATTTAATCGTCCCTATCTTTACCCAGCGTTTTGCTAATTAATCTATTATAATGCCCAATAAATAACTATAATAAATACTAATTAAAAAAAAAATATTTAAATATTATTAAACAAAGGAAGCTTTCAAAACTCATCTTCACGAAAACATCAAGAAAATTTGGTTCAATACACTCCTGTAGAATTGGCTTGCCAACTTTAAGGCGCATAAATCCTAGCCTTAACTTCATATCTAACCACTCATAATCGTACATCCGAACTTTTGAATTATTAGAACGCACCCTCATAAAAATCCAGACAAATATCAAGTACTATTTATATACAAACATAACTATGCACATATGCATTTGGGTAAGTACGAGTTTATGACTTCAACGAAAGCACAGCAGGATGTGCTTAGGCAGAAGAAATGCCACCAGCATTTGGGCTACGAGTATTATCTTCGTTGCTACACTATTTTGTATTGCACTAAATTTCTCGGCCTCCTTAGAAATGTATTTACAATATTTACTACTTCTAATACATTCAAAATCTTCACGCTATTAGGCTGTAACAACAAGGATAACATACCAGTTTGTAGATATGAGTTGGAATGTTTGTTTGTTACATATTCGGTTGAAAGCAGGGACCGTGACCGGGTCAAATACATCAGAAATTTTAATATGAGAGAAATTTGAACTAAAACTTTTTCGGGATCATTTCAGGATTGTTTTTGGAACTGTTTCGGAAAAGTTCCGAAAACTGTCCCGAAATGCTCCCGAAAACAATCCCGTAATGATCCTGACGAGATGGGATAAAAACCCCGAAACTATCCCGAAAAAGCTCTGAAATAGGCTCGAAAACAATCAAGAAATAAAACCGATGTGATTTTTCAATAATCTTATACCAAAAATGATCCCTAAAAATGTGCCTATATGGTCCCGAAAAAATCAAGAAAATAATCCCGAAAAGACCTCGAAAGTGCCCGTTATATTAAAGGAAGTTCCGAAATGGTCGGTAAAACGATCTCGAAACTATGCCAAAAAGGTACCGAAATTATCCCAGAATGATCCTCAAAAAGTCCAGAAATGGTCCCGAAAACAATTCCGAAACGATCCCAAAGTGATACCAAAAAAAAGTCCCGAAAACAATCACGAAATGATCCAGAAATGATCCTAACAAGCCCAAAAACAATCCCGGACTGATCCTTTAATAAAACCGAAAAACGCCCGAAATGATCGCAGAAAAGTCAGCGAAAAAAGTTCTGAAACGGTCCCGTAAGAGTCCCTTAATGATCCAAACCCTACCTAAGTCTGCAACAAGTAGCAACTTCCTAGATTATATTTTACCTAAATTCTACTACAATACTCTGTTACAACTTTTTATCTCCCTTTCATACCAAAATGTCGATTTACTCCAAAAGACTTCAAATTTTCACTCTCAATACAAACCTTGCATCGCCGCCTAAGACGTTAACTCCAAAAATATCTGTCCATGTGCATATTTCGAATTGAAATAACTGTGAAATAAATTCGGTCCCTGATTGTGAATAGTTACCGCACCGTATCCTTACTCATATTAGCATTCAGTTATTTATGTATGAATATCTCTCTCTTTATCCAATAACCATAGACCGGATGGTGTTGCCACATCCGCATGACCCCGCAATTCAATAAGAGTGCTCATTGTTGTTTTCATAATTTATACGTAAACCAATAATCATAATATTTTTATTCAGTTTGTGAATGGGCGAGTACTTAAACGACTCGCTTTTAGCAACTTACAAGCAATTCATATTCATATGTGGATCTACCAAGGGGGGCAAACAGTTTGTCATGCGTAGTAGTGGGTGACTAGCTGGGTACCGTTAACGGTTGGTGTTACAGTGGTGTGAAATAAAAAAAAAAATGTTCGGGAATTACATTCAACATTACTTCATTATTTTTACGTAAAAGTTAAGTATGAAGAGTTATTTAGTCAGCCTTAAAGCTCTATCGCCATCTCCATTTTCAATTCAATAAGCATAATTTTAGGTTAGATACTAATTTCAGACAACATATTTTTTTACAGGATGCCTCGGATTATGCGCTGTTATGTTCATTTTGTATCTTTATCTGCTATTTTTAATCACACAACACATTTTTCTAGTCAGGATTACAAAATCCATTCTTAAGCTAAGCTTAAGGAGGCTTTGGGCATCCCAGTTCCACAAATTAGCTGAGCTGTTAGGTGGCTTCGCCTATACCTTTTTTCAAATTTGTATTTCACTTGGCGGCCGCCGTGGTGTGAAGGTAGTGTTGCCGGCCTACCACACCGAAGGTCCATGGTTCGAGCCCTGGTACAAGTAACATCAGAAGTGATTTGAAAAAAGTTTTTCAAAACGAGGTCGCCCCTCGGCAGTGGTTTGGCAAACTCTCCGAGTGTATTTCTGCCATGACAGGCTTCTCAGCAAAAATTCGTCTCCTTTGTAGAAGCCGTTCGGAGTCGGCAAAAAACTGTAGGTCCCACCAATTTGTAGGGAAAATTCAAATCGGCACACCACAAATTGGAAGAGAAGCTTGGCGCAAAAATCTCTTAGGAGGTTAATGATGATATACCTGTTGTATATCGCGCCATAGAGATAGAGAGATTTCACTTTCCAAAGGCCTTACGAGTGATTTTCTTTATCTGCATAAGATATTTTCAACCACAAAGTTTAATTCGGTGGGTCTTGCGGTGTACTTGTATATTTTCACAGACATCAAGTTAATAACCCTTCTCATAAGTCCCCAGGTTTTCACGGACGACGCAGTCGTAGCGAATGATATGACGCTTTGAAGCACACACTGCGTAGAGCTAGAAACTCTGCACCCTAGAAAACAATAACTTGAGTCTCGTCCGCCCCTGCTTAATAAGGAAACATCTTCATAAGTAGTACGATGAGATCTGGCATCGTAAAACACGCCCTTTGCATCAAAAGGTGCAAAGGCAGACTCTCCGGAATATCCATGTAGCTTTGGTGATCTCCTCAGATAGATTGATATGTTGATTGAGGATAGCGTTGCGACCAAAGGTTTATTGTGGCCTTATCGCGATTACACCACCTCATCCAAGCCGACTTCCTTAAGGAAGGTTATTATTTTCATTGGTTTGGGGGTTTGTATGTGCGTATGATCAGACCATGGTGAGTTCCCGCAAAGCGAAAGCTGTTCTAAAACAAAAGAGCCGCTTGCAAGTACAGAAGAGCTTGCATCTTCCTAAGGGACATAAGTCACACTAGCCCAACTTCCGTCGAGAGACTATTATAAGTTAAGCGCGTACTTAGCCAGACTTAACCACAACGCATTCAATGCATGCCCAGCATGACACAAATCATCTTATAGTTGCTCAACGCAGCAGACCCCACCTGTTATATGGCGAAAGTTATTGAAGCTGATTAGATCCGGCATCATATTTGTTCGCCGTTTGATCCAAAGGTGCATCGGCGGGCCCTCAATATCATCCACACAGTCGGTAAACTCCTTTGTCAGCTCTCGTCCGGTGGACGTCGTCCTACAGCCACAAACTTCGTTCTGGATACTGTAACAGGCTAAACTCTTACCTATCCAGCCTGAACCCTGACATGCCAAATGTCTGCCCGGCATGCGGCGTATCTCCCCACGACACTAACAATCTGTTCATCTGCTCAACTGAGCCTACTCTTCTAACAGCAATTTCACTTTGGTTCAACCTTGTTGAAGCCGCGAGGTTTCCGGGACTCCCGTTAGAAGAGCTTGCTGACAATATTGGGTAAGGGAGGTGATATTTTAGGCTGGTTAAATAGTCGCTACAACAACAACAACAGCAACAAAACTTGTAGAATGGGACTGAACTCCTTCTCCTGATAACGGCGAGTATCAAAAGACATTTAATGTGAAGAATGAATGTCAGGCCAGAAGTTATTAGATTATGGACAACCCACTTTGGCAGCACAGGAATAAGGACACCTCCACTGAGTTGAAAACAAATATGATGGATGAATTGACCTCGCTTCAGGTTTTATAGGATTTCGTCGGTATCAGCATTAAATAAATTTAAGCAAAACGAATCTCAGCCTTTACGTACTGCAAGAACTTTTCTCACCACTGTACCATACACATATGAGCCAGTCGTTAGCTGTTACTTCCGCACTTCCGAACGTTGTTTTGCAAATAAATTTCGCCACTTTATATGACAATAATAATCATAATTTGGATATACAACAATAAATATTAAATATGCCGCTATGAAATTTTATCGCTTTCACATTAGAAACGGCAATACGATAGCATAGATACCAGCCGCCGATATGAAGAACTACAAATCTTCGCATAACCATGAGTACGTACAAATGCGAGCGGCACGTGCTCAGCCACTTAAAGCTAATTTCAGTCAGAGCTTTCGATAGCGAAACAACACATCTTTAGCGACTTGCCAAAATCTTAAAGAAAAACTTTAAGAACTTAAATTTAAGTAATCTAACTCACGATAACAGTACGTAAGTCCATCAGCTCCGTTTAGCGTTTGGGAGATATCGATTTTTGCAAAATGTTTCTGCCGGTTAAAAACCCATTAAACAAACTTTGAAAACAAACAGAACTTTCAAACTTTATAGTGGCGGCATGAGCTGGGCGGCAGATTTACAGAAAAACGGGATCATAAAAATGCACAGAACAAACTTTTGCGACTAAACACGATGCGTCATAGCAGTCGTTATCCCCGCCGAACTCAACACTCCAACGCCGCCACCGACGTTAACACCTTCACAGACGACGTTGTTGTTGTTATTGTCGTAGGCAACGTAAACTGGGCCAAACTTCGCGTTAACTGCGCAGACGCATACGCAACTAGCCAGCAACAACTACAACAAACCAACAACTCATAAAGACCAAACTGCGTAACTTTACTACACAAGTTGATGAAGGCGAGGTGACGGGCTGTGAGCTATAGAGTGCGGTAGTCAGAAGTTTTAAAATTTGGCCACGAGCAGTGGGGGGCAAAACAAAGTTTACAATTAAATGCTTTCGAAACTTTTATAAAATTTCCAACATACTTTCCAGCGTTATTCCAGGCTGCGGTTGGCTGTATGCAACAGTTGGCCGACTGGCCGGACGCAGGCGAAAAACTTATCCAAAGTCAAGTTTAGAGAGCGTTAGGAAGCGTTAGATGGTTGGCAATTAGGCATGTTTAAACTTTTGTTTCCTGCTTTAATTGAACTTTTTAGAATTGAAATTTTTGCTTTGATATTTTTGCTTTGACAAAAAGCTTATTATATAGCGGCAGGAACTTTAATAAAATAAATGAAAGGGTGTTTTCATACTCAGCTGCGCATAGTTCACAGGGAGTTTTAATTTGTTCGCTTAACGGTAGGCGACACGCCATTAGCGAACATTAAGAACGAATTTATTTTATTTTATTCTATTTTTATTTATTTTGTTTTATTTTATTTTATTATGTTTTGTTTTATTTTATTTTATTTTATTTTATTATGTTTTATTTTATTTATTTTGATTTATTTTATTTTACTTTTTAAACTTTATTTTGGTTTATTTTATTATATTTTATTTATTATATTTATTATTTCATTTCATTTTACTTTATTTTATTTTATTCATTTATTAATTTTTTTATTTTATTTTATTTTATGTCATTTTATTTTATTTTATTTTAGTTTATTATATTTTATTTTATTGTATTTTATTTTGTTTTATTTTATTTTATTTTATTTTATTCTATTTTATTTTGTTTTATTTAATTTCTTTTTATTTTATTTAATTTTATTTTATTTTATTTTATTTTATTTTATTTTATTTTATTTTATATTATCTTATCTTATCTGATATTATTTTATTTTATTTTATTTTATTTTATTTTATTTTATTTTATTTTATTTTATTTTATTTTATCTCATTTTACTTTTATTTATTTTATTTTATTTTATTTTATCTTATTTGAGTTTATTTCATTTTATTTTAAATTTTTTTATTTTATTTCATTTCATTTCTTTTTTTTTTGTATTTTATTTTATTTTATAATATTTTATTTTATTTAAAATATTTTTATTTTATTTCATTTTATTTTTTTTTTGTATTTTATTTTATTTTGTTTTATTTTATTTTATTGTATTTTATTTTTTGTTATCTGATCTTATCTTAAATTATTTTATTTTATTTTTCTTTTATTTATTTTATTTAAATTTTTTTTATTTTATTTCATTTCTTTTTTTTGTATTTTATTTTATTTTGTAATATTTTATTTTATTTTATTTTACTTTTATTTATTTTATTTTATTTTATTTAAAATTTTTTAATTTTATTTCATTTCATTTCTTTTTTTTTTGTATTTTATTTTATTTTATATTTTATTTTATTTCAAATTTTTTTATTTTATTTCATTTCATTTCTTTTTGTATTTTATTTTATTTTTTTTTATTTTATTTTATTTTATTTTATCATATCTTATCTGATCTTATCTTATTTTATTTTTATTTTTATTTTATTTTATTTTATTTTATTTTATTTTATTTTATTTTATTTTATTTTACTTTATTTTATTTTATTTTATCACATCTTATCTGATCTTATCTTATTTTATTTTATTTTTATTTTATTTTATTTTATTTTATTTTATTTTATTTTATTTTATTTTATTTTATTTTGTTTTACTTTATTTCATTATATTGTATTTTATTTTATTTTATTTGATTTTATCTAATCTGATCTTATATTATTTTTCTTTATTTTACTTTTATTTATTTTATTTTATTTTATTTTATTTTATTTTATTTTATTTTATTTAAAATTTTTTATGTTTGTTAATTGATATTAGAGGAAAAATTACAACGTTATGCACAGCGATGGTATGGGATGACATGTTTCGAAGTGCCCAACTTCTCATCAGACCCCTTCTCGGACACTGAGATATGAACCCAAGTGTCTGCACCAAAGCCGCTGTTAGAGTACTCTAACAACTAAGCTATGATGCCCTGTAGCGTCACGATGCATTTTTCCTCTAATGTGCCATTTGCTTATTCCTTTTATACATTCTTTGGTACATATATTTTATATGTCAACTCAAGGAAAGTGGAAATATTTTTAGGCGCGTTCATAGAACAGTTTTAGATACAGAAGGGCTTTTATGCATATCAACACTTCCGTGTTATTTGTTATGCACCCGCACTTGGGCACTTCGAAACATGTCATCCCATACCATCGCTGTGCATAACGTTATAATTTTTCCTCTAATATCAATTAACAAACAAACATAAAAATTCGAGGTTTGCTCCAACAACAATCACCATAACTATAATTGTTACAGGTACAGTGCGGGTGCATAACAAATAACACGGAAGTGTTGATATGCATAAAAGCCCTTCTGTATCTAAAACTGTTCTATGAACGCGCCTAAAAATATTTGCACTTTCCTTGAGTTGACATATAAAATATATGTACCAAAGAATGTATAAAAGGAATAAGCAAATGGCACATTAGAGGAAAAATGCATCGTGACGCTACAGGGCATCATAGCTTAGTTGTTAGAGTACTCTAACAGCGGCTTTGGTGCAGACACTTGGGTTCATATCTCAGTGTCCGAGAAGGGGTCTGATGAGAAGTTGGGCACTTCGAAACATGTCATCCCATACCATCGCTGTGCATAACGTTGTAATTTTTCCTCTAATATCAATTAACAAACAAACATAAAAATTCAAGCTTTGCTCCAACAGCAATCACCATAACTAAAATTTTTTATTTTATTTCATTTCATTTCTTTTTTTGTATTTTATTTTATTTTATAATATTTTGTTTTATTTAAAATTTTTTTATTTCATTTCATTTATTTTTTTTTTGTATTTTATTTTATTTTATTTTATTTTATTTTATCTTATCTTAACTGATCTTATCTTATTTTATTTTATTTTATTTTACTTTTATTTATTTTATTTTATTTTAAATTTTTTTATTTTTGATATTTTTGCTTTGACATAAAGCTTATTATATAGCTGCAGGAACTTTAATAAAATAAATGAAAGGGTGTTTTTATACTCAGCTGCGCATAGCTCACAGGGAGTTTTAATTTGTTCGCTTAACGGTAGGCGAAACGACATTAGCGAACATTAAGAACGAATTTATTTTATTTTATTCTATTTTTATTTATTTTGTTTTATTTTATTTTATTATGTTTTATTTTATTTTATTTTATTATGTTTTATTTTATTTATTTTGATTTATTTTATTTATTATTTCATTTCATTTTACTTTATTTTATTTTATTCATTTATTAATTTTTTTATTTTATTTTATTTTATGTCATTTTATTTTATTTTATTTTAGTTTATTATATTTTATTTTATTTTATTTTATTGTATTTTATTTTATTTTATTCTATTTTATTTTGCTTTATTTAATTTCTTTTTATTTTATTTAGTTTTATTTTATTTTATTTTATTTTATTTTATTTTATTTTATTTTATATTATCTTATCTTATCTGATCTTATTTTATTTTATTTTATTTTATTTTATTTTATTTTATCTCATTTTACTTTTATTTATTTTATTTTATTTTATTTTATCTTATTTGAGTTTATTTCATTTTATTTTAAATTTTTTTTATTTTATTTCATTTCATTTCTTTTTTTTTGTATTTAATTTTATTTTATAATATTTTATTTTATTTAAAATATTTTTATTTTATTTCATTTTATTTTTTTTTTTTGTATTTTATTTTATTTTGTTTTATTTTATTTTATTTTATTTTATTTGATTTTATTTTATTTTATTTTATTTTATTGTATTTTATTTTTTGTTATCTGATCTTATCTTAAATTATTTTATTTTATTTTTCTTTTATTTATTTTATTTAAATTTTTTTAATTTTATTTCATTTCTTTTTTTTGTATTTTATTTTATTTTGTAATATTTTATTTTATTTTATTTTATTTTATTTTTCTTTTATTTATTTTATTTTATTTTATTTTATTCAAAATTTTTTAATTTTATTTCATTTCATTTCTTTTTTTTTTTGTATTTTATTTTATTTTATATTTTATTTTATTTCAAATTTTTTTATTTTATTTCATTTCATTTCTTTATGTATTTTATTTTATTTTTTTTTATTTTATTTTATTTTATTTTATTTTATTTTATTTTATTTTATTTTATTTTATTTTACTTTATTTTATTTTATCATATCTTATCTGATCTTATCTTATTTTATTTTATTTTTATTTTATTTTATTTTATTTTATTTTATTTTATTTTATTTTATTTTATTTTATTTTATTTTACTTTATTTTATTTTATTTTATCACATCTTATCTGATCTTATCTTATTTTATTTTATTTTTATTTTATTTTATTTTATTTTATTTTATTTTATTTTATTTTATTCTATTTTATTTTGTTTTACTTTATTTCATTTTATTGTATTTTATTTTATTTTATTTGATTTTATCTTATCTGATCTTATATTATTTTTCTTTATTTTACTTTTATTTATTTTATTTTATTTTATTTTATTTAAAATTTTTTATTTTATTTCATTTCATTTCTTTTTTTGTATTTTATTTTATTTTATAATATTTTGTTTTATTTAAAATTTTTTTATTTCATTTCATTTATTTTTTTTTTGTATTTTATTTTATTTTATTTTATCTTATCTTAACTGATCTTATCTTATTTTATTTTATTTTACTTTACTTTTATTTATTTTATTTTATTTTAAATTTTTTTATTTTATTTCATTTCATTTCTTTTTTTTTTGTATTTTATTTTATTTTATAATATTTTATTTAATATCATTTTATTTTCATTTGTTTTATTTTATTTTGTTTTGTTTTATTTAATAACTTACACCATCATAGCTTTATTAGCCGAATTTTTCGTTCAACCCCTCCACCATTCCTAATCTTTGTACATGCTTATGCGTCAACCCCACTAAACTGTTCCATCCCGATCACTTTGCCACGCTAACACAACGCCTTTCCCTCTCTGTTTCACACACACACAGTCATAGCTATAATAATTTGTATTAAAATGGTGCAAAGTTTTTGATTGTTTGAAAGTCTCCACACTTCCGGTGATGAGAAATGTATGAAGTTTTGTATTTTCGCTCAGCTTTTTCATAAAATTCCCGTTTCGACTTTTTAGTAGCTTCAGTGCAGCAGTTTTGAACTCTGTTTTTAGTTCAGTTCAACTTGTTCCCCAATGTCAAGGTCGTTCAAGTCCGAAGTTAAATATATATGCGACTATACTTAGAAGTTGGTGAAAACTTCGGAACTTTGCTTGAGACGTTTGCCGCAAAAATGCGTTTAAAACTTGGCGCTTACTAAAAGTCGCTTTGCATCAAAAATAGCGTTAAACTTTTAACGAAGTCAATGACATGTGGCAGGCGAACCAACAACAAACTGGTACACTAAATTGTTAAAAAGGTCAAATTATCAAATTTAAAACTTGTTTCGTTTCATAAAAGGTAAGGAGAGGTGACCAGAGGATTGTGATACACACTAAGAGATCCGGTTGGAAAAGAAGAGTTGTGAAGATTTTATTCTTTGTTGCATTATATCCTAACGGCACTGCAACTAGGAAGCTTCGATATGGTCTGCAATGTAAAAGATTGTCTTCTCTGGGGATTGTTAGTAACGGTCAGTCTTTAGACATTTGGAGTTGGAACCAAGAAGTCAATGAAACCATAAAAAGCAGCAATCTAAATACGACTACAGTGATTCGACTTAAAGGGCTAGCTATTTATAGTTCCTTAGCCACTCATCACCTTTGTCCTCTTACCTACACATCTTCCTTTAAAGTACAACTTGAAATCTCTCTCACAAAATTCGAATCTTTCGCAAGTCAATATTGCCCTTTTTGAATAGTTCAAATTGAAATTCTGTGGGGCTGTCGTTCTTACTCATGCACATCGCCAAACATATTTTAATTATAAACACCACAGCATCTCAGGAACAGTCAGCAGGAAGACAGTCAAAAAGTAGCCATGCAAAAGATATATACTTTAGCTACCCGTCGCCACTTAACAAGTCCAAAGAAGCATAATCAAGAGGAGATTATGTAATTAGTCTGTAGCTGATTGATGAACGCTGGCAGGTTGGTAGCTTCGCAAAGCAACAGCAACACCACACGAACCAACACTACTTCATACTTTTGAGGACACTTTTTGAGCAACAAAATAATTTAAATATCTTATATTTTGCAGGCATTCAACGAGCCAAGCAACAAACAACTGAAAAGCAGGGAAAACAACAATCAAGCTGGATTTAAATATACAAATGAAAAAAAAAAACAAAAAGAAGTTAGTTCTCTTTTAAAACTCGCAGCAGTTGTTGGTTGACACCCGCAAGTGCCGACCAACCAGTCAGCTGATTATGTACAGTCATTAACAGCGAAAATGGGACAGTACAGAACGTGTCAAAAAAAAATAAAATAAAATAAGATAAAAGGAAGCAAAATAAAACAAAAAGAAATAAAATAAAATAAAATAAAATAAAATAAAATAAAAAAAAAATAAAAAAAATAAAATAAAGTAAAATAAAATAAAATTAAGTAAAACAAAATAAAACAAAATAAAATAAAATAAAAAAATTATTCGTTTTCGCGACCTTTTTGTTTTCTAATTCCTTCTTCTTGCTGGCTTGAGGTCTGTGGTCCAAAAATTGAAACCAGAAATATTGATTTAACCAATATATTTCGACTACCTACGGTAATCGTCTTCAGGGTTAACTATATATAACAATAAAACATAAAATATAATTACAATTAACATAAAAACAAATTGGTAAAAATTAAAAACATACATTATTACACGTCTGTCCTGTTTAACGTGGAGTTGTTTACTGTCCATCTGTTTGTCAACAAATGCCTATATAAGTGAGCGCAGTTATCAGTGTCCGTTTTGTAATTCATTCTTATGCTGGCCGGTGTGTTAATTATATGAAGCATTTCCAATGTAAATCTCTTGCTGTAATGTTGTTCTTGTTGTAATATCGTTGTTTCGTCAAAGTTCGGTGAGTGGTTTTTAGTTGTACAGTGGGTCATAAGTGCTGTTTTTTGATTATTTGTTTCGCGGCAATATTTAAAATCTGATTTATGTTGCGCGAGTCGAGATTTTAATTTGGCTTTTGTTGTTCCGATATATATGTTATTACATGATTCGTTTTCGTTTCCATTGCAAGGGATTTTATAGATAACATTGCTTTTTTCCGTATTGAGTATTTTAGATTTAGTGTTGTTAAATAAATTTTTTAATGTATTAATTGGTTTGTGCGCTATTTTCACTTCTTCCCTATTGTAACAATCTGATTTCGTGAGGCGTTCTGACAGTTTGGGTACGTAAGTTACTGACTTAAATATTTTTTGTTTCGGCTTTATTGACGTATTTTGCTTAGTTCCTTTTAAATATTTTTTAATTAGTGTTTTTATTAAATTTTCGGGAAAATCATTACTTTTTAATAGTTCTTTTATTTCTTCTTTGACTTCGGCGTGGTAAGTGTCATCTGTTATTGTTAGCATTCTTCTTATACAGCCCATTGCTGTATTAATTATCATCGTCTTAGGGTGATTTGAGTAAAAGTTGATGATTCGTCCTGTAGATGTAGGTTTCTTATACCACTTTAACTTCAATTGATTTCCTCGTCGAACAATAATTGAGTCAAGATATGGTAATTTTCCGTCGTCCTCTAGTTCTGTTGTAAATTTAATGTTCTTGTCAAAAGAATTTAGGGCGTCAAGTGTGTTTTGTACCTCGTTTTCATTTATAATCGCGAATAGATCGTCGACGTATTTTGTAAACAATCTTGGTGTTCGTGGTAATTTTTTAATGGTGTTCTCCAACAGGTCCTCCATGACAATATCTGCTATCACTGGTGATGTAGGTGATCCCATCGGTAGTCCTTTCAGCTGCGTATATATCTCATCATTAAACTTAAAATATCTGTTTTCTTCGATACAAAACCTTAAGATTTCTATAAAAATTTTCTTTGGTATTTTGGTATGCTCTTCTATTGTCGTCCATTTTTTCTTTATAATGTCAAGTGCTAGTTGTGTTGGTATACTCGGAAATAGGGAAATTACGTCAAAAGATATTAATTTTTCATCGTCACAAATGTAAGTATTATTTATCCTTTGTTTAAACTCTATTGTATTTTTAATATTGTAAGTCGAGCTGGCTGTAACATTTTTTAAAATATCCGCAATGTATTTACATAGATTATGTGCCGGTGATCCTATGGCTGAGCAAATTGGCCTAAGTGGTGTGTCTTTTTTGTGGACCTTTGGAAGTCCATAAATCCGTGGGGGTAATGCCGTGGTTGTAATGAACTTATTTCTCTCAGTCTTCGAGATTACATCCATTTTGAAGAGCTTATCGACTAAAATATTATTTTTATTTTGTAATTTAGAGGTTGGATCTTGTCGTTGAATTCTATACATTGTCAAGTCATTTAATATATCTTTCATTTTGTCATTATATTCCTTTATTTCCATTGCAACAGTTTTATTTCCTTTATCTGATGTTAAAATACGTATATTGTCATTTTTGCTAAGAAATTTTCGTGTTCGTTCCACTGTATCTATTATTGTTAGTCGACAACAACAAACATACGGAGTGGTTTGTAAACAAAACTGATGTCGAATTTCCACCCGACATAAAAGCTCTTTTGACAAAGGGTCCAAAGTTCGCACTGCCAATCGAAAATAAGAGATTCCCTTTATTCCAGTACATCGCGGATGGAGAGGATCTGATACAAACAATAAAAACCAAAGAAACACAAGAAGAAGCACGAACCAAATTTTCATTGCTTTTAAAAGATCACACAACAACAAACCGTCAAAGTGCAATAGACCGTGCAATAATAGATACAGTGGAACGAACACGAAAATTTCTTAGCAAAAATGACAATATACGTATTTTAACATCAGATAAAGGAAATAAAACTGTTGCAATGGAAATAAAGGAATATAATGACAAAATGAAAGATATATTAAATGACTTGACAATGTATAGAATTCAACGACAAGATCCAACCTCTAAATTACAAAATAAAAATAATATTTTAGTCGATAAGCTCTTCAAAATGGATGTAATCTCGAAGACTGAGAGAAATAAGTTCATTACAACCACGGCATTACCCCCACGGATTTATGGACTTCCAAAGGTCCACAAAAAAGACACACCACTTAGGCCAATTTGCTCAGCCATAGGATCACCGGCACATAATCTATGTAAATACATTGCGGATATTTTAAAAAATGTTACAGCCAGCTCGACTTACAATATTAAAAATACAATAGAGTTTAAACAAAGGATAAATAATACTTACATTTGTGACGATGAAAAATTAATATCTTTCGACGTAATTTCCCTATTTCCGAGTATACCAACACAACTAGCACTTGACATTATAAAGAAAAAATGGACGACAATAGAAGAGCATACCAAAATACCAAAGAAAATTTTTATAGAAATCTTAAGGTTTTGTATCGAAGAAAACAGATATTTTAAGTTTAATGATGAGATATATACGCAGCTGAAAGGACTACCGATGGGATCACCTACATCACCAGTGATAGCAGATATTGTCATGGAGGACCTGTTGGAGAACACCATTAAAAAATTACCACGAACACCAAGATTGTTTACAAAATACGTCGACGATCTATTCGCGATTATAAATGAAAACGAGGTACAAAACACACTTGACGCCCTAAATTCTTTTGACAAGAACATTAAATTTACAACAGAACTAGAGGACGACGGAAAATTACCATATCTTGACTCAATTATTGTTCGACGAGGAAATCAATTGAAGTTAAAGTGGTATAAGAAACCTACATCTACAGGACGAATCATCAACTTTTACTCAAATCACCCTAAGACGATGATAATTAATACAGCAATGGGCTGTATAAGAAGAATGCTAACAATAACAGATGACACTTACCACGCCGAAGTCAAAGAAGAAATAAAAGAACTATTAAAAAGTAATGATTTTCCCGAAAATTTAATAAAAACACTAATTAAAAAATATTTAAAAGGAACTAAGCAAAATACGTCAATAAAGCCGAAACAAAAAATATTTAAGTCAGTAACTTACGTACCCAAACTGTCAGAACGCCTCACGAAATCAGATTGTTACAATAGGGAAGAAGTGAAAATAGCGCACAAACCAATTAATACATTAAAAAATTTATTTAACAACACTAAATCTAAAATACTCAATACGGAAAAAAGCAATGTTATCTATAAAATCCCTTGCAATGGAAACGAAAACGAATCATGTAATAACATATATATCGGAACAACAAAAGCCAAATTAAAATCTCGACTCGCGCAACATAAATCAGATTTTAAATATTGCCGCGAAACAAATAATCAAAAAACAGCACTTATGACCCACTGTACAACTAAAAACCACTCACCGAACTTTGACGAAACAACGATATTACAACAAGAACAACATTACAGCAAGAGATTTACATTGGAAATGCTTCATATAATTAACACACCGGCCAGCATAAGAATGAATTACAAAACGGACACTGATAACTGCGCTCACTTATATAGGCATTTGTTGACAAACAGATGGACAGTAAACAACTCCACGTTAAACAGGACAGACGTGTAATAATGTATGTTTTTAATTTTTACCAATTTGTTTTTATGTTAATTGTAATTATATTTTATGTTTTATTGTTATATATAGTTAACCCTGAAGACGATTACCGTAGGTAGTCGAAATATATTGGTTAAATCAATATTTCTGGTTTCAATTTTTGGACCACAGACCTCAAGCCAGCAAGAAGAAGGAATTAAAATAAAAAAATAAATAAAATAAAATCGATTGAAATAAAATAAAAGAAATAATAAAAATAAAACAAGATGGAATGAAATAAAATAAAATAAAGTAAAATAAAGTAAAATAAATTATGAAATTTTTTGCGACCTTTTTCCTTAAATTTGTATTTCTTTGCTGGCTTGAGGTCCGTGTTCAATAATTATAAAAATTAAAAACACATTTTGATTTTTTTGTTAAAATCGATATATTTCGACTGCTCAACGGCAATCATCTTCAGGATTGTAGCAACTAACAAAAATAAACAATTAACAATAAACAAATTTTGCATTTTAAATATCACATAAATACATAGTATGGTACTCCACGTCACAGAGAGCAGACGTGTTAATAAAAGTATGTATTTATGTGATATTTAAAATGCAAAATTTGTTTATTGTTAATTGTTTATTTTTGTTAGTTGCTACAATCCTGAAGATGATTGCCGTTGAGCAGTCGAAATATATCGATTTTAACAAAAAAATCAAAATGTGTTTTTAATTTTTATAATTATTGAACACGGACCTCAAGCCAGCAAAGAAATACAAACTAAAATAAAATAAAATAAAATAAAATAAAATAAAATAAAATAAAATAAAATAAATAAAATAAAATAAAATAAAATAAAATAAAATAAAATAAAATAAAATAAAATAAAATAATATAAATAAAATAAAATAATTAAAATAAAATAAGATGGAATTAAATGAAGTAAAATAAAATAAAATAAACTTAAGTAAAATAAAATAAAACCAAATAAAATAAAATAAAGTAAAATAAAATCGATTGAAATAAAATCGATTGAAATAAAATCGAATAAAATAAAATAATAAAAATAAAATAATATGGGATGAAATAAAATAAAATGAAATAAAATAAAATAAAATAGAATGAAATAAAATAAAATAAAATAGTAAAAATAAAATAATATGGGATGAAATAATATAAAATCAAATAAAATTTAAAAAAATGAAAACAAAAAAAATAAAATAAAATAAAATAAAATAAAATAAAATAAAACAAAACAAAACAAAATAAAATAAGATGGAATCAAATGAATTAAAATAAGATAAAAGGAAACAAAATAAAATAAAATGAAATGAAATAACGTAAAATAAAATAAAATGAAATGAAATAACGTAAAATAAAAAAAAAATCGAATAAAATAAAATAATAAAAATAAAATAATATGGGATGAAATAAAATATAATGAAATAAAATTAAATAAATAAAACAAAAATAAAATAAAAAATATTAAAATAATGGAAAATAAAATAAAAGAAAAAAATAAAAGAAAAATTAAATTAATTTCACCCATTCACTCGAGCTTTAGTACGAATAAACTAACAATGATACAGAGTTTAGTAACTTTTTTTATTTGTTTCATCTCATTTCGAACGGCACAAACAGTACACATATTTTAGTCTCAAAACGACTCATCAGCAAGTCACTACTAAATATTTCATATTAGCATGGATTCTTGTGCTGTAGAAAATAAAAGTGTAATTCGGACCAGCTACCAACCATCTCACCATCATGCAAGTAGCACAACGCCGATCAACCAACCACTCATTTCTCATTTAGTTTGAATTTAACAAAAGCCGCTTTATCGAGGATATGCAAATAGCCTTAATTCGAAAATGATTTTTAATAGGATCGAATGGAATTAGTTTATTTCTTTTAATGAATTTTTTATGTTGTGATGTCGTCTCCACTGCTACTGCCAGCCATCACCATCATGCCCGTCCATGCGCCTCGTAGTGGCCAGCTTGTTCGGCCATCACAATGGATTTCATTTATTTTCTTGAATGCAGACAGTGAATAGCCTGGGCGGTGCTGAACTGATTTGAGCTGGAGTGGGTCATTCACGTAGATAATGAAGTCATTATGTAGCTATCTCCCATCCGCTGCTCTTTGCCACCTTCTAAGTCAGTCAGTTGGCTAATTTGTGTGCGGCTACATGGGTTATTGATTTTATAGCCATCGCATTTACGTAGCTCCCCTACTCTCTTCAAGTCACTTACCTAGGCTAGGCATCTGTCGTTGGATACTCATTAATTTTACGATGTGGTAAACAAAACTACTCAAGCAAACAAGAAATTTTGTTGTTGTACCTTTATAGATTAAATATGCTGGTAGAAGTCGACGTAACAGATGATGAAATTGAGGTTATTTGATGGAGAAGAGGGGAATGCGAAGAGCTTAGACATTTTCAACTTTTCAAGTGTGTGTTTGATTGGAAGTAGATTTTGAGTAAACTACTTGAAATATAAAATAGTCTAAATCAAGGGGTTATTGGGTATATATTAAACTGCCATCGATTTTTCGAAAGATTTTGGGCTCAGAAAAAAAAGTTCCACTACGCATACCCAAAAAAATTAATTTCGAGCCTGCGAAATGTAATTTTTTTGACTTTTTTCGACTTTGATTTTTAAATTTTCATGTATACCCTGTCCGACCCAAAAATGTTCGCTAAAAACGTTGGCGATAACAGTTTTTTGAAAAAAAAAAATTTTTTTAGGTTTTGGGGAGTATTTTCGTACACCTACTACTTTAAAACTAGTGTAAACGCCAATCTCAAATAGTCAGCCAATTGTCTTTTTTCCATATATGAAACTCGTATTTTTATTATTATTATTATTTGTTGGGGAAATATACAATACCAGGATAACATGGCGATGTCCTACGAGATATTAATTGTCAAATTTCGGACAGAAATATAGCAGTCTGAAACTAGCAAAAAATAGACCAGAGAAAGATCTGGTAAAATTTAAATAATGACTTTAAGTGAAAATAATTTTAATGCTCCCAGGAATGGTTGATAAGTACTATTTTCATATGGCAAAGGTGACAGGTTCAAGCTCTGGTGCGGGAAACATTAAATTAAGGAAATTGGTTATGCTTAGATTTTTTTAACTTTGCATTCTTTAACATTCTCCAAAGTTAGAGTTTTTCTTGGTACAGATATGAACTTTTTAGGAGTAGTTTGAGATGCGTTAGGAAGTTATATTTTTTGAGAAGGTTGATGTTTCGCTGCAGGGTGTTGTTGTTTGTCAATATGAACTAATATTTACTCGGAAAATAAATATCACAAGCAAATATTTAAGTAATATTGGTGCACTAAACTAGTGCTTCATATATATGAGTACACACTAGGGTGTTCGATTGTTCGAATATTTTTAGCACCGCAGAATGGCACATAGAATTAAAAAAAGAAAACTAAGTAAGGAAGTCTTTATACCCAATGTAAAGTATGCCTCTTAATGAGGCGATTAAAATCAGACCTGTTAAATTTGATTAGTAACTAGTAATCAATTAATTAAACGGTTTTTTTAATTGGTAATGATTATTTTAGTTGTTTTTCAAGAAAAGGCAATTATTAATTGATTACGACCAGAAAAAGTTAAAAACTTAAAATGAAAAAAAATTTAAAGAAAATATAAAATAATCAAAAAAAATTGTTTTGATTACTTTTGCTTATTTTTGATTACTTTTAATTTTTTCAGTATTACTGATGTGTATATTTATGTGCTTCCACAACAATACTGAAAAAAATCAAAAATAATAAATAAAAAAATTAAAAAAGATCAAAAGTAATTAAAATACCTTTTTTGATTATTTTTTATTTTTTTTTAATAATCGAAAAAAATCATGATTTTTTCTGATTATGATTTTAATTATTTGGAAAATAATCATTAAAAATTGAATGTAATTGATAATCATTAAATAGATTCTCAAGAAAATAATTAATCAAATGGTAATCATTACGATTAGTTATCATTATTTAACAGACCTGATTAAAATATAACACAAAAAGTTTAGAAGGGTCGAAGGAATCTGTTCCGTTTGGTACATTAGATGATAGCACTGGAGCCATTACAAAGCGAGAAGAAACCACTCCCAGAGAAATTGAAGAATATTTTCAAGACGTATGAGAGGACATTGCATTGCCTTTTAATTGCGATTCCCAACTTATTGGCTCAATATTACGTTGTATGGCATTTGAGATCCAAAGCTGTGAACGGTATTAACGCTCTCACCTTTCCTATCTTCCTTTACCAGGCTCTGTTGATATTTCTAACGCCCCTCTTCTATTTTTAGCTTTCTTGCCCATCTCTCCCTTTGTTTTCCTTGCTCTCTTATCTCTTTATTTTCCTTTATACCCTCCGTTTTCGCACGCAACGACAACAACACTTGAGCTGCGGCGCAGTTGTCACCTGCAGCAAAAGTAGCGATGTGAAGGGCATACCAGTAGCGGAGCAGCAGCACTTGGGTCGCATATCGAGAAGAGGATTGTGGAGCCGGTCAATATTTCGGTTCTTCAGTGTGTTTGATGGCTGACACTGTTTTGAATAGGTATTTTTCAGATTAAAATTAATCTATTGGAATGCTAGCTCTTTGGCTAGACACAACCGCTTCAATAAGCTATATGGCTGACATACAGACATTCGTCAACCTACGGCTTTTGGACTCTTCCGAAAAGCGGAGTTTAGTTTGATTAACGAAGAAATATGAAAACTAAAAATACCATATGTGAAATAAAACATATCTGATTAGAGGGGATTACATGCTGCCATTAATAACACTATGCAACAAAGTTTGAGATTTCCAAAATACCATAGAGCGCCACGCCCATTTTTGAAAACTTGGCTAAATCTTTAAAAGAAAGACCATGTCAATTCATTTGCTAATTCTATATGCATCAGTGGCATATACTGTCTTTCGACCTCCCTCCTTGAAAACTTAAAAAAAAGTGGGCGTGGTCGAAAACCGATTTATATTATTTCCAGTGGCTGTATTTGTCACAACAAAATAGATTGATCAAGTCAATAAAGTAATAAATTTTGATGCTTTAGCTGTTTCTATTAATAAATTAACTAATTTTATACTTGTTTCGTAATTTTCGATATCGAAAAATGGGGCGTGGTTACCGGCTGATTTCTACATTTTACAAAATATTCTGAAGAGGAAAATAAAACATTTCGTTCAAAATATAAATATTTGCTTGAGTTATCGTGTGCACCGACGGACGGACGAACGGATATGGCTCAATCGATTGCTCTATTAATTCTAAGAAAGCAACCCTAGGGCGACCCCTACAATTCTGGCTTGAGATTAGCACTCAGCAGCTCCAAAATCTTTGAGGAACCCTGCCGAATTATTGGTTATTGTGTAGTGTAATTCTAAATCATTATACTTATTACTCTCCCCAGCAGCCAAATCAGTGTTGTCAGAAGCTCAAAAGCCAAAATTATAGCTCAACACAAATTTTCAATTACAAGTCGAGTGTTGCAAGTGTCAAAACATAGCCAAAAATAAATCAAGCACAGTTGTTTGTTGGGATTTGTTTTTCATGGCTAAATCACACAAACTAACGGACCAAACTGTTTTTTGGCAATATTCAACTGTCTGTCAGCACGTTCATATCGGACATGTCATTTGCAAGTTGTGGCTATCAGTTGACGGCGGAATGTGGGGGAGCATGAGTGATGTGACAGCGAAACATACAAGAGGAGCGACCCCGCTCCACTAGCAAGTTGACAACGAATGGCTTATGAGACTATTGAACTAAGTATTGAGGAAGCTGGTTTCTAGAACTATGCGCTGCCAATGCCGACTGCTTGATGGTGGGGTTGGCTGCTTGACTCACTACTCGTCGTTAGTTTGCCAGTTGTTCGACTGGCTGGCACTTTCTAAAACCTTCCGCACTGAGACCCAGATACTAACATAGCATAATTGCTTGCTGCTTTGGTTTCGGTACGACTTTCTTACACGCAGCGGAGAATGTACCTTCTATCACTCAGTCGGTATGTACCATGACTGCTGCCTGTCCGCATTATATGAATTTCCTTAATTGTTTCGGTTAGCCGCACAATCCATTCAGAGAACTTTGCATTCAAAACATTTTAAATGCAAAATAGCAACAAAAACAACAACCAAGCAAATGTAGCGACTGAAGCCAGTGGAGCTCTTACAGCGTCATTGCAACTCACTATTTGCCACTGCTTCTACACCTCTCCCTACTTGAACCTTATCGTCGCTCCGATTCGCCACCGAAAAAGGTAAACCGCAGTAATACAAATCAAATTTTGTTGTGCGGCTTTAAGGTGAGTTCGTAGCAGGAGCAGCAGCAGTTCCACTAGCAGTAGCTGTGTTGCTAATCCTTCTTGCCACACGATGTTGGCACTCTCAGCCACACCTAAAATAGTAACAACCAAAGTCATAGCCGCACAGCAGCACATCCAGCTTAGCCGAGTTGGGTGCTTTTTGTTCTTGTTGCAGCTGTCATTGCTGGCGTTGGCATTGGCTTTTTTCTGGGTGTTCGTGCGTATGTGTTGCTGTTGTTGCATTTATAATATTTTTCGTTAGTGTTGTTGTTGTTGTTCATGTTTTTGCCTTTCACTGTGGCTGCTTGGAACAATATTTTGAATGGTCTTGCACGTGCAATGCTTTGCCACCTTTAGTGCGTGCTAGAACAACAACAATCACAACAACGTTAAAGTGAGTCAGCCACAAGCAAGGATGTCACAAGACAACAACATAAATTCGCAAATTCACGTTTTCGGTAATTTTGTTTTGTTGGTAATTTTCATGAAGCGCTTTCAAAAGGATATGACACGCTCATTCCGGGCTCTCTATAAATATTCCCAATGATATTTGTGAAGGGGGTTTCAATTAGACCTAGACGGAGGTCTTATAGAAGAGACGTTTCTTTCGTTATAAGAGAGAAGCGGAAAATTGTTATACGACACAGCGTTAGTGGGTACAAGGTGCTAGTATAGGAGCGTGCCAGATCCATAACCAAAAAAGAACTTTACACTTTGGTCTAGGGTTTCGGAGTGGAATGGTGCAAGGAAGCGGGGAGCTAAGAGTAATTATGGTAATTAAAATCCTAAGCATTCTGCCTGCTCAGCTTAATTGAAAGTGCCAGCAGTAAACTATAAGAAGCTGAGCAGGTAACAGAGAGTGGCTTATGTCTTCGCACCACTCTCGCAACTATTAAATCAACTTTCAGATTTAACAATGTAATCGAGTAGTGGGAGCCATTACACTGGTGTATATTATCGGGTGTGGATGCGTCAATGAACAAAGAGTTGCGCGTCGGTACCAGACCTGTTAAATAATGATTACTAATCGCAATGATTACCGGTTTGATTAATTATTTTCTTGAGACTCCCTTTAATGATTGATTTCCAATTACTTTAAATTTTTAATGATTATTTTCCAACTAATTAAAATAATAATCAAAAAAAATCATGATTTTTATGATTATTAAAAAAAATCAAAGAGAGTTGTTTTGATTAATTTTGATTATTTTTGATTTTTTTTAGAATTGTTGTAAAAGCACACAAACATTTACATCAGCAATACTGACAAATATAAAAAAAAATTAAAAAAATAAAAAGTAATCAAAACAACTTGTTTGAGATTATTTTTTTTTAATAATTGTAAAATATCATGATTTTTTTTGATAATTTTTGATTCTTTTAAATGTTTTTTGATTTTTTTAGTCGTAATAAACTAAAAATTGCCTTTTCTGGAAAAAAAATGAAAATAATCATTAACAAATAAAAAAGCCGTCTAATTAATTGATTACTAACTACTAATCAAATTTAACAGGTCTGGTCGATATTTAATCCTAACACTTGCGTCTTCGTTCATGCACTTTAGGCAACGTGATCTATCCAGGTGCAAGAGGTGGTAACCAACTCTCTGACGTAATCCTCAGTGGCCTAATTCCAAGTACAAATGAGACATAATCCCAAGCCATTCCGCTTCTTAATTTGCGCGCAGCCGTTTAAACGATTTGTACCGTTTACAAAGCATGCCAGTCGTTTCTGTTTTTTGCAAACTGGCTCTATTTAGCCCTTCTAGCGGAGTGAAGGCCTCCGATAGCCTGGTTTCGATATGAATACCTTCTGGGCCGGATCGTTTTCATCCATTAGCATAACATGGAATAGCTAGCTTAGACGCTTTTTTTAATTCGCTGAAGATACATATTAATAACCATTGATAAAGCGATCCAATATTAATGCAATGAATAACCATCTGGGTGGGATAGAAAGCTGGTAAATTTTTGAACCAATTCGCCCACATATCGGTGAGGTCAATCGACTTAAAGGCTAACTGAGCTTTTATAGCGTCTTTTTAGAAGGAGATATGTCTGCAAGTGGCGTAAAAGCCACTTCCGTATGAAAATGCTACAAAACCCTCCTTTCTGATGCGTACTTTGCCAAACGTATAAAGGACAACGATATTCGGCCACATAGCTGGAACAAAGAGGCCTCCCAATGAAACGGCTGACATTACCACTTTGCAGGAAATTCAATGGACGTGAAAAGGCATAAAAGCAATCCGGTCCTGCGCTGTCTACTACAGTGGTCGCACAAGGAAGAGAAACAAAGACGAAGTCGTGTTGTTGGATTTGTGGTGGCAAGGAAGCGGCACTGCCAAATACTGACGCCACGATCCGTATCAAAGCGAGGGTTTTCAACATAACGCTAATATGCAGGTCTCACCGATAAAGGATACAAGCGACATGGATAAAGACACCTTCAATGATAGAATAGAACAGAATTAATATACCTTCCCCCAACTTGATATCACAATGGAATATAATGGCCAATTCAACACCAATGTGAGCAGAGAAGCAGAAAATACAAACTCCACTATGTAACATGCCTAAGGTTGATTGACTTCTCCGCGGCTTGAAAACAGGTCAGCTGTAGTACCAGTATCCAGCATAAACTAATTCATCAATCTTTATGGTTGTGTCCTGATCACAGATAAAATAAACTAAATTGATCTGGTCCTGATCGACGGGGGCCATATCTCCAGTGTGTAGCAGCATTGGGGACATTTGTACTTGATGAGGCCTTAATCATGGCTCAGACTAACATTTTGTGTCAGCCAAGATGCTCACATGACCCTGTGCAGCGAAGAAGGCGTTACTGTCACACTTACTCTCAGAAAGAGATCTTCAACCTGACTATATGGCAGAGCTGTTAGATGATTTTTCTCCATCACTACATAGCACCACTAAGGACGCTATATGGTTCCAGCGAGCGCGAAAAAACCACGCATTGCGGCTGCGATGAAGGCATGGATGCGGCTATTTAGAAAAGGTGAACGTGAAGGGGTCGTAGGGAGTGGGTAAAAGTAGCTTGAACTTCTGAAAAAATTTCTGAAAATTGTACCAAAACATATCGCTGATGAGGGAATACTGTGGCGACTTCGTTCAGGACTCTAAAAGCGAAGTGCTAGCCGACGTTCAGGACTCACTACAGCTATGGAGGAAGACTCTTCCTCATTGCTGTTGAGGTTGTAGCGATGATTTGGCATTTCTATTAGTTACTTTTCTTATATAGCATTGTCATCAATATGTTGTTGTTGTTGTTGTTGTGGTAACGACAAAAACACTTCCCGAAGGTTTTAGGGAGTGTTGTCAAATTAACAGTCCTTGGTCGGATTTGAACCCGGCACGCTCCGGTACTCCCTTGCGGTACTGCCCGACTGTCGTGGTAGCGATTTATGACCAGTGAAACCTTCTAAGTCATGTCACCCCTCCTTCCGCAAGGAAGGATAAGATGGGCAATGAGAGGTGAGAGGCATCATATCCGTAGATCAACCATCGAGTTGCACGTCATCAATATCTTCTTACTGGAGTCTCAATAACCTAGCGGCTTCAATAGGGTTGGGCCAGAGTGAGATTGGTGTTAGAAGAGTTTGCTCTCTCGAGCAGGGGAGCATCGTTACAACAGCAACAGCTCATCTAGCAGTACTGCGCTCTACTTAGCCTCGCATCAAGTAATGGATTATATACGTAGATGCTTGGCATGTAGGGTGTGCATTAGGCAAGCTGAGGTTTGGTTTCATAGGAATGAGTTCAAATGAAGGTAGACCAAGTTCTTCACGTTTTCCTGAAATTTCCTGGGATTTCTGAAGCACATAAGTGATCGAAAGAAAGCGATGACCGTGGTTATTCCCTAGCAGGGATATGCCTACTCTGATAATTTCTTAAATCTCCAGCTGGAGAACGTTACAAAAGTGGAAGGAGTTCCAGTGGTGGGCGCAACTCCGCATATGTTGTTTATCAACGAAATTATAAAACTCGTTACGCGCTAAATGAAAACCCCTATAAAAATCACCTTCGTTTATATATACGAGTATGTAGCTCTGCCTTACATTTGGCAGCCATTGATTTTGCAGTAGAAATTTTGCTCTTACCCACTTACCAAGTTGAATCTCGGCTTCTGCCGCAATTCATATTTTGCCAATTAGTTATTCAAGTGATGTGGCCGGCAATTGGTTGAATTTCTGCCAAATTGTTGGATGTTAAATGAATTTAAACAAATACAAATAAATTTATATAAAGGAGCATAAATGCATAATCTGACACACATACATAGACGAATATAAATTTATTTGAGGAAAGTTCTATTCAGAGCCTCTTTAATCTGTCTTAATCGAAATTGTGCCCGTTGGCGAGAAATTTTCAATTTATTGTGGGGCAATTCTCCATTGTCTCAAGATGGCGATCGTAGGAGTGCTGAACTTGAAGAGTTTATTAATTTAGGAAATTGGTTATAGATTTTAAACGAAATAATTAAGAAATATATAGGAATGCGGAAAAAGGAAAGCAAGGAAATAAAGAATTTTATTGTGCATTCGCTTGCTGTGGGCGAAACCGAATATTCGTTGTTCTTCGTTTTCTTGTTAGAGCTTTTAAAGGAAAGCCCGTTTCGTATAGATACCGACGAAGTTTACTTCGTTCGCGGACCTTTCCTAGAGGTTCCTAACCCTTCCACGAGCGACTTCTTTTATGAAAACTCTATGCATTTGCTGCTGGATAAGAATTTAATGCACCAAGCGGTAGCTAAAACAAACCATGAATAGAACGACTTAAATTGCTTCGAGCGCCATTAGAGCTACCATGAACAGCAACTAACAATGCCAACAAAAATTAAATGCAAATTTTTAATAAGCGTTTTTGCTACTGGCTATTTGAACTGGCTGTTGTCCATAGCTGGTGGAATGACGTCAGCAGCAACACTCAAGCACACGCGGGCAAGGGTTAATCTACTGAGACTGGCCAGAAACAAAAAAAAAAACAAAACCCTTCGCTTTTCGCTGTCAGAGAAGCTGAAACTTATCGTTGAAGCAGAGAAGTGGAAAAATGTTAGTGAAATGATGGTGTTTGCAAGACGAAAGCGGAAGCAAGCAAGGGAAGACAAAAGCGAAAAAATAAAGAAACATTAGCAGCAGAAAGTAATTTTCTAATTTAAAAATTCATTGAACAAAAATTCATTTAAAATTGAAAAATTGTTTGAGTTACTTGAGCAGCAGCCAAAGAACGTTGAACAGCAGATAACGGTACATAAATGAAGAGCGGATTTTTTTTTTTAAATATTGCACTTAAGAGTATAACTTTACAAATATTTATGGCGCTCCAGAGTAACAAAATCGCTTTAGCGTATATGTTCATATACGAGTACATACAGTTGTGTTCAATACAATAGTAGTAAAATTAAAATGCATATCGTTCGGCGACATAAAAAGAAACTGTGATTTTAATAATTTTTATTTAAAATATAGCGAATTCCATAACAGAAACCATATAAAAAGAAAAAGAGATTTCATAGCTTACACAAAGCTCATAAAAGTGAATTAAACTTAAAAAAAAAATCAAATCTTTTGGCAGATTTCCAGAAAAGTTTGGAGTACGCAGTTTTGTAGACCAATCAATTTTGGTATAATATTGTGCTAGTCAGAACTCGCTCAAAAATTTTCCTGAGTTTTCAGAATTTTTTTCGTCCATACAACGCATGAAGAAAAATAAATTTTGTATGGAAAAAGTACCCAACATCCTTGACAAATAAAATTCTAAAAATTCAGTGGAAATTTTGACGTATTCCTAACTTGCACATTATCGTGCTAAAATTAAATGAGCAATACAACTGCGTACTCAAAACTTTTCTAAAAATTCCGCCCAAAAATATTTAAATTTTGATGAAAATTTTTAAAAGTTTAATTAACTTTCCTGAGCTTTGTGTAAACTTTGAAATTTCTTTTTATGTGGTTTCTGTTATGGAATTCGTTATATTTAAAAAAAAAAACTTAATAAAATCACAGTTTCTTTTTATTTCGTCGAACGATATCGAATTTAATTTCACTACTATTATATTGAACACAACTGTAAGTTCGGCATCGGTTGTCAAGAGAAGAACCGTTTCAAAATAACCGTTTCGTGCTTAGAAATTAGTTACAGTTTAACTTTCGATCAACTTCCGGTCTTCGGCTTTGATTACGGATTAGTTATGATTTTTGTTTTTGTTTTGTTCGAGTTTTGGCTCGGTTAGTTTCGGTTTTGATATCGGATTTAGTTATTGTTTCAGTTTATTGCCGGATTTAGTTCGGGGTTTCGTCGGTTTTAGTTTGGTTTGGTTTCGGTTTTGCTTAGTTTCGGTATAGGTTATTTTCGACTTCGTTTTAAGTTTAGGTTACTTTCGTTTACGGGTTATATTTGTTGCCGATTTTCTTTCGGTTTACCCCCTCTTTCGGTTACGATTTAACTTAACTCAATTTTTGATTTTGATTAGTTTGAGCTTCGGTTAAGTTAGCTCTACCTTTGATTTGCGTTAGTTCCAGTTTTAATTAAGTTGTTGACGACTCCGGCTTAGGTTTAGGTTACTTCCGGTTATGGTTTAGGTTAGGATCGGAAGTTCTTTCGGCTTAGCTCTTGATTTGATTGCGGTTTCGATTAGTGCGAGTTCCGGTTACGGGTTAGCTCTAAAATTTGGTTAGTTTCAGTTTTGATTTGGATTAGTTCGAGCTTCAGTCAAGGTATTCTCGACTTCGCCTCCGGTTTGGGTTAGTTCCGGTTACGGGTTAGGTTAGCTCTAAATTCGATTTGGGTTAGTTTCAGTTTTGGTTTCGGTTAAGTTGCAATTTCGTATTATAGAGTTTCATTTTCCGAGTTGAAACTTAAAATTTTCTGTTTACCTTAAATCAGGTTTAGGTTGCAGTTTCAGTTCAACCCTGGTTTAGGTTGGCTCCGACTTCGAAGAAAAACAGAAATCCTTTTCGCTAAACAGTTTGTGACCGGCTCCTGTGTTTGAAACTGTTTCGGTTTCACTATTTTTGATATAAAAACAAAATGAATGTTTTGGCTTTGGTTTTAAAAAATGTAACGGCTCTAACCTATTACCCTTAAGATGTTCAGTGCAGTTTCTGTTTCATTCCTTAGCCTTTCCTCCTTTTTTGACGTGCTCGAAATCTAATTGTAAAGTGTATTGTTAATCAATTCGAGTTGCTAAGATCCAAACAAACCCCAGCCCATCTTTTAAAGTTTTTAGTTTTTAGACTCTTCAATGAAATTTCTGCTTTAACGCCGCTATTTAATGAACATCAACAGCAACAGCAACAACCAACAATAACAATAACAACTGCTTATTCATTGCGTTGCTGATACTCGAGTGGCTGGCTGATTGCTATTGGCGTGATGCAGCAAAAAAGGGAAGAAAAGGATATTCCTAATTAACACTTTTATGAAAAGGCAGTTTTAGTGAAATTTAAAATTTGTTTTTATGAGCATTCGCGGAATTCGTTGCACTCGCTTGGAAAGATAAGCAGGACAAATGCATGATTTTTGGCTGGTTTAGTACTTGAATGGGTATAATAGACAAAGTGGCGGATGGGGTAGTAGGCACCTTGTGAACATGAGAAGAAACGACTATGACTTGCGATTTCTATTAAAAAGGGGGCATTTTTAGACTTTTGTTTACATATCGAAGTCTCCTGCAGATTTAGACATGAATATCTCGAAAGACAGACCCAGCTTGAAAGTATGACATTATGCCTCTTGATACCGCTTGAACATACCACAAAACGCTAGGGCATTTTAGTTTCAACTCAGGATGTAAATTCAACTTTGAATTCTAGAAATAGGAGTTTAGCCTAGAGAAAAACCTTCGTTCTGATAGCCTAATGGTTAACAGAACGTGTCAAAACTTCTCTGATGAAGAAGTCCAACAGCTTCCGAAAAGAATTTAAAAGGAAAGCTTTGGCAGGGCTCTCTATATACATATCTATAAATATATTTTCCAACTGGATATAAAAAAAGGAGTGAGTACCAAGTATTCGTGGAGTTTGATGTGTAAACATGTGTATCCTGTACATAAATTAAATTAGACCTCGCCCAGTGGTTAAATTTCAACCACAAAATTTTATTTTATTTAAGTTGTTAGCTATAGCTCTCTTGGCCTTGTTTCCCTTCTTTTCTACGCTGTTCATTTACTTAAATAAATTTTTATTTTATTTGCGTTTCTCTTATTTTAAAAGTCTCTATTAATTATTAAGTTAATCTATTTTATTGTTGTCATTCCTTT
Organism: Merzomyia westermanni; assembly: GCA_949987695.1. Classification (NCBI taxonomy): domain Eukaryota; kingdom Metazoa; phylum Arthropoda; class Insecta; order Diptera; family Tephritidae; genus Merzomyia; species Merzomyia westermanni. The sequence goes on from OX465290.1 coordinate 33,795,248, forward strand.
ACTTTCTTTACCTGTCCTTTCCTTTCCCTTTCTTTAATAAATTAATTTAATTTCATAACATTTTTTTATTTTCTTTTATTGTGCTTAATTTTTTAAATTTTATTTAACTTTATTTTATTTTATTTCATTTTATTTAAGTTTATTTAATTTAACTTAGTTTAATTTAATTTTAATTTTAATTTTAATTTTAATTTTAATTTTAATTTTAATTTTAATTTTAATTTTAATTTTAATTTAAATTTTAACTTTAATTTTAATTTAAATTTAAATTTTAATTTTAATTTTAATTTTAATTTTAATTTTAATTTTAATTTATTTTACTTTATTTATTTATTTATTTTTTATTTCACTTTATTTTATTTTGTTTTATTTTACTTTATTTCATTTAATTTCATTTTATTTTATTTTATTTTATTTTATTTTATTCTATTTTATTTTGTTTTATTTTATTTTATTTTATTTTATTATGTTTTATTTTATTTTATTTTATTTTATTTTATTTTATTTTATTTTATTTTATTTTATTTTATTTCATTTTATTTTGTTTTATTTTATTTTATTTTATTTTATTTTATTTTATTTTATTATATTTTATTTTATTTTATTTTGCTTTATTTTATTTTAATTTATTTTATTTTATTTTGCTTTATTTTATTTTATTTTTTTTTTTTTCTTTTGTTTTAGTTTATATTGTTTTATTTTATTTTATTTTATTTTATTTTGTTTTATTTTATTTTATTTTATTTTATTTTATTTTATTTTATTTTATTTTATTTTATTTTATTTTATTTTATTTTATTTTATTTTATTTTATTTTATTTTATTTTATTTTATTTTATTTTATTTTATTTTATTTTATTTTATGTTATTTTATTTTATTTTATTTTATTTTATTTTATTTTATTTTGTTTTATTTTTTTTTATTTTATTTTATTTTATTTTATTTTATTTTACTTTATTTTATTTTATGTTATTTTATTTTATTTTATTTTATTTTATTTTATTTTATTTTATTTTATTTTATTTTGTTTCTTTTTATTTTATTTTATTTTATTTTATTTTATTTTATTTTATTTTATTTTATTTTATTTTATTTTATTTTATTTTATTTTGTTTTATTTTTTTTTATTTTATTTTATTTTATTTTATTTTACTTTATTTTATTTTATGTTATTTTATTTTATTTTATTTTATTTTATTTTATTTTATTTTATTTTATTTTATTTTATTTTATTTTGTTTCTTTTTATTTTATTTTATTTTATTTTATTTTATTTCATTTTATTTAAGTTTGTTTAATTTAACTTAGTTTAATTTAATTTCAATTTTAATTTTAATTTTAATTTTAATTTTAATTTTAATTTTAATTTTAATTTAAATTTTTACTTTAATTTTAATTTTAATTTAAATTTTAATTTTAATTTATTTTACTTTATTTATTTATTTATTTTTTATTTCACTTTATTTTATTTTGTTTTATTTTACTTTATTTCATTTAATTTCATTTTATTTTATTTTATTTTATTTTATTTTATTTTATTTAATTTTATTTTATTTTATTTTATTTTATTTTATTTTATTTTATTTTATTTCATTTTATTTTGTTTTATTTTATTTTATTTTATTTTATTTTATTATATTTTATTTTATTTTATTTTGCTTTATTTTATTTTAATTTATTTTATTTTATTTTGCTTTATTTTATTTTATTTTATTTTTTTTCTTTTATTTTAGTTTATATTGTTTTATTTTATTTTATTTTGTTTTATTTTATTTTATTTTATTTTATTTTATTTTATTTTATTTTATTTTATTTTATTTTATTTTATTTTATTTTATTTTATTTTATTTTATGTTATTTTATTTTATTTTATTTTATTTTATTTTATTTTATTTTATTTTATTTTATTTTATTTTGTTTTATTTTTTTTTATTTTATTTTATTTTATTTTATTTTATTTTACTTTATTTTATTTTATGTTATTTTATTTTATTTTATTTTATTTTATTTTATTTTATTTTATTTTATTTTGTTTCTTTTTATTTTATTTTATTTTATTTTATTTTATTTGATTTTATTTTATTTAATTTCATTTTATTTTATTTTATTTTATTTTATTTAATTTCATTTTATTTTATTTTATTTTATTTTATTTTATTTTAATTTAATAATTTTTTTTTTTATTTTTATTTCCTTTTATTTTATTTGTTTTGTTTTTTTTTCTTTTTATTTTTTCATTTTATTTGATTTTCTTTTATCTTATTTTATTATTATATTTATTATTTTATTTCATTTCATTTTATTTTTGTTTAGTTTTATGTTTTTTTTCGTTCAATTTTATTTTATTAAAATTTATTTTTTATTGGCGGCTGCCGTGGTGTGATGGTAGTGTTGCCGGCCTACCACACCGAAGGTCCATGGTTCGAGCCCTGGTACAGGTAACATCAAAAGTGATTTGAAAAAAGTTTTTCAAAACGGGGTCGCCCCTCGGCAGTGGTTTGGCAAACTCTCCGAGTGTATTTCTGCCATGACAGGCTTCTCAGCAAAAATTCGTCTCCTTTGTAGATGCCGTTCGGAGTCGGCAAAAAACTGTAGGTCCCACCAATTTGTAGGGAAAATTCAAAAATCGGCACACCACAAATTGGAAGAGAAGCTTGGCGCAAAAATCTCTTAGGAGGTTTATGATGATATACCTGTTGTATATCGCGCCATATAGAGAGAGAGAAAATTTATTTTAATATGGTGATGTTTGTTATTGCTGACTTAATATTTCCAAAAACAAACTACAAGGTGGCGCAAAAGTAATCCTTCTATCAGAAAATGCTATAAATTTTGCGATTGGCCCCTAAACTCAGTTCTGTTTTGACATTTGTGTAGTAAACACAATTTTGGAAATATTAAGTGTGGTGTGCCGATTTTTGAATTTTCCTTACATATTCATGCTGACTCTAAATCATTTCGGAGTTGAGGGAGTCAAATACCTAAATGTTGTCTTTAATCTGTCTATGCCCACATTTCGTATTCCCGAAAAATGAAAACAGGCAATTGTGGGCCTCGTACTAAAACCGAAAACCTGCGGTTAGCCGATCTTCAGCATAGGTTCCGCAAAAAGCCCGCCACCGTGCTAAACGCCATAACCACTCAGATAAGTGCCCGTCTAAACCAGAAAAGAGCAAATGAGCGGACTATATAAGTTGCGTTTGACCTGCCAAAAGCTTTTAATTACGACTTCTTGCTCCAGTTCTGACCTACACGTTGATAATATGGTCCCCAAGCCTATCAGACACGTATTTGCGGAAGTTTCTGGCCGATCAGAACACCACCCTCATAGCAACAACGCGATGTCTCCTTATGACACAGGAATATAACCTACACGTCGAGGCGAGGAGATCAGGCGCCACCTCAAAACGTGCATTTCAGTTTTATTTTGTTGCCCTCAGCAAATGAAATTTTTTGACAGTTTTACTAGTACAGCATGTGCCCCTAAGTTTTTGTTCATATGGGCTTTGAGTTTGTAATAGCATGTGAGAGCATCTATTAAGATCCCAAGATTGTTCTTGGATAGGCTTATTATTGTTCCGTTTGGTGCTTTAGACTAACGTATTCTGAATGTCTGATTCCAGTGTTTCCCTCTAATATTGTTGTTGTTGTTGGGACCTCAAACCATCCCCCAAAGGGGATGTACCAGTTATAGCACCTTCTAGTACAATCCCGATTGTAAAGGGCGGATTTGCTTGACTCTTTTAACCTTCAGGAAGTGCATAGAGGTCGCCTCGTAGGACAGACATACCTACAGTGGCTATATTCTAGGTCCCTGCTTGAAATTCCTCTGTAATATTCCCCTGTTCTAGAAAACATTCACGGCATTGGGCTTTTTAGCACCCTGATTCTCGGGTAGCTTATTAATTTGTTCTTTGTATTTCATGCTTTGGAACCCAGGCTAGACTTGTAAGAATCTAATCTCACAAGGCGAAATTGGCTGAAGTTTGGCTTGTCTGTCACTCTGTACGGTAGTGCCTTCATTGAGCTATCTGCCTTGCAGATTTATCCTCACAATGGCTCATAGAGACTTCTTCCGCTAAAAAGACGGAGATGGTTTCAATACGTCCATATAGGCGAGGGAGTTAAGCTCGCCCACTCCAATTCCTTCATGGGTGAGGGAATCATCCTTATACCAACCACACTAGTATACTATCACTCAATATTAGATGCGTCCCAAACTGATGATATCAGCTATGCCATCCCTTGGATCTTGGCAGATAGGGAGCTAGTTTTGGAGAGTTTTGCCAAGAGACGAGGTGAAAGCCACTAAAATTTGTCAAAATGCGTTAAGACATTTCAGAGGATTTAGATTTAGCTTTAGCGATTTTCAGAGCTCCGCTGCAGGGACAGCAAAACACCCAAATATTGAAATAAGAATGACTTTGACATTAGGAACTTTCACCTTCAGTGGGCGAACGAAAGTAATGTTTTGTAATCTTACAAATCTCATTTTAAACTTACAAAGACAATTTATTGCATTTCCGGGAGTAATGAATGTGGGCCCCCTGCCCCCATTAAAACAATGACAATTGTAAAATGAAAAGTGAGTTAAGCTATCTGCTGCGTCGGTTATCGAAGATAAAATTAATCAAAGCAAAAATTCCAACAAACCGAAACAGCAGACGCAGCCGGTACAATGGCGAACGCAAGTAGGACGGGGTGAACTCATTAAGACGACAAGCAACAAGCCCACGCACCACAAAGACCAGGGTAATTTAAACCAAATGAATTGGCATATTTTTCATTTTTCCAACTCACCTCATAAGCGTTAATTCACAACAACAACGGCAATGGGTGTAAACTCATCGAGGCGACAATGACAGTTAAGCGCAACAGAGTGCAGCACAACATATCACCAGCCGCAGCTATGTAAAGCGTTTAATCCACGCCATGTCAGCAAAGTCAAAGTCAAAGCGAGCAGTCAGTCAACCGTCGAAGAGAAGCAAACGAAGGAGGAGGTTGGGGTTAGGCGGCACGAGCGATAAAAATCGCGCGAATCCAACTTAAGTGTTTGGTAATTTATCTCTTCAATGATGTGGAGGGGGGTAGTATAAGAGGAAGAAGGCTGAGAGCTGCGTTTTTAAGAACTTTGTATGAAGCTCCTTGGAGGTTAAGAGCTTGTGGTATCACAGTAATTTGCGCATTAGAGCCACAATTCAGTAAAGCTAATAACAACAGCAACAACAATAAAAACAACAATTGCAACATTAGTGAAAAGTCAAATCATCTCAGCTGCTCTTGGGAAGCTATTGATAGCTCTGCTGATAAATGCGTTGCCCTCATGAATGTTGTAGGTTGCCACATTTGCTCTGACAAAAGCTCAGTGTCAGTCAACAATTTAGATTTTCGTCAAGATTTCGATAAAATGATAAATGATGAAATATGGTTTGTATTATTTATTCTAAAAGATTTCGATAAGCTCAAGTTGAAATGAGCATCTGTTGATGTGGTGGGCGCCGTACCAGCAGGCGATAAGAAATTCTAAATAGCAAAAGCAAGTCAGCGTTGGTCTCAAACTTGTGGTTCTAAAATCATCATTGGGCTTGGCAAGGCGAGTAATTTAAATTACCCAGGGAACGAGTTGAATGATATTTCCGAAATTTTATTTCAAAAAAACTGCTTTTCTTGAGGAGTCGTTCGGAAAAAGTGATCAAAAATTATTTTGAAAGACTTGTCATGGGGTAGGTATCAAATTGATCTTATCCTTTTTCACCTGGCACAATTCGACACTGTCTTAGACCAAATCTCATTCACGATCGGTTCCGCGCAGGTCCGGCTGACATTAGACATTCCCGTCCATGGCACAACGCTACCGGCTACCAAACACACAAAACTCTTGGTCGGGGATGTCTGACCTAAGAGCAAAAAACAAGGTAATCGGCTGGTCAGTCATGACTTGCTCTTCGCTAATTTGGTTGTTGAGTTGAAGCGATAGAAATTGGAGGAAGTTTCAAGTCAGCCAGAACAACGTACTCAGTATTGAAAGGCGGTGTGTGCTCACAACAAATTGATCAGAGCTCTGGAGCATAACGAGATACTAAATAGCAGACCCGTTAAATTTGATTAGTAATTAGAAGATAATCAACTAATTGGAAGGATTTTTTATTTGCAAATGATTATTTCAATTGTTTTTTAATTGATTAGGATTTGAAAAGAAAAAAAAAAAAATATTTGTTTGGTTGTTGTTGTTGTTGTAGCGACGAAGGTTTTGGGGAGTGCTGTCGAACTGACAGTCCTTGGCCGGATATGAATTCGGTACGCTTCGGTACTCCCTTGCGATTTGGTATGACCAGTGGAACCTGCTAGGTCATGTCACCTCTCCTTCCGTAAGAAGGAGAGATGGGTAATGAGAGGTGAGGTACATCATATCCTTAGATCAAGCATCGAGTTGCACGTCATTAACTCGATGCATATTATTCTCTTACGACCGGTATGCCTACCTCGGGCATATTCTAAACAACTAAAAAAAAAAAATTTTATTTAATGGTTATTTTCCAATTTATTAGAAAAATAATAAAAAAACATAATTTTTTATTTATTTTTCTAAGTTTAACAAGCTCAAGACCAGTTGATAATAATTCTTAGTTGATTATTATTATTTTTGATTAGAGGAAAAATTTAAAGCAACAAACATATACAGGCTATTGTTATAGTACTATTTCGAAAACAGCCACGATTTCTCGTCAGACTAATTCGCATAGTTTTGCTATTATCAGAGGATCTTGTGGAGAATCGAACCCACTCAATCTGATTGCAAGCGCTTACGATTATTAAAAAAATCGAAAATTATCAAAAAAAGTTGTTTGGAATACTTATGATTTTTGATTTGTTTCTGATTATTTTTAGTATGGTTGATGTGAATATTTATGTGCTCCTACAACAATACTGAAAAAAATTCAAAAATAATTAAAAAAAAAAAATCAAAAAAATTAAAAAATAATCAAAAGTAATCAAAACAACTGTTTTTGATAATTTTTGACTTTTTTTAATAATCGTAAAAAATAACCATTAAAAATTGAAAGTAATTGGTAGTCAATTCTAAATCGACGTGCCATACGAAAACTAACACTTTCAAAATTTCTTACGAAAAGTAACACTTTCGGCTCTTGGTTGACGAAAACTAGCACTTCCGTTTTGTTTTTCTGCTTATTTACAAGGTCTATATTCATTAAAGAAGTTTCTGTTTTTAATATTAGAAAGAACCGAGATAAATTGAGATGTGGTGTGGTAGTAGTCTGGTTGGCCTACCATACCGAAGGTCGCCAACCCTCGGAGTGTATTCCTGGCATTAAAAAGCGTCTCTGTGAATATCATCTGCCTAGTAAACGCCATAAAATATGCAGGGCCTGCCAACTTTTAGGATAAAAACTTCAAGCAGCACATCAAAAATTGATAGAAAAGCTCGATCTAAACCTCCTTGGCGGTTTACTTGTCCATTATTATTATTTTTTGTGTATATAAGTATCGAAATGACTACAACTGAAAAATTAATAAAGCCACTGCAATCACAAATAAAAAGTGTAGTTGGTAGTTACAATGACCTGATGATCTTATTAATAAATTTTCTAATCTAGTGCCGATCAATTTCTCCAAAGTTTTTTTTTTTATAAATAGGACAAGTTTATACAAAATATCATTATCTGGAATCAAATAAATTCATAGTTATGCCGAATTTCAACTTTATATAGCGTCGCACCCAGAGGGCCCCTGAACCCACTGTCAAAGTAGCATAAAGATCCACAGCCCATTTCTATGAAATTGTGTAAATATTGATTAAAGGACACATACCTCCAAATATCATTAATTTAAACCAAGTACATTCATAGTTATGGGGAATTGTAATTTTATATAGCATGGGGCGTGGCACCGCCCACTTTTCCAAAATTATATATACCCTATACTGTAACCAGTGAACCCGAAAATCTACTGTGATAATTTCATAGAGATCGGTTGAGTACTTTGAGCTCCAGACACACAGGCACATCTTCATTTATATTTATATGAAATTCAGCTGAACAGAATGAGCCTGGCAATGACCACATGGTTGTTTAAACCCTCTACATAGAAATTTACCACGACCACTTTCACACAGCTGGGTATTTAATGTTCGGTTCCACCCGACCTTAAACTTCCTTACTTGGTTTCATTATATGTACTTTATTATTATGCAATCCCTGCTGTTGTTGTTGTTGTTGTTGTTGTTGTAACGACAAAAACACTCCCCGAAGGTTTTGGGAAGAAGAGATGGGTAATGAGAGGTGAGAGGCATCATATCCGTAGATCAACCATCGAGTTGCACGTCATTACCTTTGTGCATCCCTGCTATTTCCAATAAGCTCCACATCTCAGGTAAACACGTTAAATAAAGTCTTATGATACGAACATTTTCGGTAAGCACATGTTCGTGATTCGTTCACAAAAACGCTCAAGCCGTGTTCACCTGCAAGGACAATATAATCGGCATGCTATCTTTGAATTTAACTCACATCCTCAATATCTATCTTCCTATCGCATTCTTTTTTTCAAAACATATTATAAACAACAATTTTGCTACCTAGCGAACACCTTTTAAAAAAATAACAAACTCAATTTGAGTGCTAGTTTTCGTCATTCAGAAGATGAAAGTGCTAGTTTTCGTCAGCAACAAAACGAAATTGCCAGACACACAAATGCCGGTGTTAGTTTTCGTATGGCACATCGAAATGGATTCTCAAGAGAATAATTAATTAGGCAGTCAAAATCATCCATAAGACGTGAGACTAGTGCTCAAACCACCTCCCGATGGAATATTTAACGATGGTACCGGGGGGACCGGTACAAGACGTTAGGAGTTTTAGTGCTGGTTTAAATCCCACACTGACATTAAGGCTTTCGATGTCTGAAAAAAAGTAAAATAAATACAGAGTCGGTAAATAAACAAAAGCACCCTTTATGCTGCAGAAGAAGGCGAGGAAGACACAAATAATTATGCTCAACGACTGTTCGTATACTGCGATGGGTTACACTCTTGCTTCTTTGGACAAAACTTAGACATTTCCAATACAAAGTCTTCTAGGAGAAAACGCGTTCTGGTAGAATTCTGTCGAAACATTTTTTCCAAAGACCTCCATCGGAAGAAGAGAGTACATACCACAACCAGGGCATGTACTTAGTATGGTGGAATTGATAAAATAAAAATATCCAGATCGAAATTGGGCCAGAGAGAATCTAGTCTCCCTCGGAAGGACGCTCACTTCTTCAGCTATTTCATGTGGTTGGATGTTAATAACTGGGTTCCCAGCCCCAGATCTGAGAGAGGTATTTTCCGACTCAGTGTGGAGTCCGCGTGTTTTTTCGCGCATCGAATGGCTGGATATGTGATGCCGGATCTCTGCATAGTGCCTACGGAATTGACCCCCTTATGTCCCTGGACGCCGGAGCACCCTCCAACAGATGTCTGCTTAGATCTATAGGCTTATGGCAGCTCAGTAAAAATAGTTCCCTTAATACTTCCGCGTTCTTTCAGACATTGAGTGCTTAAGCTTAAGGTGCACCTCAGTTACCATGAGAAGATAGAAATTCTGAAAGCGGTGTTTTCGCTGACTTGTAATTTCCTCCAGTTCGTGTCGCTTAGTCCAGGTGAAGACATCAGCGCCGTGTAAGCAATCACCGTCCGGCCAATAGCTCGAGGGATTGCATATGTAATGGTGTTCTTTCCATTTGGTCAGTTTGAGTTGGTCGATCGTCCTTCCGATTTCTCCGTTGAGTTTTTGTAATCGATCCAGCAGGCCCTGCTTTATTGCTGATTCGCACATGGGCACGTTCCCTCGCCAGAGAATTTCAAGTATTTTTACAGTAGGATTGAAGCCGAGTGGAGAACCTTCTGACACTATCCAAGCCCTGTGTAATTCCGGAATGGTCTTGCTGATTATTCACTAAGAGTGCCACATTCGCAACAACATTGTAACTAAGTAAAGCAATAGCTTCTTCCTAACACACAAGATCTAATGTGTCCAAATGGCACAGTCTACACGGGTTGAGGTATCCTTTGTAGACCGTAACATAAGGAAACAGAGAAGAAGACTCGCGCTGGTACCTATTTGCTTTGCTAGGCAAAATATCAAAACTAGCCTATTTCGTTTATAGACAATTAATGATGCCATAAGAGCTGCAGGAAATCAATACCAATGAGTTTCAATGGCACTATCTTTAGGCACAAATCCATGTTAGTGAAATTTGTGGTATGAAACAGCTTCAAAAAGGTCAATCATCCAGGCAGATTGGTAAGTGTCGGAGAGCAAGGCAGAACTGCTTGCCTTTGAGCCTTTAGTTTTGTGTTGAGATAGGTTCCCAGACTTTAGAGACATGAAGGAAGCGCACTGAAAAATATAAGAAATAAAAGAAAAAATAAAAGATTTGAGCAGCGTTAAACTGAGTTCCACTGTATCATACAGGCGTGTCAAATCATTGAGACAGACCAGTGGTTTATCCGGAACGCCGGCTGAATGAAAACAAACGTATGTGGTGTACCCAAATCCACAGCAGACCCCCTTCTATGGAATTCTAAATAATTCTGACATTTTTATCGGGGTCCCTTTGATTCGAGATCAAAGCCCGCTTTCACTAGAAACTCTTGGCGGCAGACGTTTATTACTTCGTGGAGCTCCACTGATGCGCCTCCCACCTCTTTCTGTAGCGTCAAAAGCACACCCTTAAAGCTGTTTTCCTTCGTTTCGTAAGTAGATTGTCGGGTGTGGAGCGCAATCATTTGATATTGAGGCATTCATCTAAAGCTAGGAAAATATACTCTTATAAGAGTACAGAGGAAAGCTTAAAGTCCCTAAACAGATATATATTTTTATTTACGAAATCTTATGTTTGTGTATGTATTTTTGATTTTCAGTTTTAGTAAAAAAATTCCTTTGGCGTACTCATCCTAAGCTAATATTTTGTCTAACTGACCAGCATTGTGTTTCCTCTCATGCACTCAAAAGATATTAACACTACACGCATTCAGTTGCATTCCAAGTTATCCTCACATGGCTCTACGTGCCAGTACTTCCAACTAAAAAACTTGAAATTCAGCAAAGTAGATGAGAATTGGACTTATATGAGGGAGACAACTTTCCAATGCCCCCTTAATACGCCCACAATTATGTCAATACTTTACGCTGTAAGAGACCACATCAGCTCCCGTGAACCTAAGAATGGGTTCTCGTTCTCAACAAAATTACACGTTTTTATTCTAAAAAAGAAAAAATAATTAAATAAATGAAAGAAATCAAGAAAAGGAATAAAAGCTTCGCAGCAGACATAGAAAAAATAGTACGACTAAAGTTCTAGAAACAGATGCAACGTGCAGCGCATAAACTAGGAAATTCAAATAAGAGAAATGAAATTCACAACAAAAGAGATGTAGAAAAGAAATTGAAGTAAAACCCTCATCGGTAGGACCAGCACTTTTGAGGCTACGTTGCATATACGCCAGCCAACCCTGTATGTCGTATTCTTCTTGTTGTTTAAGTTAAGTGCAGGGTTGCCAACCAAAATTTTCTTTTTGGGATCAAAAGTTGTTGGGAACAGGAAGCAACTGTATAAAATAAGTGCCAATGAAGTCTCAAGCTTGCTCTTCTAAGCACTAATTCCGCATTAAGGGATTGCAGCTCTGGAGGGTTATTCTGCAGCGTTGGATTTTCTAACTGTTTCTAGACAATTTTTTGTAGCAGAAAAAGCTTGGAAATTCACTACTAACTTTTATGTATCTGAAGGGCTGTGTGAGATATCCCACTCAAGACCCTCAATATAAACAATAAGACGCTTAAGTGATTACGAGTGGAAACAGTAAATTTATCAACTCTTCAAAAACCCTTCCATCAGTACTTCCACTTGGTTGATTGGAATAGCGGACCCCTATGACTCCCATTAGCCAGAATGTATCCGTAAGAAAACTGTCAGAATCTAAAGGACCATGATGGAACTTACGCCTCACTATGCTCATGGCGGTGAGTTCAAAAAATTTAGCAGTTCACCGGAATAAATAAATAAGGTATCGTCGGTGGCAACAGATGCAGGAAGTGCGGGTTGCAGGAGGAGACGGTTGAGCATGTTTTGTGCTCCTGTTCTGTGCTTGCTAGATTAAGACTCCAACTATTAGAAGCTCCACTAATATTAGATCTCGAAGCAGCAAGTAGGATAGGAACCAGGAAGCTTCTAGTTTCTGCCAAGAGGCCGGAGTTATTCTTTAAAGTGCATCCTGGTTCTTGAAATGGTTTTTGTTTCTGGTCTAAGAAACTTTTGGTACCACTCTGGACAATGTCAGTCTATGTGAGTTCTTGACAGACCGTCCAGCTCAACCTAACATAACCTAACCCTGGAATAAATAAGATTGAACTTCGAGAGGAACCCGAATTAAGGTTTTCCCGGAAATTTCATTCTACTCCAACAGTACTCTGGACACTCGCCCAGCAAGTGCTCAACTATGTCTTCAGCTTCCAGAAGTACCTTGAGAGGGGTCGAATATCTTGTATCATTGTAAGAAGGTCATACCCTCCTCCGCACTCTATATGACTGAAAGCGTTTCCATAGATTATCTGTCCCGGTAAGGAAGTACTAAAAAATACGGCCTTGATAATTCCCAGTAGTACAAGACACACCTTCGTCTCTGAGACATTTCATTTCGTTGTATGTTACGATGCCCCGGCACCCATATTAGGGAAACGATATGTTGATTTACCATCCTCACGGTCAACTCCCCGCACTGACGAGCTACGCTCGATTTTATCCTTGCCTACGACAGAGCCCGAATAGCTGCTTGCCTCCTGGATAGTGTGGATTTCGGACGTACTTCAACTTAGCTTCCTTTAGGAAAATTATGATTTTTGTAAAATCGCTGAACTTATGATAAATTTCCCTATTGAAAACCTTGAGCTCGTATGAATTTCACAATCACAAAGAAATTGAAAATCCCTGGGTTCGTATCCCAGTGTCCGAAGGGGGATCTGATGAGAAGTTGGTGACTTCGAAACACGTCATTCCATACCATCGCTGTATAAATCGTTGTAACTTTGCTAGAGCTAGTTGGGTGCAATCAGAGATGGGCTCAGTAAATCACCAGCGGACCAAAACCGTACAGCAAAAGTACCATTTTTGTTTCAAATACACCAAAGTAGCAACCATGCTCAAATGCCACAATTCCATTGTATTATATGGTTGCCCTGGAAATGGACCCGCCTTCACACATACATACAAAAGTACGCTAGACTATTGTGTTGGTGCACTAGTAACTCCGTGTTCGACTGTGTGCAATGCTCCTCCCGATTAGTCTTCACGCGCCGCTTGCTGAGTTGAATGTATGCAACGCTCCACTGGCTTCACTGTTTAGCTTGATGCCAGCTCCTACTTTTCCGGTTGAGAGCGCTCACTTTCAGTGGTTGGTATGGAGTAAAAAGCGTTAGCTGTTGGCTGGTCGCTTTCTTTTATTTTTGTGGCATTTTTGTTTGTTTTTCTTTTCTTATTTGATTTTATTTTTCGTAAGCTTTGTTTTTATTGTTGCAGGCTCATACAGAGAGTTTCCTTTCCAAGGTATAGGTGGCATAGGAGTCGAGATTTTGAAGTGTTTACAAGAGCAACGGATGCCATGTTTTGAGTGGGCAGTTGCAGTGGCGGTGTTGAAGTAGCTATGTGGGGCTTGTGAAACACATACAAGAAAACATGGCAACTGGCACAGAGACGTGCTGAGAAAATGTAATATTGTACTCCCCGACTTTTTTTCTGTCTCAAACTAGGTCGTCGCAGTGGTACGAGGTTTCGCCAAGTCCCCAAACTCAAACATTATGTGAAGCAGAAAAGAAGAAATTTATGATATATCTCAAGGTAGACCTGCTGAAATATAGTGGTGAAAAAACTTTATATAGTAGTTATTTCGTGATGCGCGTTCAAACACTTATACAGACAGGCAGAAACTTAATGAATTGCTACTTTGGCTTTTGTTGTTCTAACTAATTCTACCAATAGGCCTTTTTCGTCACACCAATTGTGAAGAGTAATCGTCCTGTCCAAATTTCACTATAAGTACAAAAATATTTTCAGCCAACTTTTATCGCCACCACTGTTTAAATCGGGAATGAAATATTCCCATGCAATAAAATTGATCCTCAACTTTAAGTTGGACATCGAGCAATACATCGCTGAGAATTGCTTTCAATTCCACAAAGCGGGTTTCGAGTGATGCACGAACAAACATGTACATATACAGACAGACAAACATTTTAAAAATTGTTGCTTGGCTTCTGGTACAAACATAGACCACTTATAATTTTATTATTTGTATGCAAGCATTAGCTGAATGATAATAATCTTATGCGAAGGGTAGAAGTCATCGGAGTGAGTTACTGAGAGGAATGGAGCGTATTACCACCGACAACTTCTAGAACTCTATATAAGTGGCAATCGCTGTTGGGTAATATAATTCAACGTAAGCGTTGGGCTTACTAGTAGTGCAATGTTTAGCCAAGACAGAAAGTTTTACTAGATCTCAAGCTTATACAACTTTTTTTTTTGGGAAATTGCAGGAAACTATAATAATCTTGTTGAAGTTCGCGTAGTTTTTCTGGTAGAATTTGTTCGAAGATAAGTAGAAAAGTGGGAAAAATGAGCTTTTAAATGAATAATTCAAAAACCTTGCCGAGCTACTCTAGTACTATTTGTTACACGCTTAAAGCTAAGTAAGTAAAGACGCATTCCAATCCAATTCCCGGGGAAAGCCCTTGAAGAGATGTATCGTGGTATAATAGAAATAGCTGTTGGTTTGTCCACCCATTGTAGGTTGTTGTTGTATTTTTTCTTCAAATTTATTCACATTCAAAATAATTCTGAGCATTGCCAGATATTACCTCCGATTAACTGTAGTCAATTTCGATCACAGAACTGTCGGATCTTGGAAAAATCCCAATATTTTCAACAAAACGATTTTCGAAGATGCTTTGGAAAGGTTGTTCTCTTGAACAGAATAACTTTGGATGACTTGAGTTGTTCACTAGGAGCTTAAAAATTGACTTGTCAAAATAAGTATGTTTGAAGATAACCCACTTGAACACAGAAAGGTGGAAGTAATTTTATAGTTTAGATTCGGATGTGGAAGAGTAACATTTACCGATTTCTTTGCTGCATGCCATCTTTTTGTCTCCCTTCCAGTTATATAAAAACCAGACCTGTTAAATAATGATTACCAATCGTAGTGATTACCGGTTTGATTAATTATTTTGTTGAGAATCATTTAATGATTGATTACCAATTACTTTAAATTTTTAATGATAATTTTCAAATTAATTAAAACCATTATCAAAAAAATCATGTGTTTTTACGATTATTAAAAAAGATCAAAAATAATCAAATAAGTTGTTTTGATTACTTTTGTTTATTTATGATTATTTTATATTTTTTTGATTCTTTTTGATTTGTTGTAAACGTTCACATCAACAATACCGAAAAAATTTAAAATAATCAAAAGTAATCAAAACAACTTTTTTGGATTATTTTTGATTTTTTTCATAATCGTAAAAAATCCTGATTTTTTTTGATATTTTTTATTCTTTTTAATTTTTTCTAATCGTAATCAATTAATAATTGCCTTTTCTTAAAAAATAATTAAAGTAATCATTAACAGTTGAAAACACCGTCTAATTAATTGATTACTAATTACTAATCAAATTTAACAGGTCTGAATAGGACTAATTTCAATAAGCATCACCTGGTTTATCAATCAATGCATGGCTAATCATTATTCGGTCAAACTTCAGACTTTGATCCTCCAAATTTTATTTTGGTTCCGTTCCGTTCCGTTCTACACCAAAGCACCCCCCACTTATTACAATTATCTCAGCATTACAAAACATTTCGCTTACCTCAGTTGCTGTTCTTCCTTTTCTCTTTTTATACCTTTCATGAACATGACATGGTATTATAACTTTGGTCCGATGTTTGTAAGTATAAGAAGAAGAAGAGATAGTCCCACCAATAAGTATAACGAAATGATCAGGGCGATGAACTGAGTTGATTTAGCCATGCCCGTCTGTCCGCCCGTCTGTCCGTCTGTGAACGCAAACTAGTCCCTCAGTTTTAGATATATCTGGATGAATTTTGGTATGGGTCCGCCATTTTTTAAAGCAATACAACGCATAGCTCCCATACAATCGATTGCTTCGATAAATGGGGCTTGGGATATGTATCTTTAAATCAACAGTTTTGCAGAGTTTGTACCAATTGTTAGTAAGGATCGGACACTTAAAATCGTGGTGCGTATTCATGAAAGGTATAAAGTCTTCGGCACAGTCGAAGGCAGCCCTTTCCTTGCTTGTTTTTTATTTCGCATCTCCACTTTAACTGAATTCGTTCACTTTGTTCAACGACCCCACTACCGGCAACCATTTTAGCTATTGCCCCCAATTGGCGGCTTCCTACTTTATATGTAGATGTATGTGTGTGTGTACGTGAGCATCCAACGAAATTTACGTTAAAAACATGAGTACCTAACAGCAAACAACAAAAAAATGTAGCTACCAAAATCGCTACTGAAACATCAACAACTACAGCTGAAATAATGGCAACCATTTTGTAAAGACAGCAACAACAATAACGATTTTCTATGTACATACATATATTGCAAGAACATTCGTGTAAGCACAATTGCTATTGCAGCAGTAACAAATGATGACTGCAATGTGCAAGAGCAGCAACTACCGAAGCGCAACTTCAACTTTCGACTCGACTCGACTCAGTTCAATTCAATTCAGTTGAGCGCACAGCTGCAATCAGCGAGGTAGAACAACCGAATGGATAGTACAAATATAATTGTTGTGTGAGTGCATCCCTGGTATGGGTGTATGTGTGTATTGAGAATATATGGCAAATCAGTGGCAGAAATGCTATAAACTTCGCTAGGATGTCCTGTGCAATGGTTGGAATTAATTTATTGCCATAGCAGCGTTGACTCCCTGCACTTGTGTTCGAATGTTTATGTGTGTGCGTGTGTGTGTGAGTGTAAGAGAATTGTAAATTTTGAGCAAAATTGGCCGTATTCGTTATATTTCGTTGCACATTAATGATGTTTGTATTGAGGATGCAACTTTTTCGGTATTTTACGATTCCAGGGCAGTGTGACCAGCCTTTTTGAGGTTTAGATTTAGCCTTTTATTTTGTACTTTAGCCTCATAATTTTGATTTTAGCTTCGCGGCTTTTTTCTAGTCTTTTTTAATCCAAACCTTTTCTGGTCCCGACACCATATTTTCCATACAACTTCGAGGAATATATAAAAATATATATAAAAATATATATAAATTGTCAACTATTTTTAATGGAGTTGATAATCCAACTGCGACATCGCCTACCTGATAATATGAACTCTTTACAAAAGATACATTTTTTTTCAGTGGACAATTCTTTGAAAGTTAGAAAGCCGGATGTATTTTCTCACTTTCAAAACGAAAAGTCTAGGTATTCTCCAAGTCAAGTAGCATTGATTGAGCTGCAGTGGCGAAAGCTAATAACCGTACAGTGGACAAGTGTGACCTCTACCGGGCGGAAGTCCGCGAACATAAAACTTCATTAAACGAACCCCCTTTTTTAGAACTGGTCGAATCCGTATTTAACTTTTTGGTATTACCTTTCAGTAATGGGGATGTTGAAAGAGTTTTTAGTGCCATGAACATTTTAAAAACTAAGTTAAGGAACAGATTAAAAATTAAAATGCTTAACTCGCTGCTTAATATTAGATGTTCGTTAAAACGCATATCCAAATGCTGCACTGATTTTAAAATTATCGTGATCTCATCTTTATAATAAATACCCAAACCTTGTACGCAGACTCAGGCTCTTCTGATTCATCAGACGAAGAAAATATTATAAAACTAATTAGTTTGTAGTGATTTTTCTATAGTATGTATTTATTTGAAAAAATTCCTAGTCAAGGAAAATGTGCCTGATATGTGTTGAAACAAGAATAGTTCCTTTAAGTTATGTCTACAGCTTTATATACAAATAGTTTAAACTAAAATTAGAAAATTTTAAATGGATTTCGTAAAAGAATTTCTGATTTCTTAGCTTAGTTTTTCTTAATTTTAGCCTTTTCTAACTTTTTTTTTTGGCGATTTAGCCCTTTTTTCTAACACCTGGTCACACTGTTCCAGGGTTTTCCAAATAGTTATAAAGCCGAGAAGCACTCTTTGTAGTATAGTCCTGTTTGGGCTTGAAGTCTCAGATTGAAAAAATGTGAGTGGAAGATGAAGAGAGATGGAAAGCGGAAAATTGGAGGCAGAGGTAGAATAAGAGCTCGAGATTGAAATAAAGGAATAGCAGTAGGAATAGGAATAGAAATAGGACTAACATCAGGATAAAGGTGGAAATGGTAGGTTTAGAGGATAAGTCCGCGAGGAAAGAAAATGAAGAAGAAGAGAAAGGGATGGCTAAGGTGATGAAGTTGCAAGAGAATTCGAACTGCCGCACTATTTCGGAAACGGCTATGTATGTAAAACGTGTACTACATTCTAAGAATATCTATCTAGGTGTTGCCACTCTCAATGATTTTATGATGTTGCTACTTATATCATTCAGACCTGTTAAATAATGATTACTTATCGTAATGATTACCGGTTTGATTAATTGCTTTCTTGAAAATTCATTTGTTCATTCATTGATTACCAATTACTTAAAGTTTTTAATGATTATTTTCCAAAAAAAAATTTTAAAATTATTCAAAAAAATCATGATTTTTTACAATTACTAAAAAAAATAAAAAAAAGAAAAAAAGTGGGTTTGATTATGATTATTTTGATTTTTTTCACTATTGCTGTAGAAGCACATAAATATACACATCAACAGTACTGAAAATAATAAAAAAAATTTAAAATAAAAAAAAAAAAAATAGTTTTGATTACTTTGGATTATATTTGATGTTTTGTGACTTTTTTTAAATTATTTTTTGGCTTTTTTAAGTGTTGTTGTAGCACATAAATATACACATCGATAATATTGAAAAAAAAAAAAATCAAAAATAATCAAAACAACTTTTTTTTATTACTTTTGATTGTGTTAAATTTTTTTTGGATTTTTTCCAATCGTAATCAATTAATCATTGCCTTTTCATGAAAAACATTACCAACTAAAAAGCCGTCTAATTAATTGATTACTAATTGTTAATCAAATTTAACAGGTCTGATCTAATTTTTTTGTCATGTGGGCTTTTATCTCGGAAACGACTTCAGCCATTGGGATGAACTTTCGAACATAAGTAACATGCTTAATTTGAAGCTCTCCTTCCTAAGCGTTGACAATAAGAGGTTTTCTACAGACTTGCCATCTATTTAAATTTTTAAAATTGCGTGAAATATGTTAGTATGGGTATCAAACGATAAATATTTTATGTCGTATTTAAAAAAAAATATATCTTTAGGTTAGGTTACCACTTGGGGTTGCCATTTCATCCCATTATATTTAAGTTTTTTGCATATCCGCTGACATAAATAAGTTATCGGATAAAGGGTTGATTCTCTTAAATGCACAACTTTTGCTACTAGAGAGGTTTTAACCGAGTTCTCTTCTTTAAATGGTAATCTAACCGCCTGGGTGATTTTGACCGTCCAACATAGCTCGCCAGGCGTTTCTTCGTTGCGCCAACTGGCGCCAATTGGAAACACCGCGGGATCGCAAATCGGTCTCCACTTGGTCCTTCCATCGGAGTGGTGGTCTCCCTCTTCCTCTGCTTCCACCGGCGGGTGCCGATAAGAATACCTTCTGGGCTGGAGCATCTTAGCTCATTCGCACTACGTGGCCTAGTCAGCGAAGCCGCTGTGTTTTAATTCGCTGAACTATGTCGGCGTCAGCGTAAAGTTCATACAGCTCATCATTAAATCTTCTTCGGTACTCGCCGTCGCCAACGCGTAGAGGTCCACAAATCTTTCGAAGAACCTTTCTCTCGAATACTCCCAGAACCGCCTCATCAGATGTTGTTAGTGTCCACGCTTCTGCACCATATAGCAGGACAGGTGCGATGAGTGACTTGTAGAGTGTTATTTTCGTCCGTCGAGAGAGGACTTTACTTTTCAATTGCCTACTCTTTATTTCTGCCAACAGTGGCTTGGTTGCCAAGGCGCGAATGCGCTGACTCTTTGCATGATGACAGAAGGTACTTCGTTTTGCCCTCGTTCACCACCAATCCCATTTTCTCCGCTTCTTTTTCTAATTTGGAGTAAGCAGAAGTTACGGCGCGGTTGTTAAGGCCAATTATATCAATATCGTCAGCATATGCCAACAGTTGGACGCTTTTATAAAATATTGTTCCAGCGCGGTTAAGTTCTGCAGCTTGTATTATTTTCTCCAGCATTAAGTTAAAGAAATCGCACGATAGGGGGTCACCCTGTCTGAAACCTCGTTTAGTTTCGAACGGCTCGGAGAGGTACTTCCCAATTCTGACCGAGCTGGCGGTGTTGCTCAAGGTCATTTTGCATAGCCGTATAAGTTTTACGGGGAAACCAAATTCAGACATAGCGGCATATAGGCAGCTCCTTTTCGTGCTATCGAAAGCGGCTTTAAAATCAACAAAGAGATGATGTGTGTCGATTCTCTTTTCACGGGTTTTTTTCAAGATTTGGAGTATTGTAAAAATTTGGTCGATGGTAGATTTACCAGGTCTGAAGCCACACTGATAAGGTCCAATAAGTCTGTTCACATCAGGCTTCAGTCTTTCGCACAATGCGCTTGATAGGACCTTATATGCGATATTCAAAAGGCTGATTCCGCTATAGTTGGCGCAGTTTGCAGGATCGCCCTTCTTGTGGATTGGGCAGAGAACACTTAGATTCCAATCTTCAGGCATGCATTCATCCGACCATATTCTGCATAGAAGCTGATGCATGCGCCTTACCAGCTCCTCGCCTCCGTGTTTGAATAGCTCAGCAGCTATCTGAAATTGGAAAGAAAATAAGATAAGATGCTACACTAATATTATTTTACGTCCTGTTTGAGCAAACATTTTTGTAGGTGGGGCTACCACCTAGGGCTATATATATCTATATATTTTTTCATTGGCAGCCATTACCTCTAAAATTAAATGAATTGGCTGGCCGAACTTAAAGAAAAAGTTAGCAGCCTTACACTTAGGACACAGCTATCGCCTTTGTGATGCCCTCTACAGTTGTTGTTATACCTTTCATGAACATGAAATGGTATACTAATTTTGGTCCGATGTTTGTAACTTTTAGAAATATAAGAGATAGACCCACCATTAAGTATACCAAATTGATCAGGACGATGAACTGAGTTGATACAGCCATGTCCGTCTGTCCGTCCGTCTGTCCGTCTGTCCGTCCTTCCGTCCGTCCTTCTGTTTAACCGCAAACTAGTCCTCAATTTTTGAGATATCTCGATGAAATTTGGCACACGGATGTATTTTTGTATTATATTAGACATTTGTCGGATCCGATATAATCGGGTCACTATAGCATATATCTCCCATACAACCGACCGTTCAGATAAGAGGATTATGGCCATTTCTCCCTCTCTTTAAAAGATTAAAACTTGAAACTTGGAGAGATATTTTCTTATTGATAGTAAAAGATTTCGTAAAAAAATCACCAAGATCGGAGCTCTATATAGTATGTATCCCATACAACCGATCTTTCATGCTGACAAAGTTTTAGAGAACTTTAAACAATGCGTATTTAAGTTTGCACGTATTCATGAAAGGTATAAAGCCTTCGGCACGGCCGAAGACAGCGCCGTCCTTACTTGTTGTTATTATTGTTGTTGTAACGACAAAAACGTTCCCCTCTACAGTGTCTACCTACTTCTTCGCTTATTCGCATCCCATCGGCGTGGTAACCCTTACAAGGGCTATATTCGTATTTGCTCGAGGGTATAAAGAGTATTTCTGCGTCATTTAACAGAAAAAGTCCGAGATAGGCTGGATGTCCTGGAAATGGAAATACCTTCGCAGAGGTCACTTGGCTTATTTATGGCTCAGGCGCTCGTGGTTGCATTCAATATATTAGGGTGATTTGGCTGTTTGAGAAAATAAAAATGCTAATTCTGGTTATCAGCCAGTGAAGATACCATCCATAGCTTAATATGTTGATGGCAGCCTGAACAGCAGCCCATAATAGTCATGTTGTAACATACTTACAGTTAAACTCTATTGTAGATATTCTAAGCCTGCATTAGTTGTCAGTCCTCGACTGCGGTTCTATCATCGAACAATGTTTCCTAAAAGTATGCAACACTTTTTCACTTGCATATAAACGCTGCACCATTATTGACCTCTCCAACATTGGCCGACCGTCACTCTTCAAACTCCAGCTCAAACTCTATTGTCTACTCCACTAAAAGCCACCACTTCATTTGGCTTCAGTTATTCCTTCGCAGATCCCAACTACTCAATTAGAGATTTTCTTCATTGTGGCGCCACGAAATTAAAGTAATTAACGCTGGAATTCATTATGAAACATAATTTAGATTGCTTCTGTTATGCATATTTATTGTTGTTGTTGTTGCAGAAGAGAAATTTTATGGTTGCGACAATGATTTAAATGATTACTAAAGGGTGTTTTTTTTAGGGGTATAGAACTTCGAATTGAAATAAAACACAAGAAAATCATTGGAAGGATAATTTTATGCCATTAATGTTTAAATATGATTTCGGGCATGTGGCCGCCGCGGCTGGCTCGAATAAAGCCAATTCTACAGGTCCAATTTTCAACCACTTTTTCGAGCATATGGGGCCGTATGTCGGCAATAACGCCACGAATGTTGGCTTCCAATTCCCCTAACGTTTCTGGTTTGTTGGTGTAGACGAGCGACTTCACATATCCCCAAAGAAAATAATCCAATGGTGTCAAATCACACGACCTTGGTGGCCAATTGACAGGTCCATTCCGCGAAATTATGCGCTCATCGAATGTTTCCTTCAATAAATCGATTGTGACGTGCGCTGTGTGGCATGTAGCGCCGTCTTGTTGGAACCACAACTCATCCACATTCATGCCATCCAATTCGGGAACAAAATAGTCGGTTATCATGGCTCTATACCGGTCTCCATTAACGGTAGCTGCCTCTCCAGCATTATTGCGGAAGAAGTATGGCCCAATGACTCCACCAGCCCATAGAGCACACCAAACAGTCAGTTTTTGTGGATGTAATGGCGTTTCAAGGGTCTCATGTGGATTCTCTTCACTCCAAATGCGGCAATTTTGCTTGTTGACGTAGCCATTCAACCAAAAATGAGCCTCATCACTGAACAAAATTTTGCGATGAAAATCAGCATCGAAATCAATCTCATTTTCGGCCCATACACCAAAATCACGACGCATTGCATGGTCTCGCGGCTTTAATTCTTGCACAAGCTGGATCTTGTAAGGTCGCAAGCCAAGATCTTTGCGCAAAATCTTCCATAAAGTTGATGGACAAAGCTCCAATTGCTGTGCACGGTGGCGAATCGATTCATTCGGGTCCTCTTCAACACTTTGCTCTACAGCGGCAATTGTTTGTTCGGTGCGCACTGTTCGACGTCTCTCCGGATGCGTATTATCACATAGAGTAAACGTAGTGCGAAAACGATCCATGGTTAACCGAATTAATTGCTCTGATGGACGATTATGTCGACCATAAAATGGACGGAGCTCACGGTAAACTTCGCGAACTGAACCATTATTTTCGAAATAAATTTGCACGATTTGCAAGCGTTGTTCTTTTGTCAACCTGTTCATGATGAAATGGCAAACCAAACTGAACATAAATGACATTAGAGTTGCCAGATTTGACCACAAAATGCCAGTTTTATCTCTATTCGAAAAACAAACCTGTAAAAAAAACACCCTGTAGTTGAACACAACAACGCGCCGCCATATTTCGCACCCTGGGCTAAAAGAAAGTACTCTTGAAGAAATGCTACCGACACTTCGTAAAATACGAGTACAACAAAAACAATTAGTTATGCAAAATATAATTATTATTAAAAGCATTCAACGAACAAGTAAAACGGAAAGGGAGGGTTGGCGATTGGACGCCACTCGGAGCTGCTGGTGATGAACATTTTAATTTGCGCTTCCAGGCTGCCAAACATTGGCAATGAACGCACGCAGGCTGTTACCAAAGGGGAAGGCAATAACAAGAACAAAAACAATTTGGCAGCGCGGAGAAGTAGAAAAAAATCACTTAATTGAAAATGAAATGTCCA
This sequence comes from Merzomyia westermanni, assembly GCA_949987695.1. Classification (NCBI taxonomy): domain Eukaryota; kingdom Metazoa; phylum Arthropoda; class Insecta; order Diptera; family Tephritidae; genus Merzomyia; species Merzomyia westermanni. The sequence continues at coordinate 33,819,490 of OX465290.1, forward strand.
AAAGTGTGTGAAGAGAGGCGAGTGAAGCAGCGAGTGAGTATGGAGACAAGGCGCGCACTTTGCTAAAGCGCCGAAAAGTATGCTATAAATTTTGACGACAAAACGAGAATGCCTGAATGGTCAGTGTTAATATGTGAAGAGTCGAGAAGCAGGGCACGAAAAGTGATAAAAGATGAGCGCGCCAAGCAACGAGCCTAACAAAGGTCCAAAATGACTGGGGTTTATTTCTTTTATATATAAAAACTTCTTAGGCAATTGAATCATTTTGGCTGATTGCCTGCTTCTCTATAGCGTTGCATACATTTAGGCGCACTGGTAAGAGGCTTTAGCTGGCTGACAATTGTTGGCAATTAAAAATGTGTGAACGCAATCGCAAGCAAGACCTCCCTTTAAACCAATAGATTGAGACATCCAAAACTGACATGTGGTCTAGAACTAAACTAGTAACGCTTAGAAGTTACTGAACAAAAGTGAACTAGTTCCAGATATGAGACAAACGTGAATAAATAAGTACACAAGCGAGTAATAATAATAATAATTCCCAAACGGATTACCTACCATATCCCGCCCGACTGGTACGAGGGGCGCATCCGCATAACGCGCGGGCTGTTCGTTCGTGCCGAGTCGTTGAAAGGCTTTGGTTTGTTAATCGTCGAGATTCAAAACTGCTCAGCTACAGAGAAAACCTCATCAGCTAAGTAAAGTAGATATAAGGTAGATTATACATTAAGAAATAACTAGTTAACAGAATAAAATTATTGTTAGAAGTTAATATAGAAGTCAAAGAATAAGAAACAATTCGTAGCTATGTATTTAGGATAGAAATAATTGATTTTTTATGCTGAAAAGCGAGTCTGAAATATCAAATCTACCAGAAAGCGAGTAGACACAAACAGCGAAAAGGCTCATTTAACTGTTTTAAGACTAGAGGTTTAAAATGCCTTGAAGGACGAGACGGTACATTGAAGTTCACTTCACTTAGAAGAAATGAGCTAGTGAACCATTTAGCAATTTAATCATAAAAATGATTCCAAGCATTTCCCTCCGACTAGAAAGTGTGTGCAGATTAATGAGTTTTAAACGATTCGTATAGGGTGGCAGGTTGTACAAGGGATCCCAATGACTAATGTAGTGAAGAGGGCTTTAGTTACATAAGGATTGCTAAATTCTTTAGACCATCGTTTAACGAATGCTAGGATACCGCTAGCATTATTGACTGTTGTGTTAATATGGCGGTTGAAACTGAGTTTATAGTCAATAGTAACCCCCAGATCCACAAAATCATACACTTGCACAAGACTATAATTTTTAATTGTATAGGAAGCCGGCTGAGAAGTTCCATGCGAAAAACCCATGTATTTACATTTTTTAAGGTTAAGTGGCATATAATGTAAAGAGTAGCAAGCGAGACTTTAGTTTTATACAGAAGTATCTGAGATAACATAGAGTTTACGATTCAGGCAGTAGGAGTAGCACTGTACCCAGCAATAACACTCCGCAAAACTTTCGAAGAGTGCTTCGCTGTTCACATAAAACAGCAACACCAGGATTGGGTGGGACTCCACTACATAATATAATTTAAAACTGAATGGTGGCAAAAAATATTTATTTAGGCTTTTGGCAGTACGTTTACCGATATTTCAGGTGCAGTCGTATCACTCTACTAATGCCTTGCTTCAATTTTCCACTTGGTATTTTCAACGGAAGGGAGCATCCCTCTTCCTCTGCTTCCATAGCTGGGTTCCGAAATATCTTCTTTCATTCGCATTACATGGCCAAGCCAACGTAGCCTGGGTTTTAATTCGTTGGACTGTGACATGATCTGTGTAGAGGTCATACGAATCTTAGTAGAGGTCCATAAATCCTTCGAAGAACCTTTCTTTCGTATATTCCAAGCGCCGACCCATCAGCGGCTGTCATCGCTAATGCTTCTGCTTCATATTGCAGAACGGGTATTGTGAGCGACTTTTAGAGTATGATTTGTATATGCCGAGAGAGAACTTTGCTTCTCAATTGCCTACTCAGTCCAAAGCACCATTTATTGGCACTCAATAAAAATAACCCTATATTTTTCCCAAGTCTTTAGAGTACTCGACCTGTAGGACCAGCTTAGCCACCTGCATAATAAAACGCGGCTGTCTTAGCTATTGCTGACTCTTAAACTACCTGGGAGACATGTAATTTTACTAAGCTTTTAGGGCTTATCCATTATTGAAAGTCATTTGACGATTGATTCTCATTAATTTCAATTTTTAATGATTATTTTCCATTTAATTATAAAAATAATCTAAAAAAATCAGGATTTTTTACGATTATTAAAAAAATCAAAAATAATCACAAAAGTGGTTTTGATTACTTTTCATTATTTTTGATCTTTGAACAAATATTTTTTTTTTGATTATTTTAAATTTTTTTCAGGATTGCACATATGCATAGACATCAGCAATACTGAAAAAAATAATTAAAAAAAATTTTGTTCTTGGTTTTTACGGTCTGTCCATTTTACATATTTTTGTAAGTTTTACCAGTTGATAATAATTCTTTGTCTATTATTAATATTTTTGATTAAAGAAAAATATAAAAATAATTAAAATTAATTATTATCAATTTGTCTTGAGCTCGTATAGCTTACAAAAATATGTAAAATGAACATACCATAAAACCCAATAACAAAATAAATTGTCAACGGAGCACGGGTATGTACAATAACTATCTTCTGAAAATAGAAAAGAAGAATGTACAAAAACAAAAAGTCTAACATACATGAATTGTTTTGGTTATTTTCAATTATTTGTAGTATTCCTGTAAAAGCACATAAATGCACACATCAACAATACTGAAAAAAAAAATTAAATAAATCTTAAATAATAAAGACAACTGATCATTTTTGATTTTTTCTTTTATGGGTAAACAATAAAAATAATCATCACCAATTAAAAAATCCGTCTGATTAATTAAATACTTATTATTAATCAAATTTAACAGCTCTCTTATCTGTTTAAACGTTCAATGCCTTAGCGGGTACTGTCAGAACAGACCTGTTGAATAATGATTACTAATCGTAATGATTACCCTTTCGATTAATTATTTTCTTGAGAATCCCTTTAATGATTACAATTTTTAATAATTATTTTCTGATTAATTGAAAAAATAATCAAAAATAATCATGATTTCTTAAAAATATTTATATATCATTTCTTTTTGATTTTTTTCAGAATTTTTGTAGAAGCGCATAAACAATACGGGAAAAAGTAATAAAACAAAATAATCGTAAAAATATTTTTTTAAAACCAAAAATAATCAAAGCTACTTTTTTGATTATATTTGATTATTTTTGATTTCTTTTTATAATTTTTGATTAAAATAATCTCTCTCTCTATGGCGCGATATACAACAGGTATATCATCATAAACCTCCTAAGAGATTTTTGCGCCAAGCTTCTCTTCCAATTTGTGGTGTGCCGATTTGAATTTTTCCCTACAAATTGGTGGGACCTACAGTTTTTTGCCGACTCCGAACGGCATCTACAAAGGAGACGGATTTTTGCTGAGAAGCCTGTCATGGCAGAAATACACTCGGAGAGTTTGCCAAACCACTGCCGAGGGGCGACCCCGTTTTGAAAAACTTTTTTCAAATCACTTTTGATGCTACCTGTACCAGGGCTCGAACCATGGACCTTCGGTGTGGTAGGCCGGCAACACTACCTTCACACCACGGCGGCTTATAATAATCATGACGAATTAAAAAAACCGTCTAATTAATTGTTTACTTATCACTAATCAATTTTAACAGGGCTGTGTTAGATAAGTCTACATAATACGCCTAAAAGTATGCAACAAAAATTTTAATTAATATATCCCAACTAGGCCCCTAAAGGACTAGTTGTGCTCAATTACAGCCTACAGCAGCCGAAACGCATTAATCGCGGTCTACTCTCTATAAATGCTAGAATGCTAGTTATTTTAACTACAGTGTATCGTCGTCGCCCCACCCTTGTCTTTCACTATACTCAGCCAGGGATGATATAACTTAAGGCGCTAAAATGTTGATTTGTTTTTGTCATTGCATTTTATTGTTAATGAGAATTTCTTGTTTTCAACATTGAATGCTTATTATATAGCAACAATAAGAACAACACTTGCTTACAACAACAACAATAGGACATTAAAAGCATTAGCTCCCAAACAAATCATTGAGTGTAAAAGATTTTTGTAATTTTTTTTGTTTTTGCATTTAATTAGTAAAATGGAATTAACAGATTTTCTGTTTAAGCGAAAGGAAGGAGTGAACCTTTTGTGCCTTACTGAGGCACGCATCAGTAGAAGATTTTGTTGTTTCATTTAACAGATTTGCCAGACAGCGTTCGGAGTTGAAAATTGTAATAAATGGTTTGATTGCAAAGAAATAGTTTTGAGATTTCTGTTACAACCTAAATATTTTTGAGGAAAAAATTTTGAAACTTCCTTTCCTACAAAAAAGTAACTGAAAGCGGTAGACTTCGATTACTGCTCATTTGGGTCAAATATTTAAAGGCCAATTGTGGTAACACAAGTTTTTCAACGGGCTACTACCGGAAAGTGGTCGAAGTCGGCAAAAAAACTGTAAGTCCCGGCAATTTGTAGGAAAACTTATAAGCAGCAAAAATTTGTAGAGAAGTCAGGCCTTAATCTTTCCAAAAGCATTTCGGGCAAAATATTTATTTACTTTTTATTTATCTGTTATTGATTCCTACTTATCATCGGCTTTGCAGCTTCTGCAATTCTTTCGCAAGAGCGTCGGTAGACTTCCTTCGTTTCGGACTCCATACTTCACTCATGTTTTGTATAGATTTTCTCTAGCCTTGGCTTAGGTTCCATCTTTCAGTAGATGCGACAGAGATCTTACGGTAGCAGTTTGCGTTACGATAAAGTTTTTAAAACAGGTTCCCGTTCGTACTGCCTATGTTCAGTTGGGCCATCTGGTGTAAGGATCCAGAGGAAGTTCATTTGTAGATATGTGCATCTCTGCGCCTAAGGCTGAAATCAGTGGAAAATTTAGTCATATTGTCTTCCCTCCATTAAAAGGGGATTTTCTTAAGTGCAGGCCCGATAGCAGAAAGGCATTGCTTGGAGATACCCTGAGCTTTATAAAAACAACAACGTACAGCTACAATACTGTTTTTCTTCCTAAAATATTAAGGAATAACTCAAATTTCCTAAGGTGTTTTTTAAAAAAAAAAGTATTTTTTATACTGCTAATTTCTTTCCACCTTTCGCTATGCACTCCTAGATAATATGAGATTTTAGCCGTATACAGCTATAGGTCCTCTCTCGTTTGTATGTACCTCCTTAACATCAGGCTCGTAATGATCTACACTTCTTGTGATATTCACGCCTCCATTAATCAGGCGGACAATTAAAAATTGAGGGCTGGTCGTAATGTCATTTCCTGGTGTCCTACCTAAGAATAACTTTAAGGCCAACATAAAAAAAAATGGATACTTACAAACTAGCCAAGAATTTACACTATATGGACTGAGCATTTATATCATACACAGCTATGAAGAAGGTTGTCTTTCCGTCGCAGACAACCTTTATATAGCATGAACTACATTAGATGGGATGAACGTTGAAGTATTCGGAAAAAAGTTTGCGTACCAAATCGGACGGATGTACGATATATACGCCGAAAGCACAAAGAGAAGATCTGGAAATACACAATACAGGGGTTTGATCATAAGGCGATCAACATCATGTGCAGAGCTTCAAATTTTTTGGCAGACAATTTTTTAGAACGTTGTTCACTAGACCAATCAATTTTAGTTTAATAATGTGCAAGTTAGACTCGCTCAAAGATTTCCCTGAATTTTCATAATCTTTTTCGCCAAGGGTGTTGAGTGATTTCTTCCATACAACGCATAAAGACAAATTCATTTTGTATGGAAAAAATACCCAACATCCTCGACAAAAAAAATTCCAAAAATTCAGGGCAAGTCTTGAGGTACTTCTTACTCTCACATTATTCTGCTGAAATTGAATGCGCTATAAAACTACGCACACAAAAACTTTCTAAACATTTCGTCCAAAGGTATTGAAATTTAGATGTTAATTAACTTTCCTGAAATTTGTGTAAACTTTGAAATTTCTTTTTATGTGGTTTCTGTTATGGCATTCGGAATGTTTTAAAAGACAATAATTAAAAACACGGCTCCTTTTTATTTCGCCGAACGATCCAAATTAATTTTACTGCTATGATATTGAACAAAACTGTACATATTAGATGGTATAGTATCTTAGGGATGATCATTAATTCAAGTGAAAATCATTTACGGTAATAAGTAAACAAAAAAATAGGCGAAAGGACGATGCTCAGATTTTATCAACTGAGATTCTAGTTATTCACACACAAAGCTTTCGGGGGTTCCTCAAGGAAGCCATCTTGGCCCGATTCTGTTCTTGTTGTTTATAAATGATGTTCCTACAATAATAAAATTTTCAAAAATTTTAACGTATGCTGACGACGTAAAGCTTTTCATGTCATTCGCGTCATTTGAAGATAGAAATAAGCTACAATCAGATCTAGATACACTTGTTACTTGGTGCGATTTAAATTATATGCCACTTAGCCTTAAAAAATGTAAATACATGGGTTTTTCGCGTGGAACTTCTCAGCCGGCTTCCTATACAATTAAAAATTATAGTCTTGTGCAAGTGTATGATTTTGTTGATCTGGGGGTTACTATTGACTATAAACTCAGTTCCAACCGCCATATTAACACAACAGTCAATAAGGCTAGCGGTATCCTAGCATTCGTTAAACGATGGTCTAAAGAATTTAGCAATCCTTATGTAACTAAAGCCCTCTTTACTACATTAGTCAGACCGATACTTGAATATGGTTCTATAATTTGGAACCCGCGTTACCAGGTTCATGTAGATCGCCTTGAATCAGTTCAAAAACAATTTTTACTATTTGCCTTAAGAGATTTTCATTGGGATCCCTTGTACAATCTGCCACCCTATAGGAATCGTTTAAAACTCATTAATCTGCACACACTTTCTAGTCGGAGGGAAATGCTTGGAATTATTTTTATGATTAAATTGCTAAATGTTTCACTATCCAGCGCATTTCTTCTAAGTGAAGTGAACTTCAATGTACCGTCTCGTCCTTCAAGGCATTTTAAACCTTCAGTCTTAAAATAGTGCCGAACCAATTTTCAGTTAAATGAGCCTTTTCGCTGTTTGTGTCAAGGTTATAACTCTCTTTCTGGTAGCATAAAAAAATCAATTCTTTCATTCTACTAATTGTTTCTTATTCTTTGACTTCTATATTAACTTCTAACAATAATTTTATTCTGTTAACTAGTTATTTCTTAATGTATAATCTATCCTATATCTACTTTACTTAGCTGATGAGGTTTTCTCTGTAGCTGAGCAGTTTTAGATCTCGACGATTAACAAACCAAAGCCTTTCAACGACTCGGCACGAACGAATAATCTGCGCGTTATGCGGATGTGCCCCTCGCGCCGGCCGGGCGGGGTATGGTGGGTAATGCGTTTGGGAATTATTAAAAAAAAAAAATAAAAAGAATGACTTTCTGGGGAGACAAACTTAATTGCTTTTCATCATGGAAATAATTTTCAGTAAAAAGTTGGAAGATTGCAACTCTGGTTTTCTTCGTTACCTAGGAAATTGACAAGATGGATTGCCGAATTCTAACAGTATTTATTTTTCCAATTGGTATCATGCAATCGAATTGGTGCTGAGCAATTCTTTTTGACAACTGTTTGGCCCGTTTCCCCTGACCAGGCTACTGATGTACCAGTTGTCTCCCTATCCGCTATTTTAAATGATCACAATCGTTAGGGAGATATTGAAACTGAATTAATCACAATGGCAAAATGAAATGGGATTGAGCTTCATTTCACCTCATACTCAAGTGCCTCTCTAATGCAGCTTGTGACTTCTTCCTAAAACTCTTTTTCGAAAGTGCACTTCCCTGCAATTTGCAGCATTTGGATGTGCTAAAAGTTGACTTTGACTTCATAAACCTATCCGATTCGCTTCACAGCGCATTCGCATGCTAAATGAAATCGGGAGGTTGCAATAAACTTTTTTACACATTCCAATTTTTATTTGCGTTCGACTTGATAAATAGTAACTTGTGTTTGTCTTTGCTTTGCAAAAGTAAATCACGTTTGTTGAACTAACAAAAATAAACAAGGATCAATTTAAATAGCGGAAGAGTGGCGAGAGTTGCGCTTTAGAGAACAAGCATTACACTGGGCCAAAAATAAAGTTTTTTCCTAAGAAAATTATCTCTAAAAAAAATCCGTAAAGGTTTCTGATCTTATAATGCATTTTTAGGGGTCTATCATTGGTAGTTTACAAGCAGAGGGACTCTATCCTAGGCAAAATGATTTCAGGCCTGCAATTAGAGCCCTAGACGCAATTGAGGACAGCACAGGAATCTAATAACAAATCTAGGCGAGTTGTGCTCCTCGAAGTGTTGGACGTCAGAAACGCTTTCAATAGTACAAGAGCGACAGATGCGGACTGCCTTAAAGCAACGGTTTCAATTACCATGTTATCAAGAGAGCTTAATCAAAAGCTATTTAAGAGACTGCCTATGTAACGTCAGCTCCGATGAAATATATAACCTAGAAATGCCCGATGTTACCTGCTTGGGCGGACACGTATACGACGTTGGCGAAGCCATTATTGCCCGCAATTAGGCATGGGACTATTCGAATAAAAAATCCATTTATTCGAAGGCTATACAAAAATCGAATAATATTTGTTCGAATAATTTATACTTTTATTCGAATAAATGACAACTATTCGAATAATAGGTATTCAAATAGTAAAACAAATATCACTTCAACTTTCATTTCAATACAAATATTCGTATACCATTATTCGAATAATACTATTCAAATAAACGGATAAGTTATTCGAATAAATACTATTCGAATTTTTTGAAACGAATATTTTTATTCGTGCATTTGAATATTATTCGAAAATAGTCCCACTACCCGCAATATATAGGAAGCCCGCAGAAAGCTTAAAGGAAGGTATGATACATGCAAAATAGTGGCTTCGGAATGAAAATTTTAGTTAGCTGTGCCGTTTCTTTTTATTCAAGCTTAAAATATTGGTTCAGTTTTTTCATGGGATGTTTTTACTTGTGAAAATTATCAGAAACGTTAAAATGAAAATGGGAAAAATATAAATATAAATTCTTTTCGCCATTCTCAATAAAACTTTCAGAAAAATTATTGTCCTTTTGATCGGCCTAGTGAGCATACAGCACAAATGCTAATTCTTATTTTCATTGTTTTCAAAAACACTTTGGCACAAATGTTCATTATCGACTTTTGAAGCTATCAACGCTACACTCTACGTGCTCTAAGGGTGTCAATGAGTGCACCTTGATTGGAATTGAATAAAAATAAAATATTTTAATCTGAAGAGTATCTCAGCTCTTTTCAGTAGAAAGAAATCGACTACAAGGAATCACTTAATCCATACGAGTACAACAGTACCAAAGTAAGCATAGGTGAGGTATTTTTATACTCAGCTGTGGTAGGTTATAAGTTATCTTTTTTGACCTCGTGAAACCAAAGGAGGATAAAAAATTATCTGTGCATTGGAATCGATTGAGAAGTGTTTGTCTATCAACTTTCAAAACAACTTAAAGCAGCAGGTTGCGAAGGGTTTCAAGATCATCGTCAGTTCCTGTAGGGAAAAATAATGATGAGCCTGTAAAAAACGTGTGCAGGGAACACTTTTGCTCCTTCGACTAGCTCAGCACTAGCCTAGTACTAAACCTTTTAAATTGGTTCTAGCTCAAAGCCCAATAAATTCTTTTAACTGCCTATAACGAAGTTAGAAGCTCAATATTCGAATGATATAACGCCAATGAGGGGCTGTCTACGCTCTGCCCAATTTATACGATAAGTAGTCTGGCAAAACATCGAAGTCACTCTTATTTGTTTTAAGGTAATATAGAGCAAAGAAATTCTAATTATAATTTGGAGCTGTATTAACGACCCGGTCACTTGGAAACAGACCTGTTGAATTTGATTAGTAATTAGTAATCAAGTAATTAGACGGCTTTTTTTAATTAGTAATGATTCTTTTAATTATTTTTAAGGAAAAGTAATTGTGAATTAACTACCATTAAAAAAATAAAAAGTAATCAAAAGTAATCAAAACAACTTTTTTGATTATCTTTGGGTTTTTGAATAATCGTAAAAATTTATGATTTTTTAAATTTTATTTTAAATTAATTGGAAAATAATCATAACAAATTAAAAGTAATGGTAATCAATCATTCATAATTCATTACGGAAGGAGGGGTGACATGACCTAGAAGGTTCCACTGGTCATAAATCGCTACCACAAGTACCGGAGCGTACCGGGTTCCAATCCGGCCAAGGACTGTTAATTCGACAACACTATCCAAAACCTTCGGGGAGTGTTTTTGTCGTTACTACAACAACAACAACAATCATTAAATGGATTCTCAAGAAAATAATTAATCAATGCTCTGCTTGCACCGAAAATAATATCAGGGGAGAAATTCAGTGGAAAATCTTCTCTCACGCTCTATAGGTCTTTCATGGTATCTGACCTGATAGTTGTTGTTGTAACGATGCTTCGGCCCGCTTGGTTGTCACTTTCCTTAGCTAGCGTTGCCAATAAAATCGTCTAACGGAAGTCCCAGGAACCTCGCGACTTAAACAGGGTTGGACCAGAGTGAGATTGGTGTAGGATGGTTGTTGTCTATTGATGGTTGTTGTAATGGGAAAAATAACCGCATGCCGAGCAAATATTTCGCATGTCAGAGTTTAGTCTTGATAGGTAAGAGCCTAATCTGTTATCAAGATCGAAGTCGGGCCAGTGTGACTCTATGTAACCCTGTTCAACTAGTCACAAAAGAGAAAGGTTCACAAGACAGTTTGTGGTAATACCTGCGAAGTCAACGGCGAGTATGCGCTTTAGTAATTACTTAAATTAGCCCTTTAATGGAAGCAACGTGGATTCCTATATGGATCTACGACTATAGCAGCTTGTGGATTTTTTAGGAAACTTTGAAACCCCGCATCATGGTATATAATAAACGGCTTAGCTCGTCTACATACATTTGCATTTTTGTTCAGAGCTTAAAAAATTACGTAAATGAGAATGTAAGTCCATATAAACACCGTCGTTGAAAGCAAAAACAAACAAAAAATCTGTTAAGCAATAACAATCTTAAGCGAAATTAAAATATCTCAGAACGAATAAAGAAATTTCGATCTGAGACGGAAACAGCTGCGCGTGCGAGTAGTGAGTTAATTTGAATTTTTATGAGACGCCTGCGAGCATTCGGCTGCAAGAGTTTGAGTTGAGTTTCAGAAACGCTTTTGTTTTGCTAAGTGCATGTGGTATCCATGTATGTGTTTGTGTGCGTTTGTGTAGACGTTTTAAGCTACACATGTTGTGGTAGTACTTAAATTAATACGAATTCACTTTCTTATTGCCCCTTAAAATATGCTACAACCAAGGCATGCTCGCGCTTTGATATTCCACATACGCCCTGTAGGCTGTCTGCACACACTCACACATACACACACCCGCACACACACTTCCATGAATATTCACGCATACTTTATTGTAATTGCGCCTTATTTCACGCGCTTGTTTATTCGTTTTTTTAAGTACGCTCTCCACTTTTACTTAGTAGATATTTTTACTTTTAATTTTCGAGACAATAATTTTCCAAATAGACACTTAAGCTGCCGCACTTGTACCCTCATATTTCCACTAGCGTCTGTCGCGGGATATTTAGCTCGTAAATTGCATATGTATGAGATTTATGTTTGATTTATTTTGTTGTGTTGATCTTCCGACAGGGTAGTAAGCTGATTTTTGTTGGAACGATTTTCCGTCATCCCTGGTCAAGTTTGGTTTCGTGACAAACCGGTTTCGGCGTTCTGCCATTTTCAATGCCTAGTTTCGTTCTGGTCTGTGTCTATCCGCTGCGTTGTTTTTATAGTCCGTGGGTGCTGTGGCAGGTAATGTCAATCTATGTGTTCGTGGTAGGTAACGTTAATATGCGTGTGTGTGTGCGCGGTATTGATACGTCCGAATTGTTATCTGTCCGAAGGGTTGTTTTTGTAGGTATGTAGACATACCGCTTGTTAGCTAAGCGGTAGGTTGAGGTAGATAGAAATCGGTGATTTTTGCAGTTTGGTTCATATTTCGTTTTTGCTTGCTCATTGTTACGTGTTTGGTTGCTGTACCTGCTGGCTTGTGCTGTTTTTTGTAAACTAATTTTAAGGGTTCAAATATTTCGTCAGAGATAGTGTTGGTTTGTTCGTTTATGATCCTGCCGTCAAATGTTTTTAACTTGTATATCTCCATGTTCTCAAGTACATTAAGCCGCCGGCCTTTTCCTTGTACGTGAAGTATTCGAGCCGTTGTTTTTATGTTAGCTGGGGTGCAGTTGTTCTCGAACATGTGGTTCGCGAAATTAGATTCTGGTATTATGGTGGGTTTTCGTGTTTTTTTGTTGTAGTCCCTGATATGCTCTCGGAATCGTGTGCTTATTTTTCTTCCTGTTTGTCCTATGTAGCTGTATTGACATTCACAAGTAAGCCTATACACTCCGTGTCTGTTGAATGGGTCATCAGAATTAGTGTCGGTTCTTAGTTTTTGTCCGACGTTGTTAGATGTTCTGAATGCTGTGTTGATGTTATATCTTTTAAAGAAGTTTGCTAATTTGTACGTCGTTTTTCCAGTGTATGTCATTGCCGTCCAAACCTTTGGATTTTCCTCTACGTTTACTCTTTTTTGTGTTCCATGGCTACTTCTGAGTTTATCCACAAGTGCTTTCTTGTATCCATTATTTGCCGCTATGTTATATATTGTATTAAGCTCTCTCCAGTATGCTTCCTGTGTGAGCGGCGTTCTCTGAAGCCTATCCACTAAGTGCCTCAATGCTGCATTTTTGTGCTGTTGCGGATGGTTTGATGTAGAGTGTATTATGGTGTCCGTGGCAGTCGGTTTTCTATAAATGCCGTAGTTGAACCTATTTGTTATTTTGTCAATCCCTATAGTTAGGTCCAGGTAGTTCATTACTCCATCTTTTTCTACTTCCATTGTGAACTCTATGTTGCTATGTTGCCTGTTGAGGAACTCTAGTATTTGCTCTTCGTTATCGTCATTTAGGATGCAGATGATGTCATCCACGTATCTAGCGTAGAATGCCACGCCTAACTTGGTTTTTAACTCCTGTATATATTTTCCTTCCAAGTTTTGCATGAATGTTTCCATGAGAATGGCCGATGTTGGGTTACCCATTCCTAGTCCGTTTGTCTGTCTATATATTTTGTTGTTGAACCGGAAATAGTTTTGCCGCAGCGTTGTTCTTAGCGCGTTGGTAATTTGCGCAGTTTTTACCTTATCTTCAGTTTTGTCCAGTAGTGTTTTGTTGACTATATCCATTGTATCTGTTAGTGGTATTGACGGGTATAACTCCTTTATGTCAAAGGATACGAGTTTACTGCTCCTTGTGAGTTTAACGGTCTCAAGTCTTTGTAGTAGTTCTATCGTATTGCTTATTGTGTATTCGTGCCCTAACTTCAGAGTGTCCTTTAAAATCGGTTTTAGATGTTTCGACAGTTTATAACCCGGCGCGGACTTAAAATTAATTATAGGTCTCATCGGCGTATCCTGCTTGTGGATTTTAGGTAACGCAATTAGTGGAGGAGCAGATGGATTCATTTGTGTTAGGGTATATGCCATCCTCTCGTCTATTATTTTGGTAGCATTTTTTATAACCTCTTTAACTTCGGTCTGGTATTTATCCGTGGGGTTATCCCTAATAATGCGGCATTTCATTTTCTCGATGAGCTTCTCTGTCTTTGCTATATATTCATCCTTACTGATTAGCACCGTTGTGTTTCCTTTGTCTGCCTTCGTTGTGACGATGTTGTTATTTTTTAGCTTTCGTTGTAGCCTTTTCAATATTTTCAGCTCCTTATTTCCTTTTTGTGCTTCCTGGGCTCTTACTTCCTTGCTTATGATATCTCTGCACATGTGCCTCGCGTGCTCCTGTTCCTCATATAGAAGAAGCGATATTGCAACCTCTGCGTCTACTATCGCTTGCTCAGTTCTCTTTGCTTCATTGCTATCCGCGATGTTGTGCTTCAGGCCCTTCCCTAGAAGTTGCGCTTCTTCGTTGCTAATGGCCACTGTGGTTAGGTTTACGAACCTTTTGTTAAATTCGTGTGTTTGTTGACTGTTACTGTGATCGCGTCGGCCCGTTAACTGGTCCAATTTTCGGTTCAGTTTTTCATATTTGCGTTGCAGTTCGCGTTTGATTCCCGTCTCTATGTGGTCGAAGCAGTCTATCAATGCAGTCGTGGGCAAGAATCCGGACAATTGCAGATGTATCCTCAGTAGTTCGGTGTTTATCTTGTCTTTCTTAGCGTATAGGCTTTGTACTTCGAACTTTAAAAAGTCCTTTTCCGCCTTCCTGGTCGTTCTCCTACTTGCTTGGGTGTTGGTTTTTATTTTTATTCGCGCAAATTTCGGTGTAACATTCAATTCTAAACATTGCTTGTTGAACCAAATATTTGCCTTAGTCGTATGCATTTTTCGCAGTTTCCGTTCGTATTTCGTTAGTAGTCCATCCGTGTTTAAATTAAAAGCCTGACAAGCGGTAAGTGATTTATTTTGTTGTGTTGATCTTCCGACAGGGTAGTAAGCTGATTTTTGTTGGAACGATTTTCCGTCATCCCTGGTCAAGTTTGGTTTCGTGACAAACCGGTTTCGGCGTTCTGCCATTTTCAATGCCTAGTTTCGTTCTGGTCTGTGTCTATCCGCTGCGTTGTTTTTATAGTCCGTGGGTGCTGTGGCAGGTAATGTCAATCTATGTGTTCGTGGTAGGTAACGTTAATATGCGTGTGTGTGTGCGCGGTATTGATACGTCCGAATTGTTATCTGTCCGAAGGGTTGTTTTTGTAGGTATGTAGACATACCGCTTGTTAGCTAAGCGGTAGGTTGAGGTAGATAGAAATCGGTGATTTTTGCAGTTTGGTTCATATTTCGTTTTTGCTTGCTCATTGTTACGTGTTTGGTTGCTGTACCTGCTGGCTTGTGCTGTTTTTTGTAAACTAATTTTAAGGGTTCAAATATTTCGTCAGAGATAGTGTTGGTTTGTTCGTTTATGATCCTGCCGTCAAATGTTTTTAACTTGTATATCTCCATGTTCTCAAGTACATTAAGCCGCCGGCCTTTTCCTTGTACGTGAAGTATTCGAGCCGTTGTTTTTATGTTAGCTGGGGTGCAGTTGTTCTCGAACATGTGGTTCGCGAAATTAGATTCTGGTATTATGGTGGGTTTTCGTGTTTTTTTGTTGTAGTCCCTGATATGCTCTCGGAATCGTGTGCTTATTTTTCTTCCTGTTTGTCCTATGTAGCTGTACAATATACAATATATAACATAGCGGCAAATAATGGATACAAGAAAGCACTTGTGGATAAACTCAGAAGTAGCCATGGAACACAAAAAAGAGTAAACGTAGAGGAAAATCCAAAGGTTTGGACGGCAATGACATACACTGGAAAAACGACGTACAAATTAGCAAACTTCTTTAAAAGATATAACATCAACACAGCATTCAGAACATCTAACAACGTCGGACAAAAACTAAGAACCGACACTAATTCTGATGACCCATTCAACAGACACGGAGTGTATAGGCTTACTTGTGAATGTCAATACAGCTACATAGGACAAACAGGAAGAAAAATAAGCACACGATTCCGAGAGCATATCAGGGACTACAACAAAAAAACACGAAAACCCACCATAATACCAGAATCTAATTTCGCGAACCACATGTTCGAGAACAACTGCACCCCAGCTAACATAAAAACAACGGCTCGAATACTTCACGTACAAGGAAAAGGCCGGCGGCTTAATGTACTTGAGAACATGGAGATATACAAGTTAAAAACATTTGACGGCAGGATCATAAACGAACAAACCAACACTATCTCTGACGAAATATTTGAACCCTTAAAATTAGTTTACAAAAAACAGCACAAGCCAGCAGGTACAGCAACCAAACACGTAACAATGAGCAAGCAAAAACGAAATATGAACCAAACTGCAAAAATCACCGATTTCTATCTACCTCAACCTACCGCTTAGCTAACAAGCGGTATGTCTACATACCTACAAAAACAACCCTTCGGACAGATAACAATTCGGACGTATCAATACCGCGCACACACACACGCATATTAACGTTACCTACCACGAACACATAGATTGACATTACCTGCCACAGCACCCACGGACTATAAAAACAACGCAGCGGATAGACACAGACCAGAACGAAACTAGGCATTGAAAATGGCAGAACGCCGAAACCGGTTTGTCACGAAACCAAACTTGACCAGGGATGACGGAAAATCGTTCCAACAAAAATCAGCTTACTACCCTGTCGGAAGATCAACACAACAAAATAAATCACTTACCGCTTGTCAGGCTTTTAATTTAAACACGGATGGACTACTAACGAAATACGAACGGAAACTGCGAAAAATGCATACGACTAAGGCAAATATTTGGTTCAACAAGCAATGTTTAGAATTGAATGTTACACCGAAATTTGCGCGAATAAAAATAAAAACCAACACCCAAGCAAGTAGGAGAACGACCAGGAAGGCGGAAAAGGACTTTTTAAAGTTCGAAGTACAAAGCCTATACGCTAAGAAAGACAAGATAAACACCGAACTACTGAGGATACATCTGCAATTGTCCGGATTCTTGCCCACGACTGCATTGATAGACTGCTTCGACCACATAGAGACGGGAATCAAACGCGAACTGCAACGCAAATATGAAAAACTGAACCGAAAATTGGACCAGTTAACGGGCCGACGCGATCACAGTAACAGTCAACAAACACACGAATTTAACAAAAGGTTCGTAAACCTAACCACAGTGGCCATTAGCAACGAAGAAGCGCAACTTCTAGGGAAGGGCCTGAAGCACAACATCGCGGATAGCAATGAAGCAAAGAGAACTGAGCAAGCGATAGTAGACGCAGAGGTTGCAATATCGCTTCTTCTATATGAGGAACAGGAGCACGCGAGGCACATGTGCAGAGATATCATAAGCAAGGAAGTAAGAGCCCAGGAAGCACAAAAAGGAAATAAGGAGCTGAAAATATTGAAAAGGCTACAACGAAAGCTAAAAAATAACAACATCGTCACAACGAAGGCAGACAAAGGAAACACAACGGTGCTAATCAGTAAGGATGAATATATAGCAAAGACAGAGAAGCTCATCGAGAAAATGAAATGCCGCATTATTAGGGATAACCCCACGGATAAATACCAGACCGAAGTTAAAGAGGTTATAAAAAATGCTACCAAAATAATAGACGAGAGGATGGCATATACCCTAACACAAATGAATCCATCTGCTCCTCCACTAATTGCGTTACCTAAAATCCACAAGCAGGATACGCCGATGAGACCTATAATTAATTTTAAGTCCGCGCCGGGTTATAAACTGTCGAAACATCTAAAACCGATTTTAAAGGACACTCTGAAGTTAGGGCACGAATACACAATAAGCAATACGATAGAACTACTACAAAGACTTGAGACCGTTAAACTCACAAGGAGCAGTAAACTCGTATCCTTTGACATAAAGGAGTTATACCCGTCAATACCACTAACAGATACAATGGATATAGTCAACAAAACACTACTGGACAAAACTGAAGATAAGGTAAAAACTGCGCAAATTACCAACGCGCTAAGAACAACGCTGCGGCAAAACTATTTCCGGTTCAACAACAAAATATATAGACAGACAAACGGACTAGGAATGGGTAACCCAACATCGGCCATTCTCATGGAAACATTCATGCAAAACTTGGAAGGAAAATATATACAGGAGTTAAAAACCAAGTTAGGCGTGGCATTCTACGCTAGATACGTGGATGACATCATCTGCATCCTAAATGACGATAACGAAGAGCAAATACTAGAGTTCCTCAACAGGCAACATAGCAACATAGAGTTCACAATGGAAGTAGAAAAAGATGGAGTAATGAACTACCTGGACCTAACTATAGGGATTGACAAAATAACAAATAGGTTCAACTACGGCATTTATAGAAAACCGACTGCCACGGACACCATAATACACTCTACATCAAACCATCCGCAACAGCACAAAAATGCAGCATTGAGGCACTTAGTGGATAGGCTTCAGAGAACGCCGCTCACACAGGAAGCATACTGGAGAGAGCTTAATACAATATATAACATAGCGGCAAATAATGGATACAAGAAAGCACTTGTGGATAAACTCAGAAGTAGCCATGGAACACAAAAAAGAGTAAACGTAGAGGAAAATCCAAAGGTTTGGACGGCAATGACATACACTGGAAAAACGACGTACAAATTAGCAAACTTCTTTAAAAGATATAACATCAACACAGCATTCAGAACATCTAACAACGTCGGACAAAAACTAAGAACCGACACTAATTCTGATGACCCATTCAACAGACACGGAGTGTATAGGCTTACTTGTGAATGTCAATACAGCTACATAGGACAAACAGGAAGAAAAATAAGCACACGATTCCGAGAGCATATCAGGGACTACAACAAAAAAACACGAAAACCCACCATAATACCAGAATCTAATTTCGCGAACCACATGTTCGAGAACAACTGCACCCCAGCTAACATAAAAACAACGGCTCGAATACTTCACGTACAAGGAAAAGGCCGGCGGCTTAATGTACTTGAGAACATGGAGATATACAAGTTAAAAACATTTGACGGCAGGATCATAAACGAACAAACCAACACTATCTCTGACGAAATATTTGAACCCTTAAAATTAGTTTACAAAAAACAGCACAAGCCAGCAGGTACAGCAACCAAACACGTAACAATGAGCAAGCAAAAACGAAATATGAACCAAACTGCAAAAATCACCGATTTCTATCTACCTCAACCTACCGCTTAGCTAACAAGCGGTATGTCTACATACCTACAAAAACAACCCTTCGGACAGATAACAATTCGGACGTATCAATACCGCGCACACACACACGCATATTAACGTTACCTACCACGAACACATAGATTGACATTACCTGCCACAGCACCCACGGACTATAAAAACAACGCAGCGGATAGACACAGACCAGAACGAAACTAGGCATTGAAAATGGCAGAACGCCGAAACCGGTTTGTCACGAAACCAAACTTGACCAGGGATGACGGAAAATCGTTCCAACAAAAATCAGATTTATGTTTCTTAAACGAACGTGCGTGAGGTGTGGGTACGTGAAAAGCTCGTATTATTGTGAGTACGTGAAATGTGCAATGGATTTTTATTTATTTGAGTTGTGTTATTTAAAATATTGAGTGGTACTTTTACCGAAGTGTGGCCTGTGGTAATGCCGACTTACTAATGTCTAAACTTGTATCTTGGAAACGCTTTTTGCGCTTCAAAATCCATTTAAATGGAAAACTAACAAAAGTTGAGCAAGTAAGAAGAAATATACCAGGAAAAAATCACAAATAAAATTTTATTTATTATTAAAAAGAATTCTAGCGAAATTTTATTGGTTATACAATAGAATAAAATTTCATTTATTATTTAAGTTTTTGAAAATGAAAAATAAGCACATCGAGTGATAGCAAAAATAAGATCAGTCCTGTTTAATCTAAGCCAGCAACGAAAGACCCCTAATAAAAATAGTAGTTCTCAAACTCTCACTGGTCTCTCGTCATTTTGCAAAAAAAAAATCACAAATAAAATTTTATTTATTATTAAAAAGAATTCTAGCGAAATTTTATTGGTTATACAATAGAATAAAATTTCATTTAGTATTCAAGCTTTTGAAAATGAAAAATAAGCACATCGAGTGATAGCAAAAATAAGATCAGTCCTGTTTAATCTAAGCCAGCAACGAAAGACCCCTAATAAAAATAGTAGTTCTCAAACTCTCACTGGTCTCTCGTCATTTTGAAAAAAAAAAAAAATCACAATAATATTTGTCTTGGTCCAGTTCAATAACTATTTTAAGCCGACTTCGACCGCCATCTGTTAATACTGTTGTATGTTGCTGAGAGCTTTTTTTATGGATTTTTGACTATGTAAGACTCTGTTCTTAGAAAAATATAGTAGTCGATAACATACATAGTTAGAGTGTATTGTAGTATAAGAAAGAAAGAAGACAAATATTTCGTCAACCTAATATCAGACCTATTAAATATTGTTAAAAGTTAAATGTGATTATTGAGACACGTCCGAAAAAAAAATTTACAAAAAAATTGTTGGTATTGCAAAAGCAGGGACTTGTAGCGCGTTTCTGTTTCTTTATTGTTCCACAGGTAAGTAACGAAACAAAATTGTATCGTAACATGCTATAGTAAAACGTGTAACGAAACTCTGAGAGACGATACTCCTTTTGCAACAAAACAAGGAACAATTTCCCTGGAACGGTTCCAGCAGAAACAAAACCTGTACCGAAACTACCTACAGATTTGATCACAATAACAGAACTGTAACAGAAACGATAGGTATAGAAACAAAACTTGTAATGAAACCTCAGAAACGAAATCCAAATAATAATAGTGGCATACAGTACATGTACAGCGTTTCACTAGAGAAGCGGCCATGCGGGCGGGGGATAAAAAGTACAAAGTTTTGTTTGCTTCGTATAAGGAAACTGGCGATGGTGATGGAAACTAG
Organism: Merzomyia westermanni; assembly: GCA_949987695.1. Lineage (NCBI taxonomy): Eukaryota > Metazoa > Arthropoda > Insecta > Diptera > Tephritidae > Merzomyia > Merzomyia westermanni. The sequence goes on from OX465290.1 coordinate 33,840,265, forward strand.
AAATTTTTATTGATACATAAGACAACGGATTGTGAAAAATTTCTTCTTCTTCTTTAAATGGTCATCTAACCGCCTGGGCGATTTTGACCGTCCAACATAGCTCACCAGTCGTTTCTTCGTTGCGATAACTGGCGCCAATTGGAAACACCGCGGGATCGAAAATCGGTCTCCACTTGGTCCTTCCATCGGAGTGGTGGTCTCCCTCTTCCTCTGCTTCCACCGGCGGGTGCCGATAAGAATACCTTCTGGGCTGGAGCATCTTCGCTCATTCGCACTACGTGGCCTAGCCAGCGAAACCGCTGTGTTTTAATTCGCTGAACTATGTCGGCGTCTGCGTAAAGTTCATACAGCTCATCATTAAATCTTCTTCGGTACTCGCCGTCGCCAACGCGTAGAGGTCCACAAATCTTTCGAAGAACCTTTCTCTCGAATACTCCCAAAGCCGCCTCATCAGATGTCGTTAGTGTCCACGCTTCTGCACCATATAGCAGGACGGGTGCGACGTGAATGCGCTGACTCTTTGCATGATGACAGAAGGTACTTCGTTTTGCCCTCGTTCACCACCAATCCCATTTTCTCCGCTTCTTTTTCTAATTTGGAGTAATCAGAAGTTACGGCGCGGTTGTTAAGGCCAATGATATCAATATCGTCAGCATATGCCAACAGTTGCACGCTTTTATAAAATATTGTTCCAGCGCGGTTAAGTTCTGCAGCTTGTATTATTTTCTCCAGCATTAAGTTAAAGAAATCGCACGATAGGGGGTCACCCTGTCTGAAACCTCGTTTAGTTTCGAACGGCTCAGAGAGGTGCTTCCCAATTCTGACCGAGCTGGCGGTGTTGCTCAAGGTCATTTTGCATAGCCGTATAAGTTTTGCGGGGAAACCAAATTCAGACATAGCTGCATATAGGCAGCTCCTTTTCGTGCTATCGAAAGCGGCTTTAAAATCAACAAAGAGATGATTCTCTTTTCACGGGTTTTTTCCAAGATTTGGCGTATTGTAAAAATTTGGTCGATGGTAGATTTACCTGGTCTGAAGCCACACTGATAAGGTCCAATCAGTCTGTTCACATCAGGCTTCAGTCTTTCGCACAATACGCTTGATAGGACCTTATATGCGATATTCAAAAGGCTGATTCCGCGATAGTTGGCGCAGTTTGCAGGATCGCCCTTCTTGTGGATTGGGCAGAGAACACTTAGATTCCAATCTTCAGGCATGCATTCATCCGACCATATTCTGCATAGAAGCTGATGCATGCGCCTTACCAGCTCCTCGCCTCCGTGTTTGAATAGCTCAGCAGGCAAACCATCAGCGCCAGCTGCTTTATTGTTTTTCAATCGGGATATTGCTATTCGCACCTCATTATAGTCGGGTTGTGGAACGTCAATTCCATCATCTTCGATTGAGGGCTCGGGTTCGGCATCTTCTCTGGTTTCTTGCTCAGTTTCTCATTTAAAAGGGCAGAGAAGTGATCCCTCCATATTTTGAGTGCTCTCTGAACATCGGCCACCAGGTCGCCGTTCTCATTCTTACAGGAGTTTGCCCCGGGTTTAAAACCTTCTGTCATTCGCCGAATTTTTTGATAGAATTTTCGGGCATTATTCCCGTTGGCCAGCATCTCAAGCTCCTTTATTTCACGCTTTTCTGCCTCTCGCGGTAGTGTTCACACACACTCCTCGTTGCATTCGATCTCAGCGTTGCCTTGTAGGCTTCGTCCTTTCTTTTCGTTGCAGCGCGGCACTCTTCATCATCATACCAGTTGTTTCTTCGCGTTCGCCGGAATCCAATTACTTCTTCGGCTGCGGTACGGAGTGCTCCTGAGATATGATCCCACTGCTCATGCATTCCACTAGGTTAAATTGTGCTCTCGGAGAGCAGGTGTGAGAGGCGATCTGCGAGATAATTGGCGGTCTGTTGCGATTGCAGCTTTTCGACGTCCAGCTTTCCCTGCGTTTTTTGTTGCACCTGTTTTGTCGTACAGAGGCGGGTACGAATCTTGGCTGCTACTAGGTAGTGATCAGAGTCGATGTTAGGTCCTCGTATTGTGCGAACATCTAAAACGCTGGAAGCATGCCGTCCGTCTATCACAACGTCGTCGATCTGGTTGCGTGTTTTTCGATCGGGAGACAGCCATGTAGCTTGATGGATCTTCTTGTGCATAAACCTAGTGCCGGATATGACCATGTTTCGGGCACCGGCGAAGGCGATCAGCCTGAATTCATTTGGCGAAGTCTGATCGTGGAGACTGAACTTCCCGACAGTGGGGCCGAATACACCCTCCTTACCCACCCTGGCGTTAAAGTCGCCAAGCACGACTTTGATATCATGACGGGGGCAGCGCTCGTATGCTTCTTCCAGGCGCTCGTAGAATGCATCCTTTTCCACGTCGTCCTTCTCTTCCGTCGGTGCATGAGCGCAGATAAACGATATAATGAAAAATCGTACTTTTATGCGGATTGCAGCGAGACGCTCGTTCACAGGTGTGAACGACAGTACTCGGTGACGGAGTCTCTCTCCCACCACAAATCCCACGCCGAATCTGCGCTTGTCTTCATGCCCACTCCAGTAGATGTTACAAGGTGTTCTGATCGTATTTCCTCGCCTCGTCCATCACATCTCTTGTATGGCGGTGATGTCAGCTTTTGCCTTCCTTAGGACCTCAACCAGCCGGGCAGCGGCACCTTCCCCATTAAGGGACCGGACATTCCAGGTACATGCCCTTATCTCATAATCCTTATTTCGTTTGCGGGTGTTGTCATCTAAAAAAGGGGTTCTCATATCCGAGGCTTTGTTGTTGAATTTCATTCGAACGGTGTTTTATGTGGTGGGTCCCAAACCCAACGCACAACCCGTTTCACGGGAAGTTGAATTCTATTACACGTTTGTATAGCGAGCCGCTTGATCCAAGTCACGTTTAGCTCACCACCAAACGGGTGTTCGGTGGTTACCCAGAGGATACTTGGGCGCAAAGCCCGGAAGTAGTGAGCTGCTTGAACCGCATGCAAAAGAATCGCTCTGGCCATTCCCAGGTGAATGGCGATCAGAAACTTTCCCCACTTGCGTGAACTTCTGCACACGGCCCCATCCTCCATGAAAAATTTACATCAATTATAATTATCATTAGATATTTCATTTTCTAATGTTAATTCATAAAAAGTTTGTTGTATTGCAATGTCTTGATCCTCATTTTTATGAAACGTCGAAGCATTGCAGGATGTTTTCGCGGGTTTGGTATCACTTTCTCTGGACAATGGAATATTAGACTTACGTTTTTCACCGCTTCTAGATCTATCTTTGCTGCATGTTGCCTTAAATTTGTGATTGGACCTGATAAGTAATTTTTGTTAATTGATACAGCTGTGGGTCCATATATTTTTGCGTTCCCCACCAAAGTAGAACATCAATCTCTGGCGGTAGTGATGTCGATTCTCGAAAGTCAATCAGTAATTGTCTTATGCAGACTTCATGCAGAGAAGCGGTGCGCTTTGCCATGGCGGCATTTAACACTTTCATCGATGCTGGGCTTTGGTATTGCGAAATTGTCCCAGAGTTCGACTCACTAGTTGGAGTAGGTGTGATTTCAGCGTTAAGGTTCTTTCGAGTTCGATGAAAAGGGCGAGCGCTTTCTGTCCACAATGCGTACTGCAATTTTTCGGCTGAATGAAAGAAAAGCCGAGCTATCAAGCAGTCAAATTAATTGGATTACAATTAATCAAAAAATTAATTGATGCAATCTTGGGCTCCAGAATTCGAAGCACACTTGCTGAAGATTAAAATTTAAATTATTAGAATAACTAACCAATTTCTTGTTTCTCTTTAATACCTAAGAATGAATATTTTGCTTAAACATTTTCTAGCAAAAAAAATCCTTTGCAAGCATTTTCCAAAAGTTTGCTTGAATTTTATCGATTTTCACGCGAAAAGTTTAGTTGTAACCAACTTTTTTGTTTTAATCAAAAATTAGGCCAGAAAGTATTGCAACTTTTTCCTCCACAAAGACAAAAAAAAAACAAATACATTTTACAACTTTGTTTTCTACAGAGAGTGAGAGAAAGAGAGAGAGTGCGAGAAATTTGTGTTGCTACAATTTTGATTTCTATTTTTTTGGTTTGGCTTTTGTTTGACGCAAAAGTTTTTAATTTTTATTGTTAACTACCAAACTTGCGTAAAAGAGGCGCGCCAAAGTGGGGGTGAGATATAGAAGAAAGTTTTAGAATAAAGTTTTTGGCTTGCCTGAGCATGTTTTGGCGGGTAGGCAGGCGGTTGGATACTGCTGTGGCGGCGGCGACAGCGGCAGTGGTGTTAACTACACTTTCTTTGCCATTGTAGTTGTTATGTAGGTTAATGCACAGAAAGTGGGCGGGTCGGTAAGCAAATTAAGTTTTCAAGGTCATGTGCGTAGCAACAACAACAACAGCCGGCGCAGAGTTTGAAAGTTAAAAGATATAAATGTGTTAAAGTTTTTGCGGGCGCAAAACTAAGAACTTTCTTGCTAAGATAAGGGGTGGGTGTTAAAGAGATCGAAAGAGAGAGAGCGTGAGCGACAGAAACAGTTGACAGTGATGTTAATGAACTTTGAAGTTGTGCCGAGAAAAAAAACTGTTTCGCGCGAATGCAGGGTTAAAAGAGTTCAAACTTAATTTTAAACGAATTTTAATTTTTGTTTTCAAACTCTTTGAATTTGAAATGTTAATGAAGCGTTTTGCGGAAACGAAATTTAAAATAAATTAACTGCAGGACGGACGCAATTTTACGTTTTCCTCTCGGTTTTTATTGTCTTTTTTGGGTAATGAATTTTTCAAGTTGATAAAAGCTGTGTATTTTTTGGTCATTAAGGTAAGAGTACTTAAGCCGCATAATACAATTTGGTGCGAAATAATTTTTTCTGCGTTAGCGGTAAAAATGTGCTAAAAAATTAATGTAAATAAAGAAATTCGTTAAACTGAAACTCGACAAAAAAAAAAAAGTTAACCAATTCATTGCTGGGTCCACACATACGAACCACAGATGGCTGTTGATCTTTTGTATGTAATTTTGCATTAAAATCTGTTTGCTCGACATTGCCTTTTTCAACTTTTGTCTAACAAATGCAAATTTAAATAAAATCTACGGACTTCAAATAGCTGAAAAGACGAAACTCTGTTTACCGTTTATAGGCGTACAGTGACTCTGAATAATGAACGTAAGGTATTCTTATACCTAGTTGCACACAGAACGAAAGTTCTTATAATTTTTGTTCCCACAATGTTTGATTGTAACTGCATGAACCAATGGAAAAATAAACATATACAATTTTTATACCCAGTTGCACACTCCACGAAAGTTATTTTAATTTTTGTTCCCATAATGTTTGATTGTAGCTGCATGAACCCATGCAAGAATAAACATAAAGCTATTTTATACCCAGTTGTACACACCACGAGAGTTATCATAATTTTTGTTCCCAAAATGTTTGATTGTAACTGCATGAACTCATGGAAGAATAAACATAAATAATTTTTATAAACAGTTGCACACACAACGAAAGTTATTATAATTTTTTCCCATAATGTTTGATTGTAACTGCATGAACCCTTGAAAATTGATATAGACTTTGATTAAATTGAAACGATTTTGCTGCATGCTTTCTGAAAGATTAAAATTACGGATTTCTACCCATTTCAAATTATCGCGTGACACTGCCCACTTTTACAGCTTGTCGAAACATCAACTAATCCATTTGGAAGTACTTCCATCTTGTCCTTGGTAAAGCTGGAATACTAAGCTTGAAATTACTCGACCCCCCGTTCTCGATTTCCTCAAAATATATTTTATGGAAAGATTGTACAAAAACTTGAAAACACAACATGGACTCAGCCATAAAGAAATGCCCCCTACAACACTAATAGTTACAAATAAATTCGAACTAGTTAACAGAAGAGCTTCGCTTGAATGCTTGACGCCACAACATGCTCAGAAGACAACCCTACAAAAGGAAATGTTGGACCAGAACTGTTAGAGGGGAATTTATGGTCAAATTTTTCGGAATTCGGCTTCAAATTCTCTGTCCATAGCTCTCTCCAATAATGTCTCAAAGGTTAGATCTAGATGTATACCCGAGATAAGAGTAACTGATGCTTTTCGGTAACAAACTCGCTATCCACGGGGATTAAGTACCTTCATAGCGCTTACATTGTCTACTACTCATCCTGAAGCCGCGGCCTTAAACCAAAATCTGTGGTAAGTCTTTACACTGCTGTCATCAGACCTCAGTTAAACATATTCAGTCATAAGACGCACGAGTCTGGGAGCTGGAACGGGAAGCTATATTGATATACTGAACTGGCTTACCGATGTGAAAGAGATATCGGACTGCGTTTCTTCAGCTCTGAGCTTTGACAACAATAATCCTTCCTAAAAGGACATGAAGAGTATGTAAACAGGGGAGTTATTTTTTCCACACTGAGCGACCGAAATGAACCGTGTTGTCAGGTCAGAGAGGGGCTGTCTTAGTAATGACTTAATCTAAGACCATCAGTGTTCGCTATTGGCCATAGTAATATTGATTTCGAACTGAAAAGACTGAGGCATCTCTAGAGATTGCAGATGCGGTGAAGGTACATGGTTCTCAAAAGGTACTTGGAAGTTTTCAGATACTCGCATGTAGTTCACCAAACTGCATTGACCATTGGGGCGGCATACGGAGAGATTGGTAAAGTTGCGACGAAGTACGCGGTAAGTAAACAGTCAGCCACACAGCTTGAAGTGTTTTACGTCTATTCTCTAGTATAGTCTGTGAATTGAATCTCGAGAGACACGTCCTAGTAGGGTTATGGCACCTTTGAGCTGAAAAAATCGGAAAAAAGTTTAAGCATATTTCTATTTTGTCCAGCAATGTAGTCTGTGCAGAAAACCTTTGACGGGACTCTCCGAGTGTGGGACTCCCTTATTATCTTAAAGGTCTATCCACTATATTAAACCCCCCCTTCCATACCTGGGACCGCGTTTAGCATTACTTCAAGTACGGAAGATCGTTACGTGAGTCTTTGGCTACTCTCACGCTAATGGGCTAAGCAACCGCATTCCCGTTTCATGAGGAGTGATGCTGATCATATTCCATATACTCTTCTTGCTGAACATCTTTTAGATGACACTGCCCGGGGATAGATAGCTTAGAATATCTTCCATCCATCTTTCTTGTTGGAAAAATTATTCGCATTCAAAGGAGATGTGGCGGACTTTGTCTATGTCTCCACAGTAGAGTCACCTTGCCCATTCTATGGAGGTATTCACGGAAGTAACTGTGTCCGATTCAAAATTGGGTAATGTAGAAGTCGACCCCTCCATGGGACCCCTTTAAGTATTTCTCCAGTGCTTCAATTGATTCCCTGATCCACCTTCCTACATCACTGTTGCTCTATTGAAATAACGATAGCCGTATCGGTTCCTTTCGCTCCTACGTGACTGCAATGTCTCTACGTACTTCTGCGCGGAGATCATAAATTCTTTTTGTACCCTCAGCGAGGTGGTATATCGGTATAGTCCCCGTAATGATCACAATCGTATCTGAGGAAAACGTTGGGTGTGTTAAGTGAATTCGGTGAGTCCATTTGCGTTAGACGGGTGTGAGAGTGGCTCGCTACTTCTGATATTTCTTTGTATTCACCCAGATGTCTGCATTGTACAATGGATAGGATCTGAGGCTGATGCTAGCTGTCTAACCTTTTTTTGATCCACAACAGTCTTGTTGAGCATGGTGGGAATCTGTCTCTTCGTAAGGATCAATAACCTGCGTCTTTGCTGTAGCCTAGCACCAACCCCTGTTATCTTGTGTTTTTTTTTTTTATTTTATGTTAGTCAGCCGTCGCTTCTGTGTACTGGGCCCTTATTTCATAGCTCTCAAAATCGGAAAGTTATTTAGAAAATGTTTGATAACCTAATTTTTTTTTGAGCCTAAAAGATGCGTCTCAAGATATAAAGCTAAGAAAAATGTTTACGTTTATAATTTCGAGTCACAATATTTAATTTTTTCTGTATTCTTTCATCATTCATTCACTGCCCATTTCCGCAGCATATGCTCAGGCGTTATTTGCTACACAGAAACCAACTAAACACACAGCTACAACTGGCCAACCCGTAAAGCCACATACGAGGTGTGTTCAAAAAGTATCGCGAATTTTGTGTTTTTCAAAAATTATTTATTTATCCATGAATATCTATTTTGTCCCCTTCAAAGTAATCCCCATGAGATATTATACACTTGTGCCAACGGTTTTTCCAATCTTCGAAGCACTTCAAAAAATCATTTTTTTGTATCTTGTTCAGCTCCTCCTTCGATGCCGTCTTTATCTCGTCAAGAGAAGCGTAACGTCGTCCTTTCATGGGTCTCTTCAGTTTAGGGAACAAGAAAAAGTCACAGGGGGCCAGATCTGGGGAATACGGTGGCTGCGGCATCATTAGTGTGTTGTTTTTGGCCAAAAAGTCGCGCACAAGCAACAATGCGTGAGCAGGGGAGTTATCGTGGTGCAAAAGCTAATTTTTGTTCTTCTTTGCACATCTTCTCGGCCTTCTGAGAACATTTTGTACCACCGATAAACGTTGCTTCGGTCCAAGGTAGCTTCTCCGTATGCCACAGTCAACATTCGGAATGCATCCGCGCACTTAATTTCGTTTTTCACACAAAATTTGATACAGGTTCTTTGATCCATTTTTTTGAATAGGTAAAAATCGAAGACGATCCAAAACACGTGCATGCAAAGCAGCTGTCAACAATTAACTGAACATTTAAAATGGCCGAGCTTTTCGGCATAAGTGAGAGACATGAGTACCAACATAACGCCACAAAAAGTTCGAAATTCGAATATACGTAACCAGCGAAAATTCAAAATTCGCGATACGTTTTGAACACACCTCGTACGTTATATTCCGTTTCCGGACAGCATAAACCGGTTCAGCCACATTTGCTGACCTATCCGACATGCACAAACGCACACATCTCATTGTGGGACACATACAACCTAGCACTCACCCCTCGTGATACTTTTATTGGACTCACCTCAACTCATGCTCGCCAAGTGGAAGCCGCAATGTGAAGTGCAAATGTAAGCGTCAACGCGGTCGCACTGACCAAATTAAGACCGCCTGCAGCGCTGTCGAATCCCACTTTACTTTGGATGAGAAACTCTAACTCCTAAGCTTACCTTTTCGTAATTCTATGTAACTTTATTTTCCAAAGGTTTTTCTTGCTTATTTTTTAGCTCGTCCATTGGACTTGTGTCTTTTTGTGCATTATCAGTTGAAGTCTGAGGAAATCTACGTGCAAAAAAGTTGGACCTTTCTGACAGCGTGCGTTTGTTTGGCATGGTCCGAGAGGAGCGAACTCATGTGTTGTATACACACACACACATACACATGGTTTGGTATGCATTTGTTTTAATTTTTATTTAAATTCCCATATGGAGCAATGCAGCAAATGAACAACTAACTATATCATTTGTTTATTTATAGCAAGTTTTCATTGTGTTCTCAGTTATTCATGTTTGCCATTCCATTACGTGATTATGTTGATGCTGATTTTGAATTTCAAATGTGTTGAATTGCAGAAAGATTTTTGTTGCGCTTTGAAATTTACCAAATTTGCTGACGATTTGTTTAAATTACTTCGGTAATTGAAAATTAAAAGTAAAGAGATGAAAAATTATTTTATAACATAGTGAGTTTCATAACTATAGCACACTGATTTATTCATTTATATAATATCATTTGAATTTCATTAGTTTATTTATAATTAATACTCTCAAATTTAGGGAGAAAAAAAGACGAAACTTTTAAGGGGGCGTGGCACCTTCTATACAAACTTGATTTTATAGGCGTAATATCTCCAAAAGCGTTCATGGTAGGGCTCTGAAAATGTGTATGAAGATATTTGATATCAATACCGTACTCACGGAAAAAATTGGAGTTATCGGGAAATGGAGCGTGGCACCTCCCATACACACTTAACTTTTCAGGCTGAATATCTCTAAAAGGGTTCAAGGTAGGGGCCTGAAAATTGGTAAAGATATATAAAATATAAATACCATACCCACGAAAAAACAAACGGGAGTTATGGGAAAATGGGGCATGGCATTCCCTATACAAACTGAATTATTCTTACTCCATGTTTCTAAAGGTCTTTGTCGCAGAATATCAAAGCTTGGTGGTAAAAGATTTTTGGTAGAAAAACGAAGCATGGTGAAAGCATATGCGATCAGTACCTGAACTATGACAAAGATGGGAATTATTTAATTATAATTTCTCATACCACTAATATTTTTTTTGACTATTTATGAATATCGACACTTTTTCAGGGACACAGAATCGGGGGTTTAATCTATACACAATTGAAATTGTGAGCAATCTCTTATTTTCGGTTTTAAAAAAATTACGGATATAATCGACGATTTTTGAAAAAAAAAATCAGTAAAGAAATCCATTTTGGGCAGAACGAAGTTTGCCCGGTCAGCTAGCTTTTCGTATTAATCTGTTTTCTAAACTTTGTGGGTACCTTGAAAAATTTTAAAAAAGCTTTGATAATTCTTCAAAAATAATAAAAATTCAAGTGTCCCTACCAACCATGGCTCCCACCTCTGCCGATGTGAATACTATTAATAATCCAAACTATTTCTATTGAATGCCAAGCCGCACGAAAAGAAATTTGAACACATTTTTAGAAAATATTCAGGTTCGCGCGACTCACTGTTTATATAGATTTTTACTTGTTGGTGGTTGGCAGGAGTATTTATATCAGACCTGTTAAATAATGATTACTAATCGTAATGGTTACCGGTTTGATTAACTATTTTCTTGAGAATCCATTTAATAAATGATTACCAATTACTTTTAATTTTTAATGATTATTTTCCAATTAATTAAAAAAGTATCAAAAAAGTACTGATATTTTACGATTATTAAAAAAAATCAAAAATCACAAAAAAAAGAGTTTTGATTACTTTTGTTTTAAAACTTTTTTTTTTTGATTATGTTTGATTTTTTTTAGTATTTTTGTAGCAGCACATAAATATTCACATCAACATTACTGAAAATTCAAACAAATTAAAAATAATCGAAAGTAATCGTAACAAATTTTTTTGATTATTTTTGATTTTTGTTGTTGATTTTAAAATTTTTTTTAATATTTTTTAATCGTAATCACCTAATAATTGCTTTTTTGAAAAACATTTAAACTAATCATTACTAATTAAAAAAGCTGTCTAATTATTTGATTACTAATTACTTATCAAATTTAACAAGGCTAAAAACTTGCACTTTTTGTAAGATTGTTTAATATCGGTTTGAAAATTTTACAAAGGTGTCGAATCGTCGCACAGTGGATTGTTCGATCAATTTAGAAGGCAAACAATTTTCGAAAAATGTAAGGTCACATCTGCGTAAAGCTTGTACAGCTTATTAATAAATTTCCTTCGACACTCGCCGTGGGCATTCTTTTCAACATTCCAAGTGCCAACCCATCTTCTCTTTCTTCCTTAAATTAAAGCAATAATAAAAAAAAAGTTGTTTTGATTACTTTTTCAATATTTTTTATTTTTTTTATAATAATTTTGATTTTTTCTATATCGTTGATGTGTATATTTACAACAACACAAAAAAAAAATCAGAAACATTTTTTTATTATATTTAATTATTTTTAATTTTTTTTAATAATCTTAAAAACTTATGATTGAAAGTGATGGTAATCAATCAATTAAATGGATTCTCAAGAAAATAATTAATCAAACAGGTAATCATTACGATTAGTAATCATTATTTAACAGGCCTGCACAAAACTCATTTTTTCAATAATTATTTACATTTTATAAATATGTTAGTGAAATCGTCTTTGATTAATAGTATTTAATTCATATACTCGTACATTTGTGTAAGTCTATATTTTTGCTCCGAGTACAAGCCAAATTGGACCATTGCGTATCAAGGTACGCCAACGGAGTTATAGTCATACTCCACCTGTTTTTATACCTTTCGTGAACATGAAATGGTATTATAACTTTGGTTCGATGTTTGTAAGTTTGAGAAGAAGAAGAGATAGGCCCACCAATAAATATACCGAAATGATCAGGGCGATGAGCTCAGCCGAATTAGCCATGCCCGTCTGTGTGTTTGTACGCAAACTAGTCCTTCAGTTTTGAGGATATCTTGATGAAATTTTTTATTGGGCCGCCATTTTGCATGAGATTAATCATTTGTTGGAATCAGCAAGATCGGAGCAATACAACGCGTAGCTCCCATACAATGGATAGTTTCGATAAATGAGTTTTGGGCTATAAATTTTGCAATTAAAAAGCTAGGAACGTAAACTTTTGCAGGTTTAGTACTTTTTAGATATGTCATGTGTGTAGTGAAAATCAGCCAAGACCAAGATAACATATAGCTCCCATACATTCGATTGTTCCGATAAATGGAGTTTGGGCTATGTATCTTTAAATTGTCAATTTTGCAGAGTTTTTACGAAATGTGCGTATTCATGAAAGGCATAAAGTCTTCGGCACAGTCGAAGACAGCCCTTTCCTTAGTTGTTTAATCTGAATCGAGGCCTCTCGCTTAATTTTGCTGCGGGATTCTGATATCGATAGAAAAACGTGCTGGCGCTGAGCTTCTTTGTCTATTCATACAAAAGCCAGCAGAGTCTATCGGCTTTAATTCGCTGCATGATGGTCATATCGTCATAAATTTCCTTCGATATTCGCCGTTTGTATTATCTTACCACATTTCAAGTGTAAAACTTATCTCCTTTCGACATTTTCCATTATTTCGAGCCGCACATTAGTACAGTTTTGATAAGAGATTTATACAACGTCATCTTTGTCGGATGATAGAGGGTTTTACTTCTCAGTTTATTACTCCGTCCACGGTACTACTTGTTTGAAAGATTTATGCTCCGTTGAATTTTTCGATTGAGAAATGGAAGGAGTGTCTATTTGATGATAGCAAATAACTCGTTTTGTTCTCGTTCATCACAATAACTACATTTTTCGCTCCATACACCAGGAATGGTAGGCTTTTGCTGCTCGAATTAACTTCTCCAGCATTAAGTTTAAGAAAAAGCACAGCAGGGAGTAGCCATCTGGGAAGCCTAGGTTTATTTCTAAAAGCTCAGAGAAATTCTTCATAATCCTGAGAAGGTGAAAAAGAGATTGCGTATGTTGATTCCCTTATCATTGGTCTCCTGGTCGACTGCTGTGTGGGTATAGATCTGGTCAATCGTACACTCGCTGGGTCTGACTGAGCAGTTCAATCAAGTTGGCGACAGTGGGTTTCGGTCCTCGCACATTAGGCTACATAAAGCTTACTTTTACTTTCTTGTGAATTGGGCAGTGTAAATTTAAATGCCGTTCTGGAGGCTTGAGCTCGTTCGACCATGTAATGCGTAAGAGATGATGTGCTCTTCTACAACTTTTTGACTCCGTGCTTGATCAGCTATGCCGGTTATTCCATCATTGCTCAAAGTCTTATTTTTAAGAAGAGATATTGCCAACCCCCCATTATCCTGACCAACGGCTAGTATGTTTAATTTGCATTCCGAGATTGAGGTATCGAGGTTGTCATTCTCCTCGGAATTTAGCAAAAAGGGAACACCCCTGCTTAACTTTAGTATGCTGTAGATAGGCTTACAGGTCGTAATTATTGTTCCTTTAGTAATTTGCGCCGGTCATGAAACCTTCCGCTATCTGCCGCACCTTTTGGAAGATGTTAGAAAATGAATTTAAACTGTCAGCCAGCTACTCCAGGACTTTCAACCTACATCTCTCGTTCCAATGTTATTTTTCTAAATAGGCGTTTCTCTTCAGTGAGTTGGACCCGTTGGGGGATTTGATCCTGTAGTCTGGTACCTTCATTTCCAGGGCAAAGCGACATTCCGCATTGTATCAGTGGTTCTTTTGGACTTAGTGGAAGTTTAGACTCTCCTTAGTGGAGGTAGTACGTAGTACTTAGTGAGTGTGACATGTAATCATCAGTCATGCCGTTAAATCGAAAATTACTCTCAGAGATCAGGGGTCGAATTACCTTTTACGTTCCGTGATCGAAGCCCATGATTCGGAATGACGGCAAACGTGAGCAATTGGCTGAAAGTACCGGTCGCTTCAATTACGCATTATTACTCTTTAAAAAAGTTAGACAGTTTCAACTTTATTGTGACTTAAAAAATGGATTGCGATCACGGAACGTATGTCGTAATTCTGCCCCAGCTTAGCTTCCCAGGGTTAATTTGTCCGTGCGATATTGTGAGCACTTTCTTCGACACATCTTGGCTGCCAAGAGATGATGACCCCAGTAGATATTTAACTTCTCAAAGTATGCAAGTACGGGACGCTTTAAACTCTAAATTGCAAAAAATATAGGTAAGGGAGTAATAAGCTTAAGCTCAATAGAGTTTACACTTAAAGTTTAAATTCACAACACGAAAGTAAATCCATTCAAATACTTATTAATTAAAAATTTATTGTGTACTCTATAATTTTAAATAACCAAAATCCGCCATCTTTGCAGCTCGCAAACGTATGATTTCTCAATGACAGCGTTGGATTGTGGCCCTACGCTGAACAGAAAACAGTTTTTAAACAATCAAAACCCACAGAAAGCCCCAGCGATTATAAGAATTGTGTGGCAATGAGTGACGCCGCGTGCCACAAAAATCAAAGTCTCCCCGCCGCCGCTACTTTACCTCTTTGACTTGCCCCCACCTAAGACACATTTGGAAATACATTGAGATATTGCCATTAACCCATTCGTTGCTACAGCTGAGTTATGCTGCGTGAATTATTAAAAATAATGCCGAAAAAAATTTAAAATTTTAATATGTATAAGTACTAGACCGGAGCAAAGAAAAATAAAAAATTATTTAAATAATATTTCAGAATTGCAAAAAAAAAAAATAAAACAGAACCAATTTTCTCTGAAATTTCTTACCAATTTCCTTTGAAATATAAATATGGAATAATCGACGTTTAAAATTGTTTAAGCGACATAAGCTATAACGATTTACTTCGTCTATTTTATTTGCGCTGCACTCTCTTGTAATTCGCAAGCAGCTTATAAAATATCCCAAATATATAGTTTATGTTTTGTAATCCCAAGCGGGGGTTTTTTCCGCACACCCCCTTTTCCTCTCTAAACCAATAATATAATATAAATAATAAAATAAAATAAAAAAATAACTCAAAAAAAACTACTCGCCCTCCATAGAGCTTAGACAAAAATATCAGAATTTTTATACTAAAAAGTGGGCCTAACCCCGCCTACTTCCACAAAACGTATTTTTGGTCGAAGCTTTCTTACAAAGAAAATCAGGTGTGCCAACTTAATCATATAACACTTTGATTTTGTTGTCAATAAAGTAAAAAAAAAAAAAATATAGCAATATCGCATTTAGAATTTTACGAACGAATTTAAAAAAAATACTTTAAAAAAAGTTTCAAACATTTTCACAGTAAGCAATTACTATAAAATCATCATATTGCTTTAACACAAATTAATTTTTTGTTCGAGTTATTATCATAAAATTTAAAATTTTTGTGAAACAATCCACTATAAAAGGGGCGGGGTTACACCCCTTTTCGAAAATTTATATATGTGTAAAGCGTAAGTGAAACAGAATTGATATAACGTTATTTTACGCAGAGATATTGAATATTAAATTAATCGGATCGTTTTGGAAGAATTTAATTAAAAGTGGGCGTGGTCCCTAACCGATTTTGTTAATTTTTCTCCGGAAAATTCCCTGTGAGAATGTGTTACCCACGTGTGTCGAATTTTGTTTTGTTTTATAAAACAGGTTTTGATAATGCACTAATAAAAAAATTATCTAAATAAAAAGTGGGCAGTGCCACACCTATTTTCAAAAATTTTGTAAAATATCAATTTGCTTCCTTAATTTTAAAGTACACACCAAAGTACGATCTTATAGATGTATTATGTACAAAAGAATCACTTTTTATATTCGATGCATAAAAAGTGGGCGTGGCTGTCATCAGATTTCGCGCATTTAAAATAGCGATAGGAGATAAGCGCGGGCTGTTTCAGAGCAATTAAGCTTTTTTAGCATTATAAAAGTAAATATTAGATCAGTCCTAAAAATTTAAAAAGAAATATAAATTAAAAGCAAAAAGTCTAATGTATACCCATTTGTGTGTAGCTGAGAATGTTTGTATGTGTCTGCGCAGTACAACAAACTGGATATAAATAACTAGGAATGGCGCTTGAATAAAAATACAGAGCTTGAGCAGAGGGCACGAAAGGAGTTCGAGACTAGAGCCCTGTGTGGGCGGTAAGTGGCATTGATGATGACTGAGTGTATTTATGTATATATCTGTATATGTTTTTATGTGGACTAATATTTACACGAACCTTACTGCTAAGGAATGGATGGGGCCAACAAAATGAGTAAATTTCGGATACAATTTTAATTATCGCAACCGTAAGCTTTTGGTTGTAAATATTTGAGTGCCCGATAACGTCGACGATTTTCATAAATAATACAACAACAACAAAAACAATAAGATGATGGAATACAACAAAATATTCAATGCTTCTTGAACGGCAGCACTTTGGCAAAACGAGCATTAAATGCCAGTGATAAGGGTTGAATGCGACGATGTTGAGCCACGAGGGTATTAAACTGAAGGCTTGAGATGGAGGAGAGGATGGAACAAGAACAAACTGAAGGGTAACACGCACATACCCATACGGGCAGGATACTTCGTGCCTCAAAATTTAAGTGACTTTAAAATCTTGCCACTATTCAAAAATTCAAGGAAATACTGCGCCACGAGCGATGGCGATAAAGAGTTAAGCGGACCACAACTGCTTCTTAAATTGCCTACTTGCTAGTGAAGCGAATTGAAGCAGATTGTGTTTTTGAGAAAAAAACTGCATGTGTGGGTGTACGAGTGGTGGAGAGAGTTATAGAGAAAGGAGTGAGACTGATGCATAGTGGGCGATTTTGCAGTGTCAATCATTTTTTTTCTTTAAAATATAGTGAGAAAGTTAGGTTAGGTATCACAAATTGTTTTGCAGTTGAGCAATTTATTGTATTGATCGTCACCCTCCGCTCACTGGCAAAACGCAAAGACCCTAAAACTTTCGAAGAAACTTTTGTTGTGAAGAAAAACTCTTGGCTGGCTTTCGAGGTTGACATTGTTGTTGGTGTAAATACTAAGGAATCCTGTAGATGCAGAATCCTGTAACCAACTCCCGTGTTAACAATGATCGCCCCAGAAAGAGAGTGTATCCCTCTAAAAAATCAATTCGGATAGAAAACGAGACAAAGTCGCTTATGAAAACCATGGAAAACGTTTAAGGAACTATGATATTAAGGATTGTACCTGAAATACCCGTACCTTTTAAGAGAAGGTACCATTGACTAGCTGGTTGATCTGCTTGAATGCAAGAGCTGGCATCCCTAACAAACAGTCAGCCCTCCATTAAAATAAACAAGGAAGTGACGTCTGTACAATTTTTCTTTCGATTGTCCTTTCGCAGGGATCTTATATCGTACTTTAGGAACTGTGGTTCCTAGTGTTGGACAGGCAAGTGTCTCCCACACAATCTAAGTGCTCTCTGGATAGCGCCCAAAAGGTCATCGCCCTCGTTTTAACAAGACCTCGCCCCGGGCTTAAAGTATTTCGTAAGTGGACGAGTTTTTATTTTAATTTTCGGGGGCTTTTCTCATGTGCTAGCAGCCTCATTGCCCATTTCACTTGAAAATGACAATGTAGGAAGAATTCTTTCCTGCTAAAATTTTTGTTTACAAAGCTACTAATATCCAGTTATCACTAGAACTTTGAACAATAGGCGGTTTGTCTTGTCGAAGTCTATAAAATCTGATCCATGGATTTTATATGGTCGGTAAAACTATGAGAGTATTGCCACCATGAAAAGCTGCAAAAAAAGTTCATCTACCTAGGCAGTGGTTGCTTAGGGTCGGCTTAATACTGGAAGTGCCTTCAATTTGTGGATAAAAGTTAAGAAGATACCACACTGGTAATTGATAGAGAAATTCGGTCACCCTAATATTAGCATAAATTTTTATTAATTCCAATGATACATCATAATCCCTTCAGTGCTACGCTCCGGTGCGTCTGCTATCAATGTCAAAAGCTACATGTTTTCATTAAGTGCTTCCTCGAGAGCTCCTAATTTCCAAGTTTAAGTGAAAACTTTTGTGCAGCGCTATCAACCTACACGCATCCAAAATGATGAGACGCATATTTAAAGCTTTATCATCTCTTATTAAAGGTTTAGATAATTTGAATGCGATAAAAAATATTGCGATACCACAATAAAGAGTTAAATAATAAAGTTCAAATGTAGATAAGCGATTTTGAATGTAAAGAAAAGTGAGAGCTCTTTGTGAGACAGTAAACCCCCCCACCCTCATACGCTGCTAGACAAAGAACGCATTGGGACGTGCCAGCTACCAGCAGAGGTTATGCTGCTGGTTCAGCAGTTAATTTTAGTTTGAGTTTCTGTGGAGCTCGCTCATCAACTCTTATCATGCACACATATTGCTGCTGTCTTTTGTTTTTGTTTCATTTAACCCTTGTAACACAGCATCATATAAATACATACATATGTGTGCGGTAGATAACTTCATTGTTTGGTATTTTGTTTATTCTATAAAATGAAAATCGAAAATTGTTTGAAAGAAATCGGAGACAAAGGCAAATTAAAATTAAAATATGGTAATTGTCAAAAAGCAGATGAAAAGCGGCAGAGATTGAAGTTGGTATGAGGAAAGTTGGATTAGATTTTTAAAATTTGGTGAAAGCATGTATGGAAGTTTAAAATCTGATGTGAACAAAAATCATAGGCTAGCTGTATGGTCTGAGTATCGCTAACTTAAACGTTCATACATTTATAGAGGCAAAGTCATAAATATTTTTTTAAAAATATTTTTTTGGTTCTGCTTCCTGATCCTCGTCATTTGCCCCTTTTTTTCCTATTACTATTGTCGTTCTCTCTGTTAATATTTCTGTTTCTCTTTATACATTTGTATTTCTATCTCTTTCTTTATCTGTCTTTTATTTCGCGTAGAGATGGTTGCTTTTGTATTTCGCTTTTCGTTGACGGAGGACTTATATTTTTGAGCCTGTGCTAGCTGAGCGTAAAAAGCGAGGAGATTGAAGAGGAATGTGTGTTGTGTAACTGCTGTCCAGGCACAAAAGCTTCACTGATTCTCATTATCTCATTAACATTATCATCCATCATTATCCATCTTCTTCTTCCTTACGAAAGAAGGGTTACAATGACCTAGAAGTTTTCACTGCTCATACTAAATATCTTCAGCGACAGTCGGGCATGTAAAGCAAGGGTGTACCGGAGCGTACCGGGTTCAGATCCGGCAAAGGACAGCCACTTTCGACAACACTCCCTAAACCTTCGCGGAGTGTTTTTGTAGTAACAAACAACAACAACATGCGATTTCGCCAATGCTGTAACGCGCTATAAGAAAAATTTATATGAGACTAAGCGTTCTTTTCGAACTCGCTTAAAATAAAATATGGCAAAAAACTGTGATATCTATAAAGATCACATTGTCTACAACTGAACAACAATAAGAGCAGGGTACCTATTTAAACTTAATACAAAAAAAAAGGTGCTAAATAAAAAAGTAGCCAAAGTATTATTATCAATGGCTGCACACTGCAATTCCGAAATGATAATGCTAAGCTTGCTTTTGGCTAGCTATTTAAAGACAAATTTCCCTTGTTACCATACGCTTTATATTTGACAAAGGAATCGAACCACAGGCTATACCCCCAACAGTGGTCCATTCGCTCCAAATATATAAACTGCAGACTTGGAGGCACGCTTGTGCTCATAGAGGAGCTTTTGGAATATCATTAAGTTACTCATATATGAATATATTCCTAAGACAAAACAACCCACGTATTTCAAAAAGGAAAACAACACAAACAAATTTCCCACATCAGCAAATATCTACCAGTGGGACATTCTAAAACTTTCATTTCCTCCCACACATATTTGTTTACCGCATCTAATCAGATGTACCGTTTGCCATCGCTCCAACAGCTACTACCACCGCCATTTCCACTGCTACTTCCACACACCACCACCAGAGAACCAAAACCGAATTGACTAAGCTAACCAATCGCCTTTACATCAGCGAGTTGCAGCCGCGCTCTTGATGAATTTTCCATATACGAATATGTATTAGCATACGCTCTACACACAACACTGATTAACCCTTTCGCCCGCTGCAAAAAAAAAAATAATTTAAAATACAACAACAAAAACATAAGCTATCACTCATTTTTTGTTTTCGGCTACAGGATAAGAGGAGCACAATTTGTGAAGAGTGACGAGTTGAGGGAAACGCAAAATGTTCTTTACTTAATTTATGATAAGGGTTTGGAAAATTTGAAAATTCTTTAGTACAGAGATGAACCTACGCCAGCTTATATGTCAGCAAGTGGAAGGGGGAGGGTATGATTGGTTGTGGCAGTAAGCGTCACGCGACCGATGGCACGCACTTAATGAGTTACGCGGCCTGAAGGATAAAGGATAAATAAAGTGTATGTGTTAGGTTCATTTAGATTAGGAAGATGGAGTAGAGGAGGGGACCCCATTCCCCCGTTCGGTGAAATGCAGCCATACAGACATAATTTTTTTTCCCAGCTTCGACAACATGATCCCACTGAGTATCAGCTAGAAAGAAAGTAGTCGACTTATACACATATGCATATGGAGATAGTCACACCCACACACCCACACACCCACACACAAACACACACACTCGCATATCTTTTTACCCATATGTTGTTCATTAGCGCTGAAGGTTACTGGCGTCTGTTAGGATATTTTATTTTAGATTTTGAATAATGTATGCCTACATTCATTCGAAGATACTTTCATTGGGGATTTATATTTTTAATTAATGTCGAGTGGCATCAGCTCAGCTCAACTCCATTAACTTTTTTCTTTGGGATTTTGGTGCGTGCGTGGCGTGTGTGTGTATGAGATGGCGTTTTTAGTCGCTGCCTAAAATTATCGCTAATGCTAAGATTGAAGAAGCGAAGGCGTATTCGGAGATGAGCGGATGTCACATTCTTAATTAAATTTCCTTTTTGCGATTTTTTGGTAAGTATTGTATGGTAAGCTAGTTTGAAAAGATCTAAAATTATCAGGAGTTATATAACCGCTCTTAACTTAAAGGCACTGAGGGTACGGATCCAAGGCAATATTTTATAAGAAGCTCTCACAGCTTTTCGCAAGGCCTAATGCATAGCTCTCATAAACACTTCCAGTTCGGGATCATTTCGGGACTTTTTTTGAAACTGTTTTGTTGTTTCTCGGGACAAGTCCCGATATGATTTCGAAAAGAATCCTGAAATGACCTTGCAAAAGTCCTGAAAACATTCCAGGTATTTCTAAGAAATGAAAGCTAAAATGGTTCGTCGAAAGAACCGAAAACTATCCTAAAAATGTTTTGGAAAAGTCGCAAATCGATCACGAAATCGTATTTTAAAAACCCCGAAACGGTCCAGAAAAAGTAAGAAAGTGATTCAGAAATTATACCACGTTAAACGAGATATAAGAGCGTATCATTAAAATAGGTTTAAATGCACCCCCCCTCTTCCTAGTTGAAATATTTACTTGTTGGAAATTTTTAAACTGGGAAAAATTTTTGCACCACCCTGTTGTTGTTGTTGTGGTAACGACAAAAACATTCCCCGAGGGTTTTGGGGAGTGGTGTCGAATTAACAGTCCTTGGCCGGATTTGAACGCGGTACGCTCCGGTACTCCCTTGCGGTACTGTCCGACCGTCGTGGTAGCGATTTATGACCAGTGAAACCTTCTAGGTCATGTCACCCTTCCGTAAGGAATGATAAGATTGGTAATGAGAGGTGAGAGGCATCATATCCGTAGATCAACCATCGAGTTGCACGTCATTACCTTTGTGCATATTAGTCGCCTCTTACGACCGGTATGCCTACCTCGGGCATATTCTAAACCCCTAACCCGCAGGGGCTTTTCCACCACCCTGTCCCATGTCACATTTCGACTACGTAAGCCATCAAGGCAGTATATCAACTTTGGCCTTTAAACCGACAGCCTGTATTAAAAAAAATTAAAAATAAAGCAAATATAGTCCAAAATATCATTTGTGCATCATTATTTGAACTACTCTTTTCCTTATAAATATTCGAAATCATTTTTTTTCTTAAGTACAGGGTGTTTCATTTTGTAAATCTCTACATATAATAAAATTGTAATTGCAATATATAATAAAAACTGAAGTTCACATTATGGACCGACCTGTTAAACTTGATTTGTAATTAGTAATCAATTCATTGAACGGCTTTCTGCATTATTAATGATTACTTTAATTGTTTTTCAAGAAAAGGTAATTAATAATTGAATACGAATAAAAAAAAAAATAAAAATAAAATAAAAGTAAAAAATAGCAAAAAAAATCCTAAATAATCCAAAGTGATCAAACCAACACAATCCATTTAACGATTGATTACCAAGTACTTTAAAATTTTAATGATTATTTTCCAATTAATTAAAAAAAATTATCAAAAAAATCACGACCTTTTACGATAACTAAAAAAAATCAAAGATCATGAAAACAAAATTTTTTGATTTTTTTTAATAATAGACATTAAAGAGAAAAAACAAACTAAGTTGCCATTTCAGAGTGGCAAACAATTTTTTTTTTAAAACCTCATAAGGTAAATACGAGCTTGCACTGGGGGGGAGAGCATTTCCAATTTTTGATACTACTAGCATTATCTCTTTCTTTTTTGGGTCACTAGAACGCGGTTTCAGGGTAGGTGAAAGCCTTAAGTGTCCATAGCGACGGCAATCTCATTCTTGGGTTCATGTTTTCTTTGAAGAGTGCTTCCTTAAAGTAGGGGAGAGAGTTGTTTAACATTATCAGCTGTAGACATCGCAGAGTACGCAAATCCTGGACACTGGAGCTGTAACTCTAGCGGATCACTGTATTAGACAGAGCAGCTTTTATTCATTGCTCCCGTCATTCCATTTCAAGCATGAGGATGATGTTAAGCCTTGCATTTACGAGGACATGAACCAGCTGGGCAGATAAATTTCCTTAAAGCGGTGTGGCCTTTTCAAAACCTTGACATGGACTAATCGGAAGAGATTGTTGCAAAGCAAGGTTTTGTATTCCCTTGAAATGAAAGGAAACTCTGCCTATAAGTTCATACAGCTCTACGTTAATATAGATTATACGCTCCTTCTTACACATAGTCAACTCATCAGCCTCTTACTCCAAATATTTATAATTAATTACATATTTTTATGCATAAATAAGCTCTCCGACATAAATTAACCGCCAGTTGACGTTAGTGGAATACTGTTTACTCATTTAAATATTGAGAATGAGGGGTAAGCTGTGAATGGTGCAACAACAATTTTGTCTAGGGAGTGCAGTGACTAGAAATTCGTAGCATAGTTGCAAGTAACGGAATAGGTACAGTGGGCACAAAGCGGTAAAATTTCCAAAAAGTTTTTAAATATGCTGAAACGAACTCAAAATGTTAAGCTTTTCTTACAGGAGGAGCGTGACCCGTACCTAACATACGCCAAAGCTGCAGATAATCTTCAAGTTCTACGGTGTTGTACACGTTTTAAAACTGTTTTTTAGAAAACGAAAAATTTAAATCAAAAATGTTTAAGCTCCGCACCCCCCGTTCTACTCTCTGAACAAATAATAAAATAATATACAAACATTAACTTAAAAAAAACTACTCGCCGTGCATAAAGCTTAGACATTCAAAAAGCGGCAACACAGAATTTAGAAAACTGCGACTGAAAGAAGCTTAATGAAACACAGTGAAACCCAAATGATCTTTAGAAAAGGGTTAAATGAGAATCGTAAAGGGGAGTACGAAATTCAGAAAAAGATATGTAAGCTTCAGAAAAAAGGAAATTCATTTCCGAAAAGGCAAAAGAAATTCAGAAAAGTGTATCATCTGACTAGTAGTGGGACTAGAAGTGAAAGAAGTTCACAAAAATTAAAACAAAACTCGGAAAAAGTCAGAGATAGGCAAACTAAGTTCCACAAGGCATTTTGAAATTCAGAAAATTTTGCAACGAAAATCAGAAAAAGGTATTTAAAATTAAGAAAAACCCGAAATATTTGCGGAAAATTCGAAAACGGGTAATGAAATTCGGAAAGGGGAATATGAAGTCAGGAAAAGTTAAATGAAACTGAGAAAAACTACTGCAATTAGAATTCAAA
Source organism: Merzomyia westermanni (assembly GCA_949987695.1). NCBI lineage: Eukaryota > Metazoa > Arthropoda > Insecta > Diptera > Tephritidae > Merzomyia > Merzomyia westermanni. Next base: position 33,864,533 of record OX465290.1, read on the forward strand.
AAAAGTTAACAGAAGTTCTGAGATTCAAAAGAAAGTAAAGTTCAGAATCGTTTAAATGAAATTAAGATAAAAATCAGATAAAGTTGCGGAAAGGGCAAAGGTATTCCCGAAAACTCCAAATATCTGAACTTTATTTGCAATTTTTAGAAATTCAATTTCAAATATTCAAGAGTCAAAATTATTTCCGAAAGTCAGAAAACGGGATACGTAAAATAAGCTTAAGAAACATGTCAACAAAAAAAAAAAACAAAAAAAAAAACAAATCAAATGAAGGTTAGAAAAAGGAAAAAAAAAACACCCCAGAAAGCATTTTGAAATTCAGTAAAATTCTAAAGAAGTTCGAAAAAAGTAATTTGAGATTGGGAGAAAAAATTAAAATTCATAAAAATTCCAACAAAACAAAAAAAACTATCAGAAACAAAAAAACTAATTAAGCTCAGAGAATGAAAAAAAATTCCCCGGAAATCTTTTTGAAACTAAGAAAAATTCAAAAGAAGTTCAGAAAATGTCATTTGATACTCAGAAAAATTAAAAATATAGAAAAAGGGCCTAGAATTCAGGTAGGACAAAAGAAATTCAGAAGGATGCAAATGAAGTACAGAAAAATTGCTATGGAAATTCAGTAAAGGTTAATTGAAACTCCGAAAATGACAAAAAAAATTCAAAAGAAGGGCTGGAACTATCTTCGAAACTCTAAAAAAAATCTTTAAACGTCAAATGAAATTCAAATAAGAATTAGGAAGAAGCGAACGGAAATTCAGAAAAATACAAAAAAAAATGAAAATGCAAATGAAATTTTGAAAAAAGCGAACGGAAATTCAGAAGAGCGTTAAAATATTTCTGAAATTCAGAAAAGGCACAGATATTTTCGAAATTGCCAAAATACAGAAGAATGCCAACGAAGTTCAGAATAAGGCGAATGAAATTCAAAATGTGATATATTAAATTCACGAGAGAGTTCTAAAGACGTTAAACGAAATTTAGAAGAATTCAAAATTAACTATAAAACAGTTTAATAAATTCAGAGAGTGAGGTATTAAAGAAAATACCAAAATACAGAAAAATGCGAATAAAACTCAGAAAAAGGAAAGTGAAATTCAAAAAAAAAAAACATAAACAGAATAGAGTTTTTTGCGAAACTTAGAAAAGGACCCAAGGACCAAGTTCTAAAAACGTCAAAAAAAATTCAGAAAAATGCTAAATAAAATTCAAAAGACTTGAAATTATTTTCAAAATTCAGAAATGTCAATGGCATTTTGGTAAATATAAAAAATGAGAGGAACGAAAATTACGTTCAGAAAAGAGCAAATTCAATTTAGAAAATATCAAAGAAAAAGTCAGTAGAGAGATCGGAATTATTTTCGAAACTCTAAAAAGGACCAAATAAATACTGAACACATCAAATGAAATTCAGAAAACTGCAAAATAAAATTCAGAAAACTTAAAATTATTTTCGAGAGAGAGAAATGGCATTTGTGCCAATTCAATTTAGAAAAAGTCAGTAGAGAGATCAAAACTATTTTCGATCTCAAAAAAGGGTCAAATAAAATTCAAAACATGCAAAATTCAAGGAAACGCAAATGATTTTTAGAAAGAGCAAAGTTAAATTCAGAAAAGAGGTTTGAAGATGTAAAATGTAATTAAGAAGAGCCTGAAATTGGAATTTAGAAAACTGAAAAATGGATTCTATTAAGTATAAAATTAACATATGAAAAAGGGAAATAAAATTCAGAAAGCGTCAATGTATTTCCAAAAATAAGCAAATTAACCAAAGAGATATTCATATAAAGCCAGCCTCTAATTTGAGAGTTGAACATGAAATTCAAACGAAAGAAAGTCAGCAATCATAAGAAGGTTTTTTCACTTATTTCATATGAACGACACCACTGCTTCCTAGTCCACTACACTACAAATCCAAACATATGCAAAATCATGTCTGTGCAAACTGATTTATGCCAACAGATTCTGCTTTGTCGTTACCTTGATACACAACTAACAAACTCCACTCTACGCAATTTATTTCGCTGTTACACACAAACTTTCACACACACACACATATGCAAATATATAAATGCTAATGCATTTCCATTGCTGCCGTCTACTGACTTCAGTTTATGCCTAAGCCAAACTTGCCAAGCAACAAAATGCACCAAAAATGCCATACTCTCGACAGAGCGTGCCACTCCCCCTTTGCGCTCTTTTGCAAACGAAAATTTTCTAATTTCATTGCAACGCTTCGCCGAATTCCTAACTTGCAAGGAGTCATAAAGTGTTTTGTGAAAATATTCAAGCAGCTGATAAACACGAAATCCACTCCTGCCAAACGTTTGAATGGTGTTTAGTACTCACTCTCACTCTCGCCAGTTCGACATGACGTATGAGTAACGCGCGCTCATTAATTTTCTCACCATCGTGCGAATTCGCGTTGATAGATAGTGTGGTGGGGTTGTTGGTTAAGGCGGGGTGCTGGCGGTACAGACTTTCAGTAAATAGTTTGTTTATTCGCATAAAAACATAAAAAATCTATCTACGCTGCGAGCGCATAATTAGCCAATTAAACTTAAATTACGTTGCGTGCTCAGACATATTAAGAAGCGCATTTTTCATTTGATTTTTCACTTCGGCGTTTAGTTTGTTGAAGTAAAAATCAAAAAAAAGGATGGTGGCAATGGATTTTGATAGATTTCGTTGAAAAGGAAATAAATACTGGGGAATCCCAGGGAGCGGAACTTCTACCACCAGAGTCAAATATAAAGCTCAAAAGCATCATCATTCACTGCATAACCGACTTTGAATTGTTAGGTTATGTCAGTAATTCCTTTTTAGCGATAACTGACACCAATTGGACACTTCAAGCGAGGCTATATCTTCTTCGCCCGCTTTTGGTTACTCAGCGAGGGTCTCACTTTCCCCTGCTGTCACTTGGCTGTCTATAATAACGTATTATGGGCCTGAGCGTATTTTTCCCATAACATATAGATCGTGATCTTTCAAGAGGTTGTGTTCCGCAGATTGCTACTATTAGCATTCGCCGGGAGATCTCTACTTCGACGTGCAGCTTGATGGTTGATCTGCGGATGTGATGTCTCTTATCTCTCATTCTTTTTTTTTTAAGGAAAAAGGTGGTGACATGACCTAGAAGGCTTCACTGGTCCTAACAAATACAGGGTGGCGCAAAAGTAATCCCCCTATCAGAAAATGCTATACATTTTGCGATTGGCCCCTAAAGTCAGTTCTGTTTTGACATTTGTGTAGTAAACACATGCGAAATACACGTTAATAAACAATGTTACGCTACACTGCTCCAGAACGCGGAATATTGCTGACTATTTATTTGACCAATAATCGGTCGGGGCCAAACGGTTACTGTGAATGGTGAGCGCTACAGAGCAATGATCAACGAGTTCGTTTTGCCGCAACTTGATGAATTGGGATTGGAAAACATGTGGTTCGAACAAGACGGTGCAACAGCACACACTGCACGTGCCAAAACCGATATGCTGAACATCGGAAGCTTACTTTTGCGCCACCTTGTAGCTCCACCGATAGTCGGACATGTCCCGTAGAGAGTACCGGAGCGTACTGGGCTCATACCCAGCAAAGGACGGTCACTTTTAACAACACTCTCCAAAACCCACGTATAATTTTTTTTGTCCCTAAAAACAACAACAACAACAAGATCCCACTCCGATGGAAGGAAAAAGTGGGGAACGATTTGTAATCTTTCGTATTTCCAATTGGCACTAGTTAGCCGAATATAGAAACGACTGGCGCGTGAGAAACTTTAAGAGATTTGATTTTAACCCTCTACGAGGTGCTCACACAATTTGTTTATTCAAAACTAGAGGGAGAGGAAAATAAAAAGGTAAAGATGAAGGTAAAACTAATGTATGTTGGAAGCAGAACTTTGTTTTGTGATAAACCCTTTTGAGCGTTCTGCCATCTTCAGTGCTAAGTTTCGTTCTTAAAACAAAACAAAATGAATTAGCAATAGAAAGGTAAAGGTATTTCGATGAGTGATTCTATCTTAGGCGATTGCCTTTCCAAACCTTTGTGTTGTATTCTGGGGAGTGTTTCCTTGCCTTGGTCTGCGCTTTGTTTATTCTGCCCATGCTATTAGCTACCAGACCCTACTTGTAGGCATGGGCTCCCCGGAAGTGTCCCGTAAGGATGCGAGTTAAAAGTCTACAGCTATTCCTTTTGACGGATACAAACCTTTTATGGACTTTCCTGTCGCATAATTTTCATACAATTTTGGAGATCTTATAGCTTTGCACTTCTTTTCACACCCTATCTGCTTGTTCAATCATGTGTAGATTGGTGTAGACCTGTTGCATAATGATTATTTATCGTAAAGATTACCGGTTTGATTAATTATTTTCTTGAAAATCCATTTAATGATTGATTACTATTACTTAAAATTTGTAATGAAGATTATCCAATAAATTAAAAAAATAATCAAAAAAAATAAAAAATCATGATTTTGTACGATTATTAAAAAAAAAATAAAAAAATTTTATTAATAAAAAATTAAAAATAATAAAAAGTAATCGAAACAACTTTTTATACCTTTCATGAACATGAAATGGTATTATAACTTTGGTCCGATGTTTGTAAGTATGAGAAGAAAAAGAGATAGACCCACCAATAAGTATACCGAAATGATCAGGGCGATGAGCTGAGTCGATTTAGCCATGCCCGTCTGTCCGTCCGCCCGTCTGTCTGTTTGAACGCAAACTCGTCCCTCAGTTTTTAAGATATCTTGATCAAATTTGGTATAGAGCCGCCATGTTATATAAATTTTGCAATTAAAAAGCTAGGAACGAAAATTTTGCAATTTTGGTACTTATTATATGTTTGTTTCGATTACTTTTGATTATTTTTGATTTTTTTAAAATTTTTTTTGATCACTTTTGATTATTTTTGATTTTTTCAGTATTGTTGTAGAAGCACATAAATATACACGTCAACAATGCTGAAAAAAAGTATAGATAATCAAAAAAAAAAGATAAATAAAAATAATCAAAAGTAATCAAAACAACCTTTTCTTGATGATTTTTTATTTATTTTATTTTTTGATATTTGATCCTGCGGTCTCCCATGCACCCGATTCAATCGATCTAATTGTCTAAGTTTGTAAATATCCCTGCAATGTATAAGAAGTCACCCATTGCCAATTCCCCTTGTTCTAGGGCATTTAATATGTGTATAAGACCAGTGTAGAGGGACGCGTCCACTGATCTGCCAGTGTTGGAAGAATGTTGTGTATTGGGAATTAAGTGCCCTTTAACATCTATGCTTAGGTATCCTTTTATTTGGGGAATGGAAGTAAAAGCACAATCTTAGCTTAGCTACTTAAATTTGAAAAAAAAAACCAGTTTGGTGCAAACTTAATTTGGAAATACGTCAGAATGATTTTTTCAGTCATTCCCTATTTCCTTCCTGGGTTGAAAAGCCTATGCTATTTATTCGCTCACCCATACCTTCTGCTGATGGAAAGTGTACACTTGTAAGTGCTTCAAGGAATTCTGCGCTATTACGCGGCCATTCTTCTTTTCAAAAGGCCCTGAGCCTGTTCGCTTTTTGACAGGATCTTTGTCAAACTCGAAGATGATTATTTCCATCCACGTCAATGACGATGTCCCGTTCTCCACACCTATAGCTTGCCTTCAGTTTTTAGAAAAGCAACAAACAATTAAGCAAGCAGAAACCATTATAAGCGTTTATAATTTTGGTTGCTACCACTCAAGCACCATATTCAAATGTTAGTAATTTTAACAAAAAATTCAATTTGCTGTTTTATTCGTAAGTTGCTTAGTGCTTACGAAAAAAACGGCTTATGTGAGCTAATGTTTTGCTTACCATAACAGCAGCCCTAACCCTTGCTTTCAGGTTCGCGTGGTTGGTAGTACAGGTTAAGGGAAATTGGGAGGAAAATGCAACAAAAAGGGGAGAGCAAATCGAAAAGAAGAGGGGGAGCGAGAGATTGAGAAGGAGAGAGTACGCAACTGATGTATACAAGTTTTTGAAACATTTAAAAAAATTTTTTTTTCAAACAGCGTTTTATGAGGTGGGAAGAACAAACTGTAACGAGTCTGCTAATTTAATGTGAAAACTGAACGCTGTTGAAAGTATCCAGGTTAAATTAGTTTTTAAAAATTGCTTGCGCGAAAAATATCTTATATGAGAAAACATGTACGTTTGTAACAAGTCGGGCGCTTTCTTTCGGCGTACTATTTTTTTCATTCGATGGTTGTATTTAGTGTCCCCTTTCAGCTGTCTTTACGCATGTAATTGTTTATTTATGAGAACTTAAGTGTGTAATAAAAAACCCTCTCTCACCCCAGCACACGCACAGGGTTAAACACACATTCCAAAGAATACAAATAAAAGAGTAAAATCAAGAAAAATCACAACTTAATAGAATTACAGAGCATTACAAAGCAGTAAGGAATCATAAAAAATTTAGCGAGTAGAGCGAGGCGGCGGGAAGGAGTAAGGCAAGCACAGTAATGCTACATAAAACACGATTAAGACACTCACTCAAACACCCACTCGCAAGTTGAATCGTACGTAGGAGGGTGATGCGGTCACTGGGCAGCGCAACTTCAGCAGTCGCATACGAGCTTACATACACACTCCACATAGTAGACGGGATAATATGCCAGCGGGCGAAATTCTCATGTAACCAGCAGATCAATGCCCATTTGCTTCAATTTACTGAATCACATACTGCATGTGTGTCAGTGTGTATGTGTGAGTGTGAGTCTGTGTGTGTCTCTCTAGCATGTTCAAATAAAAAACGAGGCAAGGCATTATTTACCCATAGCCCATTGCTAAACAGCGAAACGAGCAATAACAAAAAGCATTACGACTAACCAGTATGACCATTCTTATCCCCACTTGACATGTCAAGGGAGCAAACTGTGAGAAAAATGAGAGCAACGCAAAAAAAAAAGAAGGAATTTTAAGAAGAAATGAAAAAAATTTATTTTAGATAATAAACCCGAGGCGATGGCACTTGCTCAGCTTTCTAAGTGTGGGTGCGGGTGCGAGAATGAGGGTGGAAGGAATGCGGGGCATGCGTACATATTTATTTTTGGCATAAAAAACAGCTTATAAATAAATTTGCTTCACTTAAAGTGACCAAATTGTGTTATTATCGCAGGGATGTGAGTAGTTTGATATGTGTCAGAGATTAAAAGGACTTTCATGTTCAATAAATTTAGACATTATAAGGTTCTGTCAGTATGTGACTGCTAACACTATGGAATATCAGAAAGACTAAAAGTAGTAAGGAGTATGAGTAAATAAGTTTCATACAAAATTCCAAGACATACAAGAAAAATCTTATTACACTATGCAACATTTATTAGACGGGGCGCGCATGGACAGTGAAATAATACTTTTTAAAATAATCTCAATAATTGGACATTGTAAAATCAGCAAAATTACCATCTTTGAAGCATCTGCATGTAGCGTGGTTATATCTTACTTCCCTACTTTGCCAGGGTAGTAAAAAGAAACCGCGATCCGCAAAAAATTTCTACTACGACTATCGAAAAAGTATGTTTTGATGCCATTTTATCATTTTTCTAAAAATTTTATAATTATCTTATTTCAAACCAAATCCTGTAAAATAATTTAACGCATTAAATTTGGTAACAAAAAATATTTTTTTTTAGGTTACAAGTAAAATGAATAACGTGGGCCAATAACGGGTTAAAATAAAAATCAAGCTTTGAGAAGTTTTGTAAAACATTTTTGCTGATTGTCTCTCCTAGAAGGCATAAACTAGTTAGACACAATTTTTACAGGTGTGATTAAAATGAATTTCCTGTGGCGTTAGTAGGTTAAAGTTTATATATACTAGTATTTTGAAAAATTTTTCACCAAAAACTTCAGATGAAATTACCCTGCAGTGTTATATTTATATTTAATTTCAGAGACCATTTCGACGACTGAGTGAAAGGTCAACCTGTGTCTAGAAGAACAACCCGCCTCAGAATTTTCTTTAAAAACACCCTGCCTCAGTTTTTTTTTTTTTCAATAATAAAATAATTTCGAAAACGTTGTATCTTTAGGAAAATTCAAAACATTTTTAGCTTAGATAAGGCTGTTTCGAATCAAATTCTCTGATTGCGCTTTCTTTCACCAAATTCTGAGTGAGAGCGTTTTGCGCAAACAATTTGGTGGAGCGTGATTTTCAGAAAAAAAATTTGAAGCAAAGAGTTCGTGAAATATATTTTGAAAGAGGATGATTTCTCACTCAGCAGTCGGCTTACCTTGTCATAAAAAGTTTGTTTGACACAAATTGTTCAAGGTCTAAGGAAAGAGACATCTTAGGTCGGCTAAGGGTTAAAATTTGGAAGATATCTATGCTGATAAAAATTTTGTAAAGCACTTTACACCAAACAATGTATAAAAAGTAAAGCAATTAAGACTCCCACAAACAGTTCAAACTCTAAAAAAAGTAGTCTTAGGTTGGCAGCGGGTTAAAAATGTCGGGATATCTTTCTTCGAAAAATTTTCCATAGCATTTGATGAAATAAAGCATAACAACAAAAGAAATGAAGTTTCTAATAAAAAGTTAATTTAAACAATTTTAAAGGTCTAAATATATTGTTAAATGTCTAGATGGTTAAAGTGTAAAAAAAATATAAATTTGTAGACAGTTTGCAGTAGGTCGAAGTGAAATAAATTTTTTTGTAATAAAATAATATTAAAGTTAATATATAATAATATTCGTTTCTAATAAAATAATTGTATGGCAACTTTTTTTTTTGAAAGAAATGTGCATAAAATAGTTTCAAATATATTTTAACCCATTAGTTCTCTTTTATAAATTTAAAGATATAAATTTTGCTGTTAGTTGAGGAATAAAAAAAATCTATGGTGTAAACAATTTGCCTAACATTTAACATATTTATTTTCGTTAGTGTGCGAAACATATGAAAAAAAGGATTTTCGGGTGTTACAATAGGGTTCATTTATTCCAAGAAATTATATGTACAATAACTTTGTCGAATATTTTCAAGCTTACTGTATTACCCTTTTTATTGAAATATCGCTTGTTTCGGTTTTTTAAAAGTCTTAATAAAATTATCATAGAGGTTCTTATAGGGTTAAGATATTTTAGAAATTCTTTGTCGAAATTTTTTCTTGAATATTTCCAGCAAAGCTGTGATATATTTTAGCTCGTGACCTTAATCATGTAGTTACATATGATTTTTTTTTTCGAAAATCATAAAATGCGTTTTAAAATTGGCGTACGGGTTAAGTATTAAATAGAAATGTTGTATGTAACTCAAAAAATTGTGTTTTGCAGTGGTTTGTCTGCGAACGGCGCGCTCATAATATTTTTTTGTGAAAGTTTAAATAAAATTATAATAATGTGCCGCTAAAGGGTTAAAATGTTGATATAAAGTTTTGTCTAGAACACTTACGGAAGGTTTGAAATCATTCTATGAAAATGTTTTTAAACTTTTTTTTGAACATTTAACAACCTAAATCTTTATGGGTCGCCATAGGGTTAAAATACTGATATAAAACTGTGTATTGAAAACCTAGTGTAACTTTAATAAAGCATTTTAAATCATTGCACAAAAATTGTTTTAACGATTTTTTTGGACATCTTAACCCCGTAGCGACCATGCTATAACTTTTTGTTTAGTATTTATTTGAATGGGTCGTCAAAGCCCTTTAGAAGGCTAGCTTATGAACTAAATTTTCTTAAAAAAACATTCCTATATAGCGTCATGACTAAGCTATTCCACTAAGATGTGAATGTTAACCCCTTCGTTCCAGCAAAATTCTCTTAAAAAGAAATGCCTGCAAAACCAAATGGTTTGAATATAAATAGATTAGAATTTTGTTGTACAGTGTTGTTATTCCCTTAACTAACTGGCATTTCTCATTGTTATTACATACATAAATATTATTATTGCTTTTGTTGTTGTTGCACTTAATGCGCACTGCCAAGTGCCCACAAAAACCGCAAAAATTTCTACGCTAAATTTTAGTCTCCAGAAATTCCTTATGAATTTTTTATTTCTAAGTTTTTTCTTTTAGTGGGTAACATTTTCTCTTCGCAGCACATGCTGATTTAATCTTTGCACTCAGCAGTGGCCTGCAGCGTCATCTAAGTAGAGGCTTTTATTTTTTTATCTTCCAAAATTTGTTTAGTTTTTTTTGCCATTTTTTGGGATTTTTTCTTTTCTTTTCTTTTTTTTTGGTTATTTAGTTGACGTCTGGCTGGTCTCAACAGGAGCAGTGATTCTCGTTTTTTATGTCTTAGCAATAAATTTTTATGCGTATCCACTTCATAATTCGCTTAAACGGCATAGAGACACTCTGTAATGGCCATTGTCATTGATAGTCAAGCGGAAAGATTAAAATAGATGCGAGTTTATGGAAGAGTGCAAGGGCAGTGAAGCAAGACGTCTGTTGGCTTAAAGTGTTTGCTGGTGGGATTGCTGGAAGTTTAATGAAAATGGCTTTAATTGAGGATTTCATAATTTTTTTCCTAGATTACGAATCTTTAGTACTATTAAATTAAATAAGATCGAGCTTTGTATGGTTAGTGGAATAATAAATTCTTTCTAAAAACATATTAATGGCAAGAAAGGGTTAGACGTCACATCTGAGTAAATAGCTACTTGTAGTAGCTAGTCTTATAGGTATAATAGAATCTCATGAGTAGCCATTTTGTAGAAAATCTAAACCCTGAAACTGTCTCGCTAAAGAACTCGAACTTTTCAATAAAATATTACGAAAAAAGTTATAGAAAGGTCAGAGTGATTCCACACACTTTTCGGCAAAGTTTTGTATAAGTTTTTAACGCCTTAGCGAACCATAAAAATCTTATTATTATTCAGACTTTCGAAAAAAAAAAAAATTAAGTTGCGAGTTTCGCAACAAAATGTTGTGTATTCATAATATAATGCAAATAGTTTTTGAAATTGTATGAAAAAAATAAATAAATTTCTTACCCACAGTATTATATAATTTGTAATCCATTAGCAACTTGTGAAACACATTTTACTGTGACTTACAAATGTAACATTTTAACCTTATAGCGACCCACTATACATAAACTTTTTTCCATGAACAGAGAGCTAAGGGACAAAATGATTTTCAAAATATAATATTTGTCTGTACATACATTTTATAACATTTTAAATTTCTAGTGACTAAAGAAAAATTTTATGAAATTCTTCAATATATTCTATAAAATACTAGGGTTAACCAAGCCTATTTGAATCTCCTAACGACCTCTGAAAATTCTTTCTCTCGTACTTTCCCAAAAGTGATACTTCCGCTGTTATTAGAAAATGAATACGATAAAATAATTTGAAAAATTATTGTCGATTCTCTACAAATTGTTCATCTATTCTCTACAACATATTAGCCCGTCAGCTTCCTAGGGGTACATTTTTATTTTAAACTTTTTGTTTTGAAAAATTGTTCTAACAAACCTACAAAGCTAATTAATTAAAGTATCCTGAAATGTTTTCAAAGTAATTGCACAATGTTAATGGGAAGCAAATAAACTTACATTAATAGATTTTAACCCGCTGCTTACATTAGCAATTTATTTAATTTCGACCATTAAACTAATTGATCAGACGAAAGGTAAAACACAGAAAAGTAGAACCTAAAATTGGTTCAAGGTTTTCTCTAAAATTTTTAAATTTTCTATACAAATTTTAAACTAAAAAATAGTTTAACCCGTTAAAGACCTCATACATTTAATTTTATTTAGTTATCAAAAAAAAATGTTTGCCCCGATCTTTAGTAAAGAGTTAACCTGTTAAAGTCTTGCATTTTCAGTATTTAGACAAGTGCTCAGTTTTCAATTCAGGCCAGAGTTGAAGACTTAAGGTTTAAAAAGTATATCTAGTGGGAGTTTCACTTCCTTCAACGAAGGTTTCCAAACAATTTCCTAAAACGATTTTCTTTGACTGCATCTTCGATTACACATCCAATATATTTATATATACATCCATACATATGTATATACTCAGAAACAAATATATCTCTCTCTATGGCGCGATATACAACAGGCATATCATCATAAACCTCCTAAGAGATTTTTGCGCCAAGCTTCTCTTCCAATTTGTGGTGTGCCGATTTGAATTTTTCCCTACAAATTGGTGGGACCTACAGTTTTTTGCCGACTCCGAACGGCATCTACAAAGGAGACGAATTTTTGCTGAGAAGCCTGTCATGGCAGAAATACACTCGGAGAGTTTGCCAAACCACTGCCGGAAACAAATATATATTCTAGTGTTATTGCAGTCTCAACTTCAAGTGGACCAGAATGATACACCTGACGCCTTCATTTGATTTATTTCTGTAAAGGTGGCATGTAATCCCTGTAGGCAAATTACTTTACGTGCCTAGTATAACCTAGTTTAATGGTACTAGATCCTTAAAAAATCAGAAGCTTGTATATGAACTGTATTATTATTAACAGACATTTCTAATTTAAATTTACTTTATCTTACTTTATTCATTTAATTTTTTTTATTTTATTTCATTTTTTTAAATTTTATTTTATGTTATTTTACTTTATTTTACTTTATCTTAGTTTACTTAATTTAATTTTTTTTTATTTCATTCAATTTTTTTTTTATTTTATCTTAACTTATTTTATTTTTGTTATTTTATTTAATTTAATTTAGTTTAATTTAATTTAATTTAATTTTATTTTATCTCATTTACCTCATTTTGCTTTTTTTATTTTATTTTATTCTATTTTAATATTGAATTTTCGAGCTCTAGGCCACCAATGTGTCTTTACACAATAAATAAAACCAATTGCAAATAGCTTTATGTATGTATATATACAAGGTGGCGCAAAAGTAAGCTTCCGATGTTCAGCATATCGGTTGTGGCAGGTGCAGTGTGTGCTGTTGCACCGTCTTGTTGGAACCACATGTTTTCCAATCCAAATTCATCAAGTTGCGGCAAAAAGAACTCGTTGATCATTGCTCTGTAGCGCTCACCATTCACAGTTACCGTTTGGCCCCGACCGATTATTGGTAAAATAAATAGTCAGCAATATTCCGCGTTCTGGAGCAGTGTAGCGTAACATTGTTTATTAACGTGTATTTCGCATGTGTTTACTACACAAATGTCAAAACAGAACTGACTTTAGGGGCCAATCGCAAAATTTATAGCATTTTCTGATAGGAGGATTACTTTTGCGCCACCCTGTATTTCGTCGATATTTCGAATTTATTCTAAATTCATCTTCAGGACTGAAACAAAGCAAAGTATGTCAAACCAAAACATAACAATCATAACCACCTACTTACACTCTTGAGTCTTGAGCTCGAAAATTTAATATTATTTATTAATAAAGGCCGAAAATATTACGATTTTATTCTATTTTATTTTATTTTATTTTATTTTATTTTACTATATTTTATTTTATTTTATTTAATTTTATTTTATTTTATTTTATTTTATTTTATTTTATTTTATTTTATTTTATTTTATTTTATTTTATTTTATTTTATTTTATTTTATTTTATTTTATTTTATTTTATTTTATATACGCCACAGTGTCTATATTAATATGTATAAGCGCTGCGTATGTAAGTATGTGTGTACGTGTATATGTATTTGTTACACATATACTAGCCACACTATTTTATGCAGCGTGAAAGGTAGCAGCTTGACATGGGTTCTTAATGATTTTACAAAACAACTTTGCTGACAACATATATCTACCACAACAACAAATAACAACAACCACATCGCTTACAAAATTAAATGTAAGAACAACAATTTTAGTTGAGTTTATAAAGTGACTTTGAAGTTGTGCCATTTAAAGGATTCAGGATATATCAACTATGTTTAATGTGTGTTGGAGTTTCCTTTTTGCAAATAACTAAGCTCTTTCCCCCTCTTCTCTACACGGTGTGATACCTGTCCTTGTTGTTTAATTCTAGCTTTTTGTTAAAACATCTTGTTCACACTTGTCTGGCCAGACGTCCTGGCCCGTCGTCGATGTCATTCTTGTGCTGGTCGGCGTAATCAACATCTTTGTTGTTGTTACGAAAGTACTTGTCATTGTTGTTACAACTACTGATAGCGTCAGTGTTCTTATAGTTTTTGTTGTTGCTATTGTTACTTGCATTGTTATTGTCGTCCTTTGCTTTTAACTCAAGTGTTCTTGGTGTTGAGCATTTAGTTAAATTTACAATTTGAAAACATTTTGAGCCGGAAGTGACACAACAAAAATTTTAGAGTATAAGAAACAACAACAAAACCAAATTTAACAAGCTGTCACTATTTCACAGTAAACTATTTCGCTTTGCTTTGCTGCGGCACATTCTCTTCATTACGAGCCTTGGTTGGATGTTCTTAAGCGCCTAAATGTCTGCAATGGATTTCAACTTCAATGTGACACAAGTGCTCTATTGGTCAGCATTGCTGTTTTTGTTGTTGTTTTGCTGGTGCTAAAAAGTGTCAAACATTCTAAATAGTAAAAACAAGTGTCCTTTTGTTTCGCTCACACCACTAAGCTTACTCTTCACGGCATACTTTTAGGCGCAGCAGCTCTTTCGATGTACTGAGCTGTGAACCATTTTCCGTTTCTCACAGCTGGCTTTTGACAAATTCGTATAATATAGCTGTAGTAGCAGGCATAGACCAAAAACGGCTGGCCTCTCAGTTGCCTGGTTACAGTTGGATCATGCTATTGCCTCTGGAGATAGCATAGTTTGACTTGAACTCCGTGATTTTTAATTTAGAAGCCAGAAAGTCGAAGTTTTAACTGACGGCCTGGCAAGATTTATACTTGCTTATTGGAACTAATCGAGCTATCGAGAATTTATCCTATCTCGACCAACGAAGAAAACTATATAAGTCCCTTATCCCTGATAATATCTGATGAGGCGAGAGAAAGGATCTTCGAAACATTTATGAGCCTCTATGACTTGGCGACGGCGAGTTCCGTTAAAGATTTTGTGAAGAGCTATAGCTGGCTAGGCCATGCTGTAAAAATGGATGCAGAAGGACTAGTGAAAAGCTTCGACATGTAGTAGTTCCACCATAAATAGTTTCGAGTAGCTTCACTGTCTATGAAGTCAATAGGGTATCCTGTTTTCGTCAGCATTGTTGTGGTGTTGTTCCTATACTTCCACCAGATTCACACCCCACAACTCGCCTCTCTTTCCTTTAACCCTCAGTCAGGTATGTACACATAAGTATTTGTTTTGTCAAACTGAAGAGTTCCAAGTACATACTGGGGGTGGGCTCACTTTGTGTTTGTGCAACTTAAGTTAAACTTTTTGAGCTAATTGGTTATTTTGTGGAAATTAAGTGCTGTAATTTTATTTACTTGAGGTCATTTGTAGTTGGCAAGTTCTGATATGAGCAAAGAAGTACATAGTTTTTGAGAAAGGAGCTGCCTGTTCTTGCCAAAGCAACGAAGCGCAATCAGGAAATTCAACTCCAACTGAGATTTTGCGCTATGAGCACGTCCTTACTCGTTGTAGCACCGGAAGGCTTCAAAAGCATGTTGACCAAAAATAAATATATTTTTAGGATATTGCAAAAGTGTTGCACCAACTAGAAATTTGATTAAAGTTGCAATAAATTTGTATTCTATGCCGTGGTTAAATAATCGTATAAAGGAAAAAGAGAGCCCGAAGTAAGATGCATTTCTGAACCCAGCCGAAACATAATCTTGATTTAAAATAGAATGGAAATAGTGGCTGGCTTTACTCAGTAGTTTGGACTTAAACATATAGAATCGATAACCCGAAAGTCGGGCTAGTACTCTAGAGTACCCGATGAACAACCGAGAAAGGTTTGCTAATACTTACCAAAATATTTGGGTGGTGTTTTTTCAACTAAATTAACAATACCATACCGATATATTTTACACAAATTGTTGATACTTTTTCCTCGATGGATTGTTTGATATATTTTTGGGTATTGAGAATCCGAACCCCAGTATCGTATCGAGTTTGAGTAGAAAAAAATTGGGGAGATGTTCGCCCTGTTCCTAGATGATTGAATTCGACGAGTACTGAATACCCGCATTGGTCTCAAAGGGTCTAAAAACTTCCCAAGCCGTTCCAATATTGAGTGTTCTTGGTCAGGTCTGACCATTTTAATTCTTCTTTTTCTCCAAATAGCGTACGCTGGTATTCCAATCTGGAATATTCGCAGAACAGGTTCTTACGCTTAAAATTTGTTTTAGAAAATATTTATTCTGAAGTCGTAACCACTATAGTGATTATTGACTCGATATTATTAGGTGCGGAATATTTTTAAAGCCCCCCGCAATCGAGTCCCAGGCTAATTCTTTACCCTCGACCTCATGGCATTAACATTCACAAACAGATGACTGGTTTAATAAAACTGTTGACATTTAGTTGACAAGTTCCTTTGACTACATAAAGTCACCCAATGTTGCCCAAAACTGCGTGTGTAACTTTTCTATCTATCCAAAGTCATATCGGATTGCCCAAAACTGTTTTTATACCTTTCATGAATATGAAATGGTATTATAACTTAGGTCCGTATGAGAAGACCCACCAATAAGTATACTGAAATGATCAGGGCAATGAGCTGGGTCGATTCAGCCATGTCCGTTCGTTCGTCCCTCCGTCCGTCTGTTTAAACGCATACTAATCCCTAAGTTTTGGTGAGAAGGCGACAACCTGGTAAGGCCACTCCGACATAATCGGTTTAAGGGCTTGCTGGGGGGGTTCAAACAGCAGCGTCTGATCACCAGGTAGTGCGCCTGCAAGCGGGCGTCTGTCTTGGATCAAGCGGCTCGCTATACAAACGTGTAATAGAATTCAACCTCCCGTGAAACGGGTTGTGCGTTGGGTTTGGGACCCACCACATAAAACAACGTTCCAATGAAATTCAACAACAAAGCCTCGGATATGAGAACCCCTTTCGGTCAAAATCGCCCAGGCGGTTAGATGACCATTTAAAGAAGAAGTCCTTAAGTTTTTGAGATGTCTTGATGAAATTTGCTAAGGGGCCGCCATTTTGTAAAACATTGATCATTTGTCGGAACCAACAAGATCGGACCAATACAACGCATAGCTCCCATACAATCGATTTATGAAAGGTATAAAGTCTTCGACACAGTCAAGACAGCCCTTTCCTCACTTGTTTTAGCATTACGTTTTACAATTTTAGAGAAACTTAAGAAGATATTTATGGAGCGGCAAAGAAGAACGGAGCCAGAATCGAAATGCAAAGGGTTCGAAATTTTCATTTGTACAAATTGCCAATTCTCAAAAATTTTCAACAAAACATTTTCGCTTAAAAAAATTTAGAAGATTGCATTTAGTTTTGAGATTTAATGTTAAAACTTTCAAGCTTTGAAACTGAATCTCACAATTTATATTTTGTAATGTTTTAAAACGTATCTGCCAAACAAAACCAAGCGGGAACAGTTGAAGGGTGTTGCTGTTGGCCGTTCATCGAGTGCTCTTTACCAACTGCACTGGATGTTAATTTCTTTTCATCAGACATTTGCCTATATTTTTTTTTTGGTATAAGTTCCGAGTTTTTTGGAGTTATTATATTTACTTTGTGCTTAGACTGTACTTGATTGCATAAAATATGGACCCCAATACACTTCCAATCACTTCAAAATAAAAATAAAATGGAAAAGAGGATAAAAGTAAGTATCGTCATTTACTCAAACGAAACTCATATGGAAATGGAGCGAGAGAAATTTACAATGTTAGCCAACCAATCTGAAAAATACAACTAAAGATGTATGCTTTAATTATAGGAACGAATTGTGATGCCCATTAAAAGATAATTTCACAGAAATAAAATAAAATAAAATAAAATAAAATAAAATAAAATAAAACAAAATAAAATAAAATAAAATAAAATAAAATAAAATAAAATAAAATAAAATAAAATAAAATAAAATAAAATAAAACAAAATAAAATAAAATAAAATAAAATAAAATAAAATAAAATAAAAGAAAAAAAAATAAAATATAATAAAATAAAATAAGATAAAATAAAATAAAAGAAAATAAAATAAAATAAAATAAAATGAAATGAAATAAAATAAAGTGAAATGAAATAAAATAAAATAAAATAAAATAAAATAAAATAACATAAAATAAAATAAAATAAAATAAAATAAAATAAAATAAAATAAAATAAAATAAAATAAAATAAAATAAAATAAAATAACATAAAATAAAATAAAATAAAATAAAATAAAATAAAATAAAATAAAATAAAATAAAATAAAATAAAATAAAACAAAATAAAATAAAATAAAATAAAATAAAATAAAATAAAATAAAATAAAATAAAATAAAATAAAATAAAATAAAATAAAAGAAAATAAAATAAAATATAATAAAATAAAATAAAATAAAAGAAAATAAAATAAAATAAAATAAAATGAAATGAAATAAAATAAAGTGAAATGAAATAAAATAAAATAAAATAAAATAAAATAACATAAAATAAAATAAAATAAAATAAAATAAAATAAAATAAAATAAAATAAAATAAAATAAAATAAAATAAAATAAAATAAAATAAAATAAAATAACATAAAATAAAATAAAATAAAATAAAATAAAATAAAATAAAATAAAATAAAATAAAATAAAATAAAACAAAATAAAATAAAATAAAATAAAATAAAATAAAATAAAATAAAATAAAATAAAATAAAATAAAATAAAATAAAATAACATAAAATAAAATAAAATAAAATAAAATAAAATAAAATAAAATAAAATAAAAGAAAATAAAATAAAATAAGATAAAATATTATGAAATAATTTAAAAAATAAAATTAATTAAATGAAATAAAATAAAAATAATGAAACGAAATAAAATAAAGTTAAATATGGTGATTGTTGTTGGAGCAGTGCTCGAATTTTTATGTTTGCTTGTTAATTGATATTAGAGGAAAAAATTACAACGATACGCATGTTGTTAACTGGCGTGAACAACAACTACTAAGTGCAATCGACATTGTTGGCGTACCAGCGCTAACAAGTGATAATCCGAATGAATGCACAAAGCAAATTTTAGACACTGCCTTGAACTTATCTGTTTCTGCAGAAGAGATAAGCAAGTGCTACGTCAAAAGGTTTAAGCAAGCAAATGTGCTCCGTATTCACTTTGCCTCTACTGAGTTGAAAAGAAAAGTTATGTCTCAAAAACGGAGAGCAAAGGGAAAATTAACATCTCAGCTTTTTGGTGATGGAAAAAAACACCAATATTTGTGTAAACGATAGTCTTACTACCCTGCAAAAAACGGAAATACTCCGTTGCATACTCCATAGAATACTCCTAAAGGAGTATCAGAGTACTCCAACACATATCCTCATTCATATAAAAAGGTGGTCCAATTTACATTGCAATGTCCGGTAATTGGATCACCTAATCCATCTCGGAGTACTCCGTTTCTTTGCTTTTGAATACTCTATAGACCACCTACGTGAGAGTACTCTCAAAATACTCCCATGGGATTACTCTATAGAGTATTCAACAGCAAAGCGAGAGCGGGAGTAGGTGTTCCTCAAAAGAACACATACTCCCTTCTCGCTTTCGTCTAGAGTACTCTATAGAGTAATCTTCTGGCAGCATTTTCAGAGTACTCCAACGTAGGTGCTCTATAGACTATTCGGAAGCAAAGGTGATCCAATCACCGGACATCGCTATGTAAATTGGACCACCTTTTTTATATGAATGAGGTTAAGTGTTGGAGTACTCTGATGCTCCAACGTTGTTTACAGGGTAGCTACAACAGGGCGCTGCTTACAGTAGCGAAGAAAACAAAAAAAGCAAAAAATTATAAATATCTGTGGATAAGTCTTGGTAGAATTTTGATGAAAAAGGTAAAGGTATGATAATAGCGACGCCGTTTCTGTTAGGACTTTTGACGATTTGTCAAAAGTCACGTAGTTCTTACGAATTATTATTAAATACTTTTTTCAAATGGCTTTTTCTAATCTTATAAATACGAACAACCTCGCTATAATCAATCCTATCAATCCTATTAATGACCTAAATTTGATGTATAATTCTACGGATTCGTTTTTTGCTATTCATCAAAACATACGCAGTCTTCGGCAAAATTTTGATTTATTGGTTTGTAATTTAGAGATGTTTAAAAACTATCCCGATTTAACCTTTGTGTCTGAAATCTGGATATACTCTCACGAAATACGTGATTTTACTATACCTGGCTATAATTTTTTCGCGAACACTAATGACAGATATTCTGCAGGTGGTGTTGGAGTTTTTGTGCGGGATATGTATGAGTGTGATTATTTTGAATACAATATCACAAGTGCTGATATCCTTAAAGTTTCATTAGGTATCTCTGGTACAGTCTTTACTTTTATATGTGCTTATAGGTTACATGCGATACCTGTTCAGACATTTTTGGAAGAGCTCTCAAATCTTCTCCGTAGTGAAAACTCAGCCAATATTGTTATCTTGGGTGACTTTAATTTAGATATTCCTCACGTTAATACTACCGTAGATAGTTTTCTAAATCTAATAGCTAGTTATGGTCTAACATCGTATTTAAATGAACCAACTCGTAGTAGTTCCGGGAGCTGCTTGGATCACGTTTTCTGTCGCGTTAGTAATAATTTTCTCAGTAGTTTTAAGAGCTTAAATCCAAAGTCAGGATAACAGACCATACTATGACTGGTGTAATGCTAAGCAAGGCATGTGAAAAAAACACTAATAAAAGAAAGGTTAGTTCTTATTTAACGCAAACAAATTTCGACGCTCTAAACGAACGATTGCGGTTTGAGTCATTGGAAGAATGTTATTCCGAACAAGACGTATCCAAGGCTTTTAATATTTTTCTGTACATTTTTAATCGTTAGATTAAGTCTGCTAGTTTTTCTTTTATCCCTCGCTGATCGGAATGTAAGTTAAAACCGTGGATTAGCAAGCAGTTGCTAAACAAAATTCATTTAAAAAACAAGCTTGGAAAAAAGTGCAAAAACCACCCGTCAAACGGAAAACTTCGTAACAGGTATATGAAACTATGTAGGGAATTGAGAAAAGAAGTTCATCTGGAGCGTGACAATTTCTATCGCAATGAATTTCGGTCTTCCTACGGCAATCCAAAGAAGGAATGGAATCTCATTAACGGTCTTCTGAATCGCAGTTGTAAAGCTAATACCACATCAATTGTTTTATGTGATGGTGGCGAGAGATTTTCTGATCCTGCAGCAGTAGCAAACCGTTTTAATGACCACTTCCTATCAATCGGGCAATCCTATCTTTCCGCATCTTCCGCTTTGATACCTGAGTTTTCTATTTCAGGAAACAGTTTCTTCTTCGAGTCATTCACTGGCATTGAATTAAATCTCTGAATAACTCCAGATCATGTGGATATAATGGAATTTCGAATCAAATTCTTAAGTATGTGGCACTAAATTTAGTTGATATCCTAACGCATCTGTTCAATATGAGTATTTTAGATGGATCTTTTCCTGCAGATTTAAAATGCGCTGTTGTCATTCCTTTATTTAAAAAGGGTGACAAAACCGATATAAATAATTACAGGCCTATTTCATTACTGTCCTCCATTTCAAAAATTTTTGAAAAACTTGTTAAAGGTAGAATCCTATCATTTCTTGACAATAAGAACTACTTCAGCCCAATGCAATTCGGGTTTAGATGTGGGCGGTCAACAGAAGATGCCTTGTTGGACTTTTGTTCCTTTATATACAGGGAATTAGACAATAAAAAGAACTGTGCTGGGCTATTCGTTGAAATCACGAAAGCTTTTGATATGGTAGATCACCAAATCTTATTAGATAAATTGTATTGTGCGGGCTTCCGTGGGTTTATGTATAATTGGCTTAAATCTTATTTGTCAGGAAGAATCCAAAAAGTTGGAGGTAGTATAAGTAATCCAGTAACAATTAGCTTAGGAGTACCTCAAGGATCTGTCTTAGGTCATATACTATTTTTGGTTTACCTAAATTCAATATTCTAGCTGCCTTTCTGCGGAAAAGTTACAGCCTTCGCCGACGACCTTGCTATCGCCTATGGTTCATCGAACTATCTGGATTTGGTAGCAGGAGTCAATAATGATGTACATTTGTTAAGAGTGTAGTTTGAAGCACATAAGCTTTCTGTCAGCAAGAAAACGAAGTTGTTGTATTTCAATTTGCATCCAAAGACCTCCCCTGATATAGCCATTGTATTCCATGCTACAGACTGCAAACGTTTTGCACTAAATAATTTTCTGCTCTCTGGTACATCGTTTAATGCTGAAATAAACTGTTGCGATAAGTGTTTCGCTATTGAAAAAGTAAGCGACTTTCAATATCTTGGTGTTTGTGTTGACCAAAACATGAGTTGGTCTACGCATATATCTCGTTTGAAGTCCTACTTGCGATCTTCCGTTCGTTATTTTTATAATCTCAGAAAGGTTTGTTCAAACGCAACACTTAAGACTATTTATTACGCTTTAGTCCACTCCAAGCTCCAACATGGAATAAGCTGTTGGGGTGGTGCTTCATTTAATAAAATCCAGCAGCTTCTAACTATTCAAAAATGGGTCATAAGAAAAATATGTAATGTTAATCGTTTTCACCACACTATGGAGTTGTTTAGGGATCTTCTTCCAGTTAAGCATATGTACTACTATAAAACGTTAAAGATATTTTTCATTCGCTTTGGGTATTTACATAGTCTGGTCTGGTCATGGCGGCCGCCGTGGTGTGAAGGTAGTGTTGCCGGCCTACCACACCGAAGGTCCATGGTTCGAGCCCTGGTACAGGTAACATCAAAAGTGATTTGAAAAAAGTTTTTCAAAACGGGGTCGCCCCTCGGCAGGGGTTTGGCAAACTCTCCGAGTGTATTTCTGCCATGACAGGCTTCTCAGCAAAAATTCGTCTCCTTTGTAGATGCCGTTCGGAGTCGGCAAAAAACTGTAGGTCCCACCAATTTGTAGGGAAAATTCAAATCGGCACACCACAAATTGGAAGAGAAGCTTGGCGCAAAAATCTCTTAGGAGGTTTATGATGATATACCTGTTGTATATCGCGCCATAGAGAGAGAGGGTCTCAGATAGTTATAACCTGAGGCAAAACTCATATGGACTTGTGTATGTCCCTTCATCTCGTACAACCAATTTCAACAACTTCTTTTCGATTGTTTCTTGTAAAGTTTTTAATGCGTTGCCTGCATCTATACGTGTAATTAGAAATCTGTGTGAGTTTTTGGGAAAGGTTAAATCCTTTCTACTAGAAAAATCACACAATGACATCAACATTTTGCTGAACCCTAGCACTAAGAAATTCGAGCTAAAACTGTTATTTCTTAAGATATGTACATATTGGTTTAATCTAATTAATTACTTATTGTTTTAATCAAACTTCACCCCACGCACTTTTTACATGTTTCTAAATTTCATTATATTTTATTTTATTCGGAGATGGCATTCGATACTAAAGTATATTATCTTTTACAGAATGCCTCACTTTTCTTTCTGTAATATTGAGAAATTTAATCTAAGTTACTATGGTAATACATATATATATGTTGATTTGAAAGAAAATGAATAAATCTAATCTAATCTAATTTTGTATGGAAAACATCGGACCTCAAGCCGGCAAAATAAAGTAAAAGAAAATAAAAAAAAGTATATCTAATAAAATAAACTGAAATAAAGTAAAATAAAATAAAATAAAATAAAACCAAATAAGTAAAATTATATTCAAAAGTCAACTGAAAGAGCATATAACCAAAATTTGTAATCTCAAGTAATCCTCTCTTTTTGTCAATCACTGGTATAAAGCACCTTCCACCTTGGTAGCCACTTCAAGCCTAAAAGCTGGATACTGTATGGATTTCAACCAGCAAGTTTTATTATCGATGCCGACACATTGAACCATCATAAAATCTGATCCTCCGCTTACCCGACCAATCACAGTGAAATCCACTTAAAAAATGTATGATAAAATATTTCGCTAAAATCTTAAGAATACTTTTTTCTAAACATTATGAAATCTCAAATGCTTAAAGCAATTATAAACGCTTCATCTAAGTATCACATTAAAGATTCTATAATGGTCTAACCCGTAGTTAATTTTAGCTCACCATCAACCATTCAAATATCTTTGTTGCTTTATATTGCGAGCGTATTAGTGGGTTGCGTTTCCACAGGAAACCACAGCCCATTCGAAATTCGAACAAAACATATTCCAGTTAGAAGAACTAATGACTTTGGTCTACCGACAACTATCAAATGTTACTTCAAAAACAACAAGAACAAGACAATTTCAGATAGAGTCAGCTGCATTAGTAATGGCTTAAAAAGTCCTAGAACAAACAGTGTCAGCAACAGCAACACCGACGGCAGTGCGACATTAAGAAAATGCGGTTAATTTGCCTTAATGTCGGCCATAACGAGCTTTGGTGTTGTGCCGAGGGATGGGATATGTCGGCAAGAGGAAGACGAATGATGAGCAGTGATGGTTGGGGAAAGCCCAACACAACAAATGACTTTTACTCAGTGCATTTCACAGCGCACCCGTAATGAGCGTGATTACTCCTAAAAAGCTGTTCCACACAAAAAGTGTTAAACAACAACAAAAACAATGTCAAACACAAATACCAAAGGCCTGGATGTAACAACAATAACCATACAACTAATAGCGATACAAAAATTACGCAACTACAACTTTTTTATTTGTACTTACAGTAGCGTGCAATAGAGTAGCAACTTGACCACGTTGACTTATAACTTTAAACGAGTGATTCTCCTTCGGAAACTGTTTCACCGATTTATATGAAATTTTGTATGTACGCTATCCACCACATATATTAAAAAAATGTCTGCCTAGGTCTTACCACTTACCAGCGTGTTTTATGGGGTTGCCACCTATCTGATATTTGTTTGTTATGAATTGAATTATTCCAATATGGGTAAAAAAAGATAGGCATTTTATGTCGTATTTTAACAAACATTTTTCTTTGAACAGCTATTACTTAGGGTTGCCATATTTTTTCCATATATTTTCATATTCGCTAAAGTTCGAAATCATCTTGGCCCATTTCGATTTTAAATATAGGTCATATGCTACATTTCCAGTTCTCATACCCAAGCGTTCCCACTAGGGGAGTTTAACAGGGTTGCCACCTAATATAAATGTTTACAAGTTAAGTGAGTTATCTATTGTGGTTGCTACCCACGAAATTTATTTTACGCAGTATTTAGTATTAAAATTTTGTTTGATAAGTTTTATCAACTAGAGTTTCCACGTCATCCCATTATTTTGAATTTTTTGCATATCCTATTCTATCTCGAAATTGTCTTGAAGCATTTCTTAGAATTTTTTTTAGGTTATGTGCTACAGTCTAAGCTCTCTTATATAAGTGTTGCCGGCTAGGAGGTTTTAAACGAGTTGCCACGTCTCTCAAATTTAAATAAGATATGAGAATGTGGGTATCAAATTTCTGGGCAAGGGTACTACCTGGGTTTATGTATATACGTATTTTCGATATTTGTCACTATCCCGAAAACCAATTGAATGAACTAATTATTACACACGGTTTGTTGACTAAGTTAGGTTAAGGGAGCGAGCTTGAGATATAACACGCTTTACTTGTGAATACTTTTATTGTACGAGTATGTCGGTTGGGAGCACATTAGTCTCCCGTAAGAACTTATGAAGGAGCAAAAAGTCAACAACCCCCACCTCTGCCAGACTGTGCGTCAGCCCAAAAATCTGAGACGCCTTGGCTGTAGTCCTGGGCATCGACAATGAAATCGACTACTCTTCCTCCTCATTCATTCCCGTTAAATTTTGAATTTTTGAGCCGTTCGTGTAGATTTTAGTCTCTCTACCAGTGACTAAGTCCAGATCCCATTCCTGCCTCGAGGGATACTTTACCTTCCAGTCCCGAAGTCAATAACTTACGTGATATAGACAGTATCGACTGCTAGGTAAGTTTGTTCAGCGTTTAGCTCCGAAGGTTGCCTTGCTGGTGTAATACGCTGAAAGGGCCTTGTTTGATCTCTCCTCGATATTCCGGCTAGACGGTTTGTAAGTCAAACCATATAAAAAAACTACTCCGGATTTATCACTTTATTGATTATAGAAACTACTTAATGAAACGTAGAAGGCTCTACTCATTGTCACACCACCTCAATTCCTCCCACTACTTCTGCCGGTTTATACTAAAAAAATTAAAAATAGGCTGAACTCTGGGTAAACATTTAACTTACAACTACAGACACAGGTTTTCATGTATTTTTGTCAGGTATCTCTTAAACTGCGATACTAGCTTGCAAGTAACGAGACAGGCGGACATGGCTAAAGCGTCTCAGCTTACAGTCTTCTTCATTTCCGTATAGTTATTGGTGGATGCGTCTCTTTTCCTTCTCATACTGATAAAGATCGGAGCAAATACATTATTATATTTCATGCTGGGAAAAGGTGGAATTAGTCATGGAGAATGCAGTCAGCTGATACAAATGCTCCTCACTGCTTTTTTATTGCACTTCACTGTACATTCATATATGTACATACTTGCAAACACTAACATCGAGGTATATTAATGCTAGAGTTAGAACAGGAAAATAGCGAACGGGTTCACTACGTCAGTCGGCGGGTAGAACCAAAAAAAGCAAGATGTTCACCGCCTGCCGCCCCCTCCAGCCAGAAAAAGGAAATCCCACGTAATGACCGTAATAATCGCAGTTAATTAGTCGACGACTACGACGATGACTCTACAACAAATAACGCAGACAAGCAATAACAACAACAACAGCATTGGTAACAATATTCTCAAAGTTACACTAAACAAATATAAATTATTGTTGTTGTTGCTTTATTTTTTAACGGAAATAGCAACTGAACTGCCAAAACAACAAATTTTTGTCGGTAACGGGTTTTTATCGACGAAATATGCGCGACTAGTACGCGTTGCCCTGCATGCAAATTGAGGTACAACCCACAACATTTTCTTCTTCTTCTTCTTCTACTCCTAGAAAACCCAGCCAGAGTCGCTCCACTCGTTCACTTAAATGTTTAGATAGTTAATGGTTGATTGTTGCCAAAACGTTTGCCATCGACATTATCAGCGCCGAGTTGTTGTTGCTTTGTTATTTTTGGGTTAAAAACATGAAAACGCGAGCTGAGCATGAAGGATGCGTGGCGGTTAAGGCTTGATGGGTTAGAGCAAAAAGCAAATGTCGATCGTTTGAAATTTCACAATTTGTTTGAGCCTAACTGGAGTCACCTGTGGAAAAGTGAAAAAGTTTTTCCATGGGCGTTTAATGTGTTTCGATTTTATCTTTTGCCGACTTTTTGGGTGTTGCGCGGAATGAAAAGTCATTATTTTGCAATTCGTTAAATTTGTGAGAAAAAATTATGGAGTAATGAAGAGGAAAGGAAAGCGACTACTAGTTATGTAGGCAGAGACAAGGAAGTCAATAATGAACTCAAAATTTGCAGTCAAAAGCATACATTTATTTGTAGGGAGAATCAAAATTTAATATGAATGTTGGTGGCTTTTGCTAACATGGGTTTAGTAACGATATCGGGGGAAAGAGGCGGAACATATCTTATATTTATAAAAATGAAATGTCTGTCGTATGATCGCGATGGATGTCTAAACGGCTAAACCGATTTCCATTATGTAAAAATTACTTTCTTGGACATTCTCTGTGGAAGGTTTCTCGATAAAAAAATATTCGAAAATTTTAGTTGTTGCTACCGAAAAATAAATACAGCTGAGAGGTCACGATTTAGCAATTTTGATAAGTTTTCAGTATATTGTATGCCACCAAACCACTACACCGCTTAACAGATTTGGTTCATATTTGGAGCATGTGTTGTTGCTTTGGGGAACGTTTCTATCAAAAATTTACTTGATAGATGGCGCTGGAGTCAGTCCGAGTTTTTGACCAAAACATGGACCAGATGTGGCCCCGGAAGGTATTGATACGATATGGGTATCAAATGAAACTTAGTAATGAAAGTTTTAAAAAGGAGTAGTTCTTCGGCCCACATGAGAAACCGTTTCAGAGTTGTGTACCAAAATGTGGATTATTGGCAAGCAAATGTTTCTAGGATACGGATAGGAATATGGATAGCGAGACGGAAAAGGATAGTGATAGTGATAGTGGTAGTGATAGAGATAGGGTAAGATGAAGAATAGATAAACGGTATGAAAAAGGAGAAGCAGATGAAGGGGAAAAAAGGAAGGTAGACAGGCAAAAGAATATGGGTCTAATATAAGAAGGGAAAGTCAAGTAAATTGTATGGCAAAACAACGTCTGTCCGGTCTGCTAGTACAATATAAACATTTTCTACGGTATCATTGTGGAAGGTAGGACCGAACTCTAAACCTTACATGAAATTAAAAGGAAATAAAATTTTATTGCCGGCCGCCGTGGTGTGGAGGTAGTGTTGCCGGCCTACCACACCGAAGGTCCATGGTTCGAGCCCTGGTACAGGTAACATCAAAAGTGATTTGAAAAAAGTTTTTCAAAACGGGGTCGCCCCTCGGCAGTGGTTTGGCAAACTCTCCGAGTCTATTTCTGCCATGACAGGCTTCTCAGCAAAAATTCGTCTCCTTTGTAGATGCCGTTTGGAGTCGGCAAAAAACTGTAGGTCCCACCAATTTGTAGGGAAAATTCAAATCGGCACACCACAAATTGGAAGAGAAGCTTGGCGCAAAAATCTCTTAGGAGGTTTATGATGATATACCTGTTGTATATCGCGCCATAGAGATAGAGAGAGAAAATTTTATTGTGGTCTGCAATATATAATTTAGTAGCGAGTAAGCGCTCGTAAGTCCAGTCTGCCTTAATTTATTGAAATGTATAGTACGCCAAAGAAGTTTGCTTGGGTTCCTGAGGATGATGTGGTATACCGTGCAACATTTAGTATCCGGGCAAACGAGCTTTTCCCGCAATTTTTCGAGGCTGCCATATAATTCAGTTTGTTTTAGATACTCATCAGGCATTCTGGTCCTTCTTACATTATTATTACTAACCAACCATGTGCCTTGATTGATTCTTTCAATTAGTTCTTGAGATAATGGCGGATATCGAAACAATGTATGTGTATAACTTTAAGTGTAGACCTACTTTCTTTCTTGTTCAAATACGACATAAAATAACATTCGTTTGTCACCTATATTGACAGATCTTATTTGATGATGAACATTTTTAATTTAAGATAGGTGGGAACCCGGTGAAATCCTATGTAAGAGCGCTAAGATTGCAGCAGATAACCTATATATAAAATTTCACAAGATTGTGTCAGGACGTTTTAGAGACAATAGCGGATAAGCAAAAAAATAAATATATTGTGAATAGATGGCAACTCTCTCTGGAAATATTTTTGTGAAAATACGACATAAAATAACTTTAGTTCGACGTCCACTTTAGTATATCTTACAAAATTTTAAAAATTTCAAACAGATGTCAATCCTATTAAACCCTACTAGTGGCAACACTTGAGTATAAGAGCATGCAATGTAAAATATTACCCATGTTAAAAGAGTGAATCCAAATGGGCCACGCTGTTTTCGAGCTAATAGCGGATATGCAGAAATATAAATATATAAAGATTAGGTGGCAACCGTAAATGGTAAATCTACCTAAAAATATTTTTGTGGAATTGCGACTGAACGAACCTTTCATTAAATACCTATATTGGCACTTCTCGCACAATTATTGTAAACTCAAAATAGGTGTCAAGCCTGTAAAACGTTTCTAGTAGCAGCACTCGAGTATGGGAGCTTGAAATGCAACATCTTACCCATATTTAAGCTCATTAGAAAGGCGCCAGAT
Organism: Merzomyia westermanni; assembly: GCA_949987695.1. Taxonomy (NCBI): domain Eukaryota; kingdom Metazoa; phylum Arthropoda; class Insecta; order Diptera; family Tephritidae; genus Merzomyia; species Merzomyia westermanni. The sequence continues at coordinate 33,894,354 of OX465290.1, forward strand.
CGTTTTCAAGATAATAGCGGATATGATAAATAATGAATATAATGGGATTAGGTGGCAACACTGAATGGTAACCCTATATAGAGATCATTTTTTTAAATACGACGTAAAATAGCTTTCGTTTGATATCCAAATTGGCACATCTCATTCCAGCCCTATAAAAACATCCTGAGTGGCAACACAAAGGTATAATGTAGTAGATTATCTAAACACGAAATTTCGTTTTCATTTCTTAAAAAGTCTCTTTACCTTCGAACTACCTGAGCTCATACTGGGTTTTATATGGAAGCTGTGGTCCATGTTAACATCTTATTGAAAGAGAGAAACCAATGCTCGTGGTTTTATCTCACTGCTAGGAGCTATTTTTCAGTTTCATTAATTAATAAGGAACAAGACACAAGCGATATAGAGGATATTTGTGTTTTTTGAAACACTAAACCCTTGAACCCTTTGGGTGCATCCAAAATTTTGACTGCATTAGAAGTAGTCTACAAATACTAGAAAGAAAGATAAGGCTCTTTCGCTTTTGGGCGAAATGATAAATTTAATAAAAATGGATCTTTTTGGGGTATGCTGAGGGTAATAATATTACTAGGCCAAAAGGCGATACAAGTGGATCAAAATGAAGGATTGCCTATCATCAAATAAATAATTAGACATATAAAGAAGGGGGGGCGAAAAGTTCTTCGAAAGTTCAATGGTCCTTATCGTTATTGCGAACTGAACATGAAACCGATTTTAACAGCAGTGAATGCGTAGACTTTGAATAAGTTGGAATCCACAGGCCATCAATGAATTGAGACCTCTCATCGTTCGATTTGGTGCCATTTGTCACTAATACGGAAGCTGAAATTCAGCCGCAGGGTTCTAGCTCTGACTCAAGTTTGTTCTACGCTAGAATCCATGATGAGGGTATTGCAGTCTCGTCTCCATTTACTAGAAACCAGCTAGCGCCTCTTGTTAAACTGGCTGGAGATCGTTACAAGAATTGATATGGTTGATACGAATGGACAGCACCTAATTATTTGTCAGTGTTCAAATTTGTAGCCAGTTGATCTCTTCCTAACATATTCGATTACCATAACTCATAGTGCTACGCTGGGTTTCGGGGTTCATCGACAACAATTTGAAGAATGAATGCCCTTGCGAGGTTCGTACTAACATTGCTAAGTTCTGCGGAGTTCTTCTGTATATCAGATAACTTTTGAGTAGAGAGGGTGAGTACTTTTTTATGTTCTACTCTCGAAGTTCAAATAGCGCCAACTCAAGAAATGTATAACTCAAGTATGAAAGGTATTCAGACTTCTAAGTATAACTCTTAACACTTCCTTTACCTTGTCTTAAGTAACGAGCCATACGATATGTGTACTAAAGCATATAAGGATTTTGCTGTATTGCCCAGTTGGCATGTAAAATGGAGCTTAAATGTGTTTCGTTTGAAGAGCGACTGTCGCCCTGATCTATTATTATAAGCACAAACATTTTTTCGCTAGCAGGTCTATAAATATACGAAAGTATGAATTAAAACATAGAAAATAGTTGCTCAGATGAGTAGGAACAGTGGAACCACTGAGACAACAAAGCCCCTCACAATAAGCTAACTTCGTAACTGATGTTGCAAAAGCTAGAGCCTTCGAAGACACCAAAGTTGAAGGGCAGAAACGGAAATGCGCCGCAGAAGTCAACCCAGACACCCGCTTTCCTGCTGCTTGCCCCTTCCGTAGTGTCAACAACTACTCCCACCATCTAACCAACTAACCACCGTTATCGCCTTCTACATACCATTAAAATTAGAATGTCTGAGCTTGAAAGCCAACTCTTAGACCAACATAACTGTTTATGATAATTAAGAATGTGCGATTTTATTTGTTTTGTTTGGCAGCGAGCATGAAGGCAATGCTAATGTCTCCTCACTATTGCTACCGTCATAAGCTGGTTTGTGGTTTTTAAAAGCCAAAAATATGCGCTAGACTAAGTCAGACAACGCCGAATTCCCAAACCACTTTGCTCTGCTACCACCCTAGACGTCTTACATACCAACTACAACTCCTCTTGAGGCGTTCTACTTTGTACCTACCAGCAAATGTCTTAGCTTGATTTCGATGAAGCGACGCTAATAAAGTGCTCATTTTGGGTTTTTGTTGCATTTTAGTGTTGTTGTAATAACCCCTTTTGTCTACTCAGTTAATGTGGTGACTGAAGCGACAGATACTCGCAGTACACGCCATAAAAGTTATGATAAAGGCTTAGCGGTAATATCGCACTGTACTCGAATTTATAACAACAACAACTATAAAATGCGCGATAAGCGACGAGCACGATTTCTCATTGTTGTTAGTGTACGAGCATTGATGTGAATGGCTGCAAGACATTAACCGTTATAGTTAAAGCGATTATGGTCGTCTATTAAAAATTTGTCATTAACATTCATCGTCCTTAGAAAACTGGAATTTTATTGGGTGTGAGGTGGAGACGGCGCACAGTGGGTTAAGAAACTTGGTTCGGGTTTGCTTGTCTTAAATGACGTCCAAAGTTCATCAGCGATCTTTATGAAATTTTTTCATAGGTTCACTGGTCCGCTGGTTACAGGCCAGACGACATACAGTCACAAGGAAAAAGCTGAGTTCGCTACATAGCCGCAGATATTTGGCTAATCAGTTTTGGGGTTTTTATACACCACATAAAATGTAGTAGACGCGTGACAGAGGAATGTGGGGAGGAAGAGGGAAAACGAGAAGAAAATTAATAGACAGGAGGATCGGAAGACCAAGAGAAGAATAAAATAGTAAAGAAGATTTAAACATAATAGGCATAAGATAGTGAATAGAAAGAAAAGATAAGGAGTAGGAGAGAAAGACAAGAGCTTTGGGAGAGAATAGATATGGGAAAAGAAAGTGTATTTGAGAAAGGAAAAGTGTTCCAATTTCGGTAGTTGATATCGGTGACGTGACATAATCCCAACGGGCATAGATCCAAGCCAAGAAACTCAATAATAACCCTTATTAACCCGATCAACCACCCGAATCGCAATCCAAAGTTTTTCTGCACAGAGCCAATTCTATATAGGCTGCGCGATCACCAGTTGTTCTGTCCAGAACTAAAAACCTGTTAATTTTTCGATTTTTTTAAGCCCAAAAGTGACATAATCCCAATTGTTATGACACAACTTTTGGAGTGTCATAATTCCAATTTTTTTACGCAACTCAAATAAGTTCTCTTAAGGAATAAGATGCTTTGATGCTACACTTAATCTTAGGAGAGAATTTTTGTCAGACTTGGCATAGATCTTAGGCTCATATTAAACAATATCACACTTTGCTCTGAGCTTTTAAGCACACGAGAAGTACGATAAATAAGAAGAGCAATGGAGGTGGCGGGGATGATGTAGAAGAAGGGACAGATGTAGAG